>VZSC01005893.1:87947-127150 GCA_013398225.1 Steatornis caripensis | reverse complement strand
TGCTCTAGGTGAACCTGCTTTAGCAGGGGGTGTGGACTAGATGATCTCTAGAGGTCCCTTCTAACCCCTGTCATTCTGTGATTCTGTGAAAAGTTACAGATAAAACTCAAGCCAGCAATATATATTAAGATGTATTATAATGAAACAGAGTGAAGCCCTGGACACAGCAAAATAAACTTGAAAAAAAGGAGGCAACTAAGAGGCACCAAGAAGTAGATGCAAAGGTACTCTCTTTCAAGAAAGCACTGTAAGAAAATAAAAACAAATAGAAAATCTCTTCACAGTGCCACCAGGGATGTCCCAGAATTTGCCAACTACACATTTTGAATTTCCAATATCCTTTTTAACATAATTTTCGTAAGAGTATTGTGAAATGCTTCCTCCCAATTACAAGCTAAGAATAAAACAAACACAAACAACACATCCTTCAGCATATCTCCAAGCTTTGCATCATAACAACTCTGTTTCATGGTACCCAACCCAGAAATTTGTCAATGTTACCTAAAATTTCACATTAAGTTCCAAAAAAAACAAAAAAAAAAAGAGCAGTGAGGTGACCATTCATACATTAAAAAATTAAAGAAGCTGCAAGCTGGACTATGGACTCACACCTAATATGCATTGCGTTCATCACAACTATTTTTCACAGCCATTTGGCATCCTGACAGCTTACTCTGAGGTTTGAGATCATTACAATGCCAGGCCCATGCTAGCCTTACGTAATACTGTCTGTGTCTGTATAACTTTTCAGCAATGAAGAATTACTTTATTCTAAAGCGTGGTGTTCTTCAGTCATTTAAAAAACATTGAAATGCTAGGGAAAAGGACTGCTTGATCCAAAACTCAGTTAACTGAGATGGAATGTCTCCTGGTGCTCACATCTGACCTTGGGATTTTTCAGGATTTCACTGGTCTCCCTGGTGATAGTTGCTATGAGCACTTTCAGGTTGTGTCATGAGAAATACTGAAAAAGAAATTTTTGGTGTTTTCAGGCATTCCTTCTGACTGTAGCTGTATTAAGTTTTATCAGTGTCATTACCCCTAAAAATTAGTTTTAAAATTCTTCTCATTCTTTTCATTCCCTTGGGAATTCAAGCCCAAACAATGAATGAGATTTGCCTATGCCTGCCACAATGAGCCATTTCAAGACCTTCCAAGATGAAAAGACTTTTTCAAACTTGTCCTCCAAGGAATGACCTTGAGAAGGTGAAGGTGTCTTGTGCTTTTAAAAGGCTCAAACCAGATCAAACACATCAGGGTGTGACACAAACTAAATTAAAGCCATGGGGTTATGCTCATCAGCTTCAAACATTGGGCTCTAAGAATCTCAATGTATTTTATGTATCTGAACAAGCTGAGTTACACTGTTTTGAGAGGCCACAAGGACTCATACTTGCCATATGAATACCATCATTTTGAATGTTTTAAATCATATAAGCCTCCAACTAACAAAATACTTTTATACACTGTAGAAGATAAAACCATCTCATTTAATAGTTGTTGCACCATAGCAAGGCAGTAAGATCCTGTTGTCAAAGCACTGCAGCGTGCCTGCTCATGCATGGTACGTTTTGAGCAGTTAAACCTACTTGAATCGATATGTCAGAACCAAACACCACAGTTCAATACAGCAACTCCTCCCACCTCTTTGTTTTGTTTTCTGGCTATTCCAAAGGAAGTTCAAATTTAATATTTGAAAGTCCACAAAATCTACACTCATTTTCTGCTTCTTGACATATACTAGGAAAGAAAATTTAGTGGGTTATTAAATACAGGCAACAATTCCAACCAAATCAAAATTGGTTGGGACATCAGAAACTGCCACAACTTAGAATACACCAAAGACAAACTTTCAGAGAGCTTGCAAAACACAATTATGGCCATCATTTTCCGAAAACACTAGGGTACAATTCCTCTGGCAGTAGCAGAAATGCATCCAGATGTATTAGATGTATTAAACATCTGCTTAAAAGCTTTCTAGCAAAATTAAGTCAAAGCCAAATATTATATTGAATGGCAAAGCTCAAGTTTTTCCTATAAAAGATTTCTCTACATACACAAGAATTTGATATTTTGTTGGAAGAGAGCCTGAAAGAACAAAACACTTCAAGCTGAAAATATCTGGATTCAAAAATGGAATTGCAATTCTCAGAGAGATGTAATTCAAGTGCTTTATACTTTCCACTACCATCTAATGGACAAGTTCAACTGGACTGCACTTCTTCAAAAAGGAAGGGAAAAAATTCTTATAATCAGAAAATTCAGCAGACAGAGGACTTTTGAAGCAAAAGACTTCCGTATTACAATTCCCACAGGAAACCAAAATGCCAACTTGAACATTTTTCCATTTTTAATCACTGACTAAAATACAAGGGAAGCTGTTACTGCTGTCCTCAACTACCTAATGGGAAGGCACACAGAAGACAGACCATGCTATTCTCAGAGGTGCAGCATGACAGAGAGAGGCAGTAGACACAAACTATGTGACAGGAAATTCCGATTAGCTACAAGGAAAGAGTTTTCTCTGTGATGGTCGTCAAACAAGGAAACGGGTTGCCTACAGAGGTTGTGAAATCTCCATCCTTGGACATATGCGAAGCTCAAGTGGAAATGGCCCTGGGTGACCTGACCTAAGGGGCTGCTCGGACCAAGCCGGAGTAGATGGCCCCTAGACGTGCCTCCCAACCTAAATTATACCACAATTCTATACAGGCACTGAAAAGATAATCTGTGTGTTCACCAGCAAAGTGAATGTACGTATTCTTCAAGTACATCTACTTCTCAATAAATAAATTTTGCTACACAATTACGGTTAAAGAAAACTTAACTGGACTGAACTCTTCCTTGCATTGTAGACAGTTCCCTAGACAAGTGCGGATTTTTGTTCAAGTGAACAAAATCATATGCTAAACTCTCTTGGAAACAAGAAAAATCATTCTCAAAATAAAAATACTTAATATTGTTGCACACATGATTTGCCTGGATCAGGAAGACATCTAGATCTCCCTGAGAGAATACAGAAATTTCTGTAAAGGCAGTAACTGTTGACTATGATTATTTGACATGTACCAGGGTAGATTAAAGGCTCTTTCAGACATTTTTACTACGGCAAGGTCAATAGCCACTGAATCATGCTGCTATATGCATTACCATTTGGAAGAAGCATCATCCAAAAATGTAAACATGGTCAGATCAGCCTAACGAAATTCAGTGGAAAAATATTTGTCTCTCTTCATGTAACTTAATGTCTGTGCAAGGATGCAGGACAGTTTCAGGACATAGGAAGAAAATTTTTCATGAATAAAATGTCAAGGTATTTATGTTTAAGTGACATGTATTCTAGTTTTTACTATTCCAGTATGTAATCAACGTACTGGAAATATCAGAAAAATTACTTAATGGAGGCCATGTTAAAAAAAAAAGTTAAAAAGCAAGCCCAACTGCTCCCTGAAGATCTATGCTAAGAAATTCAGAACCAGTTCCGTCACATTTCTATTATAAAGCAATATTTTCAGGCAATGTGTTGAAATGCTAAAAACTATCAAAGTCATTCTAAGCAAGACATCAAGCAAACCACTTTCCAAAGTACAGAAAGACTGAGAAAGCTTGCTCTCTTGAAAAAAATAAAGAAATAAATTTAACCTTTGAATTGGTGACATTTTCCACGGTACAAGGCTTTCCAGCATCCCAAATACTTGTTTTCATCCTTGAACTGAATATTCTCTTCTTAGCAAGGAATTAAACACAGCAAGACAGAATTTTATCCTATTCACAAGGCACAGAGGCATTTTTTTCAATTGTCAGTGAGAAGATATTTCCACTGACTTAACACTGAATTAAGAGTTTCTTGAGAAAGAGATTTCCATCAGCCAGTAATTTTTACCTGTGAATTGCAATGCTTCATGTCCACAGGCTGCAGGAACCAAGATTATCCATATGAAACTCAGTGTTACAAACACTACATAAGAATCGAAGAACAGCCATAACAACTCAGTCCGTAAGTCCGTGCAGTCCTGTACATTATCTCTAACAAAACTGAGGGTAAGCAGAGAAAAAGAAAATGCAGGCCAGATCCTATATAAGATTCCAATCTCTGACCTCTAGTGCCTGAAGAACTTGTAAGCTGGCAGTTGCTTCCCGGGTTAGAGATCACCACCTTTCACACTGGACATTTCTAACGAGGGGTAATAATTGTCTAATTCCCTCTCAATCCTACGCATGCTCTGTACTCACAGTCCCCAGGAAGAATATGTCCCTGAATGTCACCACTTCAGTCAGTCCCAGCCATCTTCTCCATGACCTTCAGTATTTTGCTGACTTCCATTACACACAACTTCTCCTTTCCCTCCCCAGCCATTTCTTCCCAGGCTATCTGGAATCACCTTTGCACCAAAGCAGTGCCATTCTTCTGTTGTCTTCTATACGATTTCAGTTATGCTACCTTCTTTCTGACATAGAGCAAACGACTACAATCATATCCAGCTTTCAAAAAGTTCTGCGGCATGGATTTATACAGCAGATTCTTTCTGATAGGTAGGACATGATTAAGTTGAAATACTTACATGCAACACATTACACCATAACCATGGTTTAATAGCTTAATCCATGGTTTAATTCATAGTCTATTATGTATTTTATCCTTTCAGTTGCTGCTTTTAATACGCCTTTGATTGTTTCCTCATTTTTATCTACTTCCTTTCTGAAACGTTATAGTGGGAAGTGGGGGGTTTTTTTGGAGGCCTTTTCATTTTTAATGAGAAAACTGAATTAAAATAGATTACATTGTCTGTTACAACTCTTCAGCATATAAATTGTGAATGAAGCCCCAGGAAAAAATCAGAACTTTTCTTGTGGGTTCTTCAAGAGAGTCATTTATACTTGACCGTTATTTCCACATCATACCTTTTATGACTTCTCCCTAGCATATGTGGAAGTAACTGAAGTCTATGGTCATTATTGTTTCCTAACACCACGGCAATCCTCATCTTCTTCTGTATTCTGCATCACTAACAACATTCTGTGTTATAACTGCCGGTGTATTTCCAGGATCATTTCTATGTATTCACTGAATTTCTATCCACATGGACTGAGTCACTTGTCAATACAGTTGGCTTATTAATACTGCTCAGTTTCACTTTCCTTAAAGCACAAAGCCATTCTCCTAACGGTGTAACCTGCTCTTATTCTGACATATAACCCAATACTCACTGTGAAAGTATCCTAACTGAAATCCAGACACTCTAATCCATCTGCATTACCTTGTAAGGGTTTGACATTTGTATAGAAGCACTTGCAGACTGGGTCTTGGTTTGATTACCTGTTTTTTTGTGTTCTGCTTAAATGAGACTGTCAGTTAGAGGGAATCTTTGCAGTTTGTTTCTTGATACGACCTGATAACACTTCTACCTCTTCTTCCCAGATAATTTTTTATATCTTCTGCTGTAGAAGAGACATCATCCCAAAGTGCACATTTGTTTGCATTCATTTATTTTTCCAAGTCTTTAGGTTGTGAGAGGACTGGGTAGTGAAGCAAGAGTTACTTGTTCCAAGACAGTATCATGCAAATGCAGTTCTGCTGCTTCCAGATCCCAGGATGAAGATTTCTGCCTTCCACTGTGATACCGAAGAGACTCAGAAACAGCTCCCTGCATTGGGATACCCACACCTCAGGCACTCACTTCAAGAGAGGATTCAAACTTCTAACTCTTCCTTGAAAGAAAGACAAAAGAAGATGATATTCCAAAGCCTGTTGGGAAGACTGGTCACCAAGTATGACACAGTGTAGCCTGAAGTTCTTCTAATTGAAAGAAATGAGAGCCAGGCTGACCCAAAAACTGAGACGCGGCTATGCTGAGAAACCTCACTTAATACTTCCTGAGCTCAGATTTGTTGTCTAAAGAGAGCAGGAGAAAAACCCCATCAATGACCGCAGTCTAATGGTCATACCTAACTTTGGCAAACAAAAACCAAATAGGTAAGGTCCCTCTTCATCAGTAAGAGGCTTGTAAGAAAATTCCCACTGAAATGTGAGAGTTTCAGTGAAGTTGTTCTTTCTCCCTTTTGCTCAGACTCTATTACAGGACACTACGTGGAAAGCTAAATGCTGCCAAGGGAAAGGCAAGAGGAGGCTCTCACCCTGAAACAGGCTTTTGTCTAATGATGAGGGCATCCTCATCAGAGAAGGGAACTATAAGACCGAGTCTCTTCAGCTGGAGGCAACAATAACTATGCCTACAAACATCTACTAATTGCACTTCTGAACTAAAACCACCCAGAAAACTTGGAGAACTTTCATGAACTCTTCTAATGTGCAGAACTAATAAAAGTTTACCAAAGATCAAATCCTTCTCAAGTGCCAACAACAGGTATTTATCAGGTATTTTTGAATGTCATTATGGTTTCATAGTCCTCATCAAATATAGAGAGCACACTTTCCACCCTATCTTTAACATGTTAAAAATAGTGTTATGCAATGGTGATTTAATGTCAAGAGTTCAGGTAAAATTCAAAGTTCAGGTAGGTCCTCTTCACCTCTCTGATCTATTCAAGTTCCTACCACAAGGTTGTTTCTGTTTTGTTCAGGATTCCTCCTCCTCTCCTTAATCCTGATTCTGTTTGTCACAGAGACTGCAACAGGTACCTTTATCATTTTAAAGGTGAGAAACAAGAGTCTGAAGGCCAGGTAAGACTATGAGACCAGATAAGGCTAGAAGACATTAAAAGCCTGCTATAGGTCAATATATGAAAAGTAATTCAATGTGATATTGAAATAGCTTCTGTGACTTCAATTCTTCAAAGTTTTTTGAAAATTGCTGTAGTTGTTTAATTGATGTAGCAACAAACAACAGATAATGAAAAATGAACACTTGTGCAACAATAGTTTATTTTCTTTTTCCAAGATGCCTCCAACGTTTTGTCTAGAGTAGTGGTGCTCTGGATATTCTTTCACTAGGGAAAACCTTCTGGAGAAACAACTATTAAGTTCTACAGCTTGCAGACATTCCTGTACCCAGATACACAGCAGCCACAGCAGGGGATGCAGTTGGGCATACAACTGGAAGTTCCTTGTAATTACCATATGCCCAAACGCAGATGTCTTACACATGTATCTAGTCCTGTGATAAGATGCGTGTCTAGGACATGATGAGAGCCTTAGCATTTTGGTGGCAGCCGAAGGGAAACAGAAGGGCAGAAGGAACTACACATGACCTGTGACGACTAATCGTGGTCTGCAGCCTACCCTCCACCTGTTCTGAAAGAGAAAGTGAAAGATGCAGGCTCTGGACTCTAGGACTTACTTTGATAAAATGACTACTCCGAAACCAGAGCATTTCTAGAAGAAAGTTTTGCATCTCTTAAGTAAACAATCTACCAGAAGAAGCAGTCCTCCCTGAATGTATATTACGACTTTCTCTTCTCCAGGGAGCCCACATATACTTTGTGACTTCAGTTTGCCAAAGTTTTGGCACCTGACAGGCATCGGCTCTCTGAAGAGGCACAGGCAACACTTCACTCTGTGTCAGAGCTTCAAAGTAACATCACATGTCTGACCAGACAGCCAAATCTGGTAACATCTGTGACCAGTGTGTAGGACCTTGCAGAATTTACTGGGGCACCCAATGGTAAAATTGGAAACTGGTATAAGGAGATGATTCTGGTCTACTGAAACAAAACAAACTAGTCACTCTCCAGGCAAATTGTTTTCATTGACAGCAGCAATAAAGACTCAGTCGAAATGGAAAGAAAATACAAAGTATTAACCCAAAGAAATCCCGAAATCCTTATCAGGTTCTTCCACATCAAAGATTTCCTGTTCTGCATGTGCAGAACATACATACTATGGTGGATACACAAAAAAAATCCTCTTTCCTTACTTCATCTATTATTCTACAAAATAGTCTATAGTTTTAATTCTGGCAATGTGTTCTTACTGATCCCTATAAGCTAATTCAGAGATATTTTCTTATCTTCCATTTATCATATATATGACCTGCACAAAACACAAATGCAGTTGCTAGTAGATCGGTTCATGTTTATTGATGAATCTTTCTGTTTACAGGCAACATGAAACAATCATTGCCACTGCAAAGTAAAAGCAATGATTTTATATTTTCAAATTAAAAATGCTTAAAATGAAATTTAACATGTTTACCGCCTTCTTTCCACTGTGTCTATTCTATTGACAAGTGTTTCTTTCTTTTCCAGATAACTGCGATACTGTACCTTTCCCAGATGGGCATAAGGGATAAACCCTTTAACAAGCAAGCAGACAAGTCACTGTCAGACTGGCTTCTTGGACTTCCACCAAAATGTCTTTTGTCTTCAAACAAGTGAGGGAAAAAATATAAAGAAAGATGAGCTGGAATAATCTTCAGTATCTGCCCTTCAGCACCTTCACAGCAAGCGTTAAACAGTATCACCCAGTAACAGCCTGTCTGATACCCAGAAACGTCAGCACATGTCCCACCTTCCCCTTCACAGCCTTCAGGCATGCAGCCTTCAGCAGACACCCACACAAATAGTGTCAGGAAAGTGCTGATACAGCAGGGTTACAGTACGATTCTCAAGTATGCTAGCTTTTTTTTTTTAACTGGTTTTCTGAGGTACCACAAACATAGTGAAAGAAGAGCATATGCAATTAAAATGCCATCCTCATACTATATATCTCATATATATGCACACACACAAAAGTATGTATGCAATTAAAACACATATCAAAAGGAAGTGTGGTTAGTGTCTCTGAGCAACCAAAATGCCACTCAGGAAGGCCACCATGTTAACATGCAATTGAATGTATCATTCACAGCCTGCAGATGCAAAGCTATTCTTCAGATGTCATTCATTAAGCAGCATTGGAAGAAAGGCTGATGACCAGAGCAACGAACACTGATGTCTGTCTTACATAAATTTAGTGCACATGGTAAGCAATATACAACAGAATTTCCCTCTAAGCCAGTAGGACACACACAGGCTTGTACATGCCGTGTAGTCCCAGACACCTCCCTCTTGGTTTTATCAAATCCTGAACCTTATCTGATTGTTGCTAACGGCAAATTGTCACTTTAAAACTACTTTTACTTCCTTAAAGGCAGGTACAGAGCATAATTATCACACTATCTTACTACAGAGCTGCAAAACTTTACATTAAAGTCAAATTGTAAGTCAGATAAGAATATGCCTAGCTGTGCCTGCCATCGCTTGCAGAATTTCAAAAGACTTGTCAGGCAGAAGCCCAGGAGCCATAAATTTAAACATGGGCTGCTTGTGTCCTCTTAGCACAGCTAAGTTTTAGTAAAATGGAAAACTTCAGAAAATACAGCATAAACGCACTAGGCATTTCCTACAGACCAGGTAAAACCTGTTACTGGAATTTAACTGTGTTATTACAGGTGACTGGCAAGTAAAAGAAATTGTAGGCTGATATAAGCAGTGCATGGCAGACCCATGTATAATGCATTTTACTTTTGGTTGTGCTGTGCAAATCCATAAACATTGTTCCGAAGAGGAAATTCACCTAATGAATAGAAGGGTGGTTCCTTTGGGGACCAAAGAAACGGGAAGCATGGAAGTGGTGCCAAAACTAGTAAGACGCTTGTAAGAACTGAGAAAATTATTCCTCTCAATGAAGTACTTCAAGGACTTACCCTGAGTTGCCAAACTATGACTGCTGGGCCAACACACCTACAGCCTTGCTCAGACCGAACAGCATATGCTACTATCCTCATCCAGAGTACAACTTGGAGTATGATATGAACAATACTTCCTTTTCGATAAAAGATAAAAAATATTATTACCTCAATTTTCAAATGTGCTGCAAGATATACAGTATTTTTAAGTTGTTATCACTTTAAAAACCTGTGATACCTTGTGCTCCGAGTAAAATATATTTTTAAAAGCTATGCTACTTTTCCTCTATGGAACTCAAAATGTTTTATAGTGAACTCAAAATAAAAAAGATCAAATTACCTCTTTAACTACCCAATTCCAGTAATAAGTAGAATGCTTGTTCAAACAATTATCCAGGGAGGAGATGGAGACTGCGGGAACAGAGAGAGAAGAAAAACCCCACCGCATTTTGTTTAGAAGTGCCTTTAAATTCTGCTGTATTTAACAGATCATCCAATTGAGTGGAAATGTTCTGATCTACAAGTTCTATTTGCTTCTGCAAACTGTTTACATACCCATCTGTCTGTAGTGGCTCCAGGGTACTGTTCTGTTCTTTCAAGATAAATACACAACCAAAATATATGTAAAGCGCCACAGAAGGAAGTCCTCATGTAAAACACACAAAAAATCCTTAATAGTTTGCCTCTTATGATTTTGCTTTGAGAATAAAAAATTTAATGAATTAAATGAGACATACAAGATCGAAGTATCCCCTCAGTAACATACAAATGGAAATCCTAATTTAAGTAAAAACTGAACGGCAGAGATATCGTATAGAAACGGCTGATGTGCTAGGTTGGTATGTGTAACATGAAAAAATGTCAAGCGGGACTGTGCTAAAAAGCAGGTTGAGTTCATCCATACAGGCCTTTTGCATATACCATCTGCTGGCTCTCATGACACTGAGACACTGCAGGACTAGGCTCTGAATAATTTGGAAAAAAATTAAGTACAGACTCTACCAAGCAGAAGTGCTGTAGGTGTGCCATGAGATAACTTTTTCGCTTTTGAAAATAAGCTGTTTAAGACAGATGTCTCAGAATTGCTAGAGAGGAGCGGAATCATTCCAGATATACAAAAACTTTTACTTCTTAGACAAAAAAAAAAAAAGCTTGGGCATGAGCCCCAGCAAATCCAGATGACATTAAAGTAGTACAAATCACATCACTCGAGTAAAAGTGAAAACTACAGATGAATTAATCACTTTCCACTGTGAATGCCACAGCTGGGGAGAAGACTTGCACAGAGTACACACAAGCAATTTGAGTCAGTAAACACATTCTTACCCATATTCCAGGATGACACCGGACCATAAGTTGGACTACGGAAGAACAAAAATGAGTTAACTTAAAAGCACTGAACCCAAGTCAACAAATACCAAGGAGGCTCTGGGTTCACCATCAAGACAGCACAGCCAGGGGGCTGTTGGCCAGCTTGGCTCTGGAGCAAAGTGAGCTTGGGTGCTCCCACTACAGTGTGTGCATGTCTAGATCACTTGCCACTAAGCACAGGTAGGACATGAGGAAAAGGCAGAGGCTGTTAGCTCACTCTCTGAAGATCTACTGCAAACAGGCTGAGTATTTTTTAAACAGGATTAAAAATACATGCACTCTATCCTATCAAAATCAGTTGCATAACTCCAAACTTCACTGTGGTTATGGCAAGAAGCTCTGATTTTACCAGCCAAACCCAATGAAACACTACCAGGAAGGTAATGTTGCAAATCAGCAGCAGACAGAAAAAACACTGGAAATTTTATTTAACTAAAGTATTATACAATGAAGTTGAATTTAAGGAAAAATAAATATTTTTAACCCTTTTCAGCTTCAGCAATGTTTTCAGTGTTAAAATCCACATGTTGTTCTGTGTCTTTCGCAGGATCATCAACAGCTTAATTTATTCTGTTCAGAGGAAAAACGCATACTATCAAACAACACTGAAGTCTAATGAAACATATGTATTATTTTTCTTCCTTCATTGAGGTGGAATTTTTAATTCCACAACTCTTCTCTTATGACAGTTTAAAAGCATAATCAGGGACATGTGTAGGCTTTATTATGTTAAAGGGAAATAATTTTGCCTTGCAGTCTTCTTGGCATCACAATGTATCCGTTAGCAATTGCTGATTTTAGCTGTTAACAGCGACTACAGCCATATCAATTCATGACGGTGACCTCTATTTTTCTGAATGAATTAAGAGGAAGAGAAAAACATAGCTTCCACTAAGCTTCCATTCCCACACAGGAAATCCTGTGTGGTTAGATACAGTATGTGTCGTGCTCAGAGATTTCATTCTACTCCCTTTTAAAAGCTAACACAAGCAGCATGTCACAGGAAATTCTTCCTTATTTTCAGTAGTTCATAGGACAAGGCTTCTTTGGAAACAAGGTCAGCATGAATAGAGCATTGCTTCCTTATCACTGCTAAGCAGCTGTGTTGAGGATGCAAGACACAACACTGCACCCTGTCCCTGAATACCTCTCTTCATAAACTTTAAGCATATGCAGCTCAAGCAGTTAGAAGTTCCTTTGTGCTTTTTTATATCACACGCTTTCCAAAAATATTTCTTTAAAAATGTACTGAGTAGCTTTAAGGTTAAACACCATGTTAAAAAAAAGAAAAATTAAAAAAAAAAATTCAAACTTCAGCTACTTTCAAATAAGTAGCACCACGCAGCAAGGTGGAGAAAGAAATGAGTTCTTTCTTGAGTCAAGGTGACGAAAGATAAACTTAAAGCATGGAGGTTTGTCCACCTCTTTGGGAAATATGGGGCCCAATTCCAGTCCCCGCCGCAACATACCACTTTCAAGGTATTACTGGAACTCTCTTACTCTCTGTCGTTCCTCAGTTTCATGTGAAGCTCCAGCTGTAATTAGTCTTTAACTTAATATGCAACTTATGAAGGAAATATACACTTAAAGAGCGAAAGCAAATTCCAGTTCTTCCTGATATAGACCACTCATAAATCAGTTTTCCCCATGGTTTGTACTGCAACGCAAAGTAACCAAACAACAGCAACCCAACCCAGCAAGACTACTGTCAAGCGCATCGATGAATACAGTGTTGCTAATTTCCCTTGTGAGAATGCCTTGAAAGGTTTGCATTGATAATAACAGCAGTACCTGAAATATTTGCATTTAGTTTTTGCATATTTTTGAAAGGAAGTCAAGGGATAGAGGGAAAGGAGCTTTAAAAGAAGGAGCAGTTTGTCACGCAGAACTATCTAACTAGTAACCAATAGCAAGCACCCCTAAAACACAGGAAGACCCTTAAAACTAAGATGCTTAACCCCTCCATGGCTAGACAGGCACAGAGCGGGCAAGGCCCAGCCACCACAGAAAGCCAAACACATTAGTTCAGTGGTCTTGGCAGGCAAGGTGCAGAGGCAGCATGCTTGCTCTCACAGCACAGACTGGTTGACTGAGAGTTTAGGCAGAAGAGCTCAGAGGTGAGACTCAGCATTCCTCAGGCAAAAGGGTAGCAACAGCCACGTTTGAGACACAGCATGCAAAAGGAGTTAACACAAAAGAAGGGAAGCATCACAGAGCAGTGAAAAACAGTCCTAGCAGTTAAAACAAATTGTAAGCTGAAGCATACAGCAATATGCAGTACTCTGGCTGCACTACATTTCAATCCCTTTTGAGTCAAGCACCTCCACAAGTATTTTCAAGAGGCACATACACAGCAAATACAAGCCTGTTATCAACAGGTTTGTCTTCCTAGTTTTCTGGCTGCAGACCCCCTTAGAAGCAGTTCATGAACTCCCAAATGTCCTCACACTGAAAGCTCTCATCTAGCGACAGCCCCAGACTGATGAATTCTAGGATTTTGTATCCTCCTGCCAGGCTGGAATGCTAAACCATCCCTCAGGCTCCTAGACATTATGAAAATGGTCTGGGTGAACACAATTACCTGGGATAGAACTTCTCCTTTTCTTCTGAAGAAAAGCCATAATGCAGGATAGGTCATTGGAAATAGGTGTCTTGAAGGAAATTACAATGGTAATAATCAGCATACAGAACACTTGCCAGATGTTTTAATTCTGTCACAGAACGTGATACCTCTCTGAAGGTGATGGAGATGCTTTCAGCTGTATCACCAGCTAAGGTAAAAAATCCTATACTGTTCTGAGTTTTGTGAACATCCAGAAGGCATTTTACAATCTACAAAATAGTTACAGTAGAGTGTGCTGTGTGTGGAAATGCAGATTTGAGTTTACAAGTATCTTCTAAAAGAAGTGGCAGAGGATAAGAAAGTAACATTTTAAAACACTAGAAGAGTAAGGAAGTGCATACAGAATCAATTTGGGCATTTAAGTAGGTAATTGGCAGAATATTCCTGTGACACTGGCACAACATGAATTGGGTTAATTTTGCAGTGTGAACAACACCACATTGGCTTTGTCCTAATGTGCAGAGCAATAACTCCTCACAAAGGAGGAAGGTCTCTCTTTGGGCATCCAAAGCTTAAGCCTGCCCATTTTTTTCAGGATGCTGCTGTTACCTTAAATTTCAAAGCCCAAGATAATTTATGCAGCCAACACATTTTATTTAATACCTTAACTCCTGTGAGATAACTAATAGGATAGATTTTCCTTTAATTGTAATGTAAGGCTAAAAAGGAAAAGAAAAACCAAACCATCACCACACAAACCACACCTGACCCCTTAGATCTTTTAAAGGTGTTTTTGGATTTTTTGTTGCAACTGATTTACAGCCATATCTGAAATCAAAGAAGGTACAACTGGACTAAATGGACCAGGAACTACTCCCTCAGCAGAGCATATGGTACTCTGAAGTTTTTCCTTTAGATTTATTTATCCTTAGAAATTTTACTCCATGTTCAAAGACGGAAAACATCTTAAAACGAAACTCAGCAAGCATTTGTTTGAATCTAGCACACTTGACAGGGCAAGATCTTGATTTCTTTCTGAACATGAAATTAAACTGAAGCTAAAGGAGGGGACTGAACTGGTATTTATCTTCTGATAGCAACTACAGGAAATCTGAAGCAGGTCTTTAATCAGTATTAGTCAAACTAGTAATTAAACCTGACCAGTGCCTAAGCAGTTCACTGATGATTCTTTACCTGTAGGTGATAGGGTCCCAGAGCACAGAACCAATGGAGTCAGAAGAGCCCTTCCATGTACCAGGTAGGTGCAGTAAGTGCCAGCACAGCCTGGCCAGAGGCTGCTGAAGCAGCGATGGCCGTTCCCAGCACTTGCCCAGGCTGGTTCCACCTCACAGTGGAAGGACCAGGCTCTGGCTGACGTCACGTGAGTGTCACCCCCAGCACTCCCCGCTCCCAGGCGTTGGAGCTCTGCAGTCCACTGCCTGCAGAAGCTGGCAGTTTTTGCACAAGGCTTTGAGTTTGTGAGATCTGTACTGCTGGGCTCAAGTACATTTATTGCTTAGTCTACCAGCACCTGTTACATCAGAAACAACAGGGAAAAGCTTCTGCCTGAATTGTATACAGCCTAAGGTAAGCTGACATCATGATAAACACAGGCTAGCTATAAGAAAAGAAACTGCAGCCTAGAAACCACCCCCTAAACAGGACACAGCTTCCAGGAAGTCACTATTGACAAATTCTAATAATTTACATCATGTTTGTTCAGGGAGTGTTTGCATGTAGTATACTGTAAGGGAGAAAGGGGAGAAACAATACTAGAGCTAAGCCCAAGCAAGGCAGCAGAAAGCATGATCATAAAAGCAAGGGGACAGTGACTGAAGTCATTAAGGAGCACTAGTTGCTCAAGCAACCCAGCTTTAGGTCAGTGTCAAATTCCTTTCAGTTCTTTCAGAATCATAAAAATCATAAATATTCATCTCTTTCCTGGCAAGAAGTCTCATTCTTTAGATTCCACTGTTAACAGAATAATCCAGGCAGAAGAAAGTTGGAAGTTCCTTTCTGGAACAGACTCATCCCTCTGCACATTATTTTCATCTTATGGGAAAAATACTTATCTTTTTCAGTTCCATCTTTGGCACAGAAGTACTTAATTCTAGCAAGCTGAAGTACATTACCAGGTTCATTACCTCTCACATGTAGAAATATACTCTTCTGTAATTTATACCCATCTAGCTAAGACATTTCATGTAGCAACAGACTCGCAGATCAGAGTAAGGGACAAAACAAACTAACAAACATTAATGTACTTGGAGAGATATGAAATTCCTGGGGCAACAGGCCACTCCAAGATTATGGAGGGCCTGGGGGGGCTGAAGAATTCCCCTATAGCACAGGAGGTTCACCCACAGACAGCTTCAGTGGGATAAGTGTGGTAAAAAAAAAAAATCCATCAAACCAGAAAAAAAACCCCACCACCCCACACGCTAATAAATGAAGTATGAATTCTATGCATTATAGGGTGAATCATTCCACTGGTCTCCATAGAGGCTTGATATTTCCTGTCCAGGAACAAGCATCCATTTCATCACTGTGGTCACTTGAATTTTAAAGGTTCCCTCGCCAGTGGTAAACTGATCTGTCAGAGGCCACAAAGGATCCCGTACAATAGGAATCGGCTTTATTGCTTTTTATTGTTCTTTCAGGCAAGAACTATTTTAATCTCACCAGAACCTTCGCCAAGCCGCTAACAAACAGGCAGGCCATTTGTGCGGAGGCTTTCACCCCACCACACCAGAAAAGGAGGAAAATGGTAGTTAATATTGGAAGAAGAAGTTCTGTTTAAAAACAAAACAAAACAAAAAGAACATTCACGTTGTCAAGCAGGAGGATTTGGAAGATTTACTTACTCGCTCTAAAACTTTACATTCTTATAGTGTGAAGAGTAAGATATTTGATTCTTGGTTAACCAGGTTACGTAACTCAGGGAGACAAATGACCGAGCTCCTTCAGTCTATGTAAGGACACTTTAACATTTGAGGATTAAATACAGAAACATAGCAATTAATGCCCCCGATGTTTTTAACAGTGTACAGCCAAAGAGATTTTCCTCTAATGGAATTATGAAACAGAAGCATGCCTTGTTTAGCACATTAACAAGCTTGCATTTACTGCTGTCAGCATTAGACCTCCCAGCACAGCCGTCATCCACATAATCAATGAAAATAGTTCGCAAAATGCCACTCTGATATTAGTCAGACAATGTTATTCACCCAAGGAAAGATCTCTAAGTTTAGGAATAAGAGTAGCATTTTGCAGCGTGGAAACTGGTTTGTCAACAGCTATTCTTCTCCTGCACAAAACCTCCGACAATGCCAGCTCAGAGCAACAGTAGCCTCATTTATTGGCGGGAAAAAAGGCGTCCCTTTGTACCATCAGTTTTGTGCCCTTTCAATAGCAGCCCCGGTGGCAGACTGGTGTGGACAATTGCAGCGACCATCTGTGACTACGAGACAGTTCGATAACTGCAAGACTAACTTAGGTTCAACATCACCACATCTTGCCCTGCTGAGTCTTTCATATGGCTTTGAAAAACTTAGTGAAAATGGATACATTCAAATTTGAATAAAAAGAGGTCTCAACAGGCTTGACCCTAAACCTAAACAATGGAACTATAACGCCGGCACCATTGTAGCAACACAACAGATGTAGGTCGTGCTAGCTTTCATCTGTAGCTGTGACCGATAGCTTGCAATTTGCTGACAAGATGTATAAAGTTTCCATTTTCATTTAGTTTGTAGGCACGAATTTTGAGGGTTCAATTAAAATGGAAGATGTACTTTTTTTTTTGGTAGTTCACAGAGAAAATTCTTGCAAAGACTATAGTCAGCATGTGTCATTGACCTAGGGACGTTCTTGTCCTAAATCCACTCTGCAGAACTTAATCTAGAATTATTCAGGACAAGATTGGTCTAAAAAGTTTACAGAGGACTATCACTGCTTAGCCAACCAACCAACCAAAATCTCCTAATCTACAGAGATTACTTGAAGAGCAGTCACAGGGAGTTTTACAAGCAACACATTATTCTCCATTCTTTCTGGACAGAGCAGTTTGGGGAATTACCTAACAGCAGCAAAACCAGCTCGTGTTAAAACTACCCTGGTAAGTCAAAATATCTCCAGAAGAGCATCAAGACATGACAGCAAACAATTCCTAAATTCCCCTGAATTTGTAGGCCACCCACTTTGTCTGTACCTACCCCCTCGTGTGTCTGTGTGGGTGAGCAGGGGAAAAGTTGGCAAACCTTAAACAGAGAAGGACATCAGCAAAGCTTCCTGGGTCTTCGTCTTTCTCCTGCAGATAGCTTAAGTAGTGCCATTTTGTGCAGAAACCTCTTCCAGGCTGAAGGCAAGCTTCAAGACAGCTGTTAGAAGACTTAGGCAATCTTTAACTGGTTGGGGTCATGGAAATATATCTGCATTTTATTTACAAATGTAATACTTCTTAAAAACAAAAACACACATTCAAGCAAAATGTACCCTCATTTTTTCCCCCACTGCTTGTTCAGAAGGCAGGGGGGTGGAAGAAGTAGAAATCTGCATGAGATGCCTAGGAAAGTTTTTGTAACTAAGGTAAAAGAAAATATCAAGTTATTTTACAGTGGAGTCCTTGAATGTGCTCATGCAATGTATTTTCACTTCACTAAGAACATATTGCCACCATCACATATTCACCTGTATCACAATCCCATGTAAAATGGTGGCAAAAGGACCTATGGCGAACGTGGTGAGGAGAGCTTTCAAATTGGAATGACAGGGGAGGAAAAAGACAACCACAATCCACTGAGGAAGTAGTAGACCAGGATGACGAACAAAGTGGCTGGTGTAATGTGGACAAGAGAGATCTTGTAATCAATAAAACAAGAGTTGAAGGAGGCCCACCTCAAGTGTATGCCCAGAAATAGGTACCTACAGGATGGTATTATGGGGGAAGATCACACCTATTCTGTGAAATCAGCATGGCTGGGATACCTCTCTAACGTGCCTGTACACTAACATTTGCAGTGTGAAGAACAGGAGGAATTAGAGGTTTGATTTCAGTTGCAGAATGCAAAATCCTGCACCTGCGAAGGAACAACCCCAGGCACCAGTACACAGTACTGGCTGGGAAGCTGCTTGGCAAAAAAAAGTCTCGAGAGACACCAAGTTGAACGTGAGTCCATAATGTGCCCTTGTGGCAAAGGTGGTCATCAGCCTCCTGGGTTGCACTAGGAAGGCATTGCCAGCAAGTTGAGGGAGGTGACTTTTTTGTCTCTACTCACCAGTGCTGAGCTCTCACCTGCAGTGTTGTGTTCAGCTCTGGGCTCCCTGGTACAATGGGCATACTAGAGCGAGTCCAGCAAAGGGTCGCAAAGACATCTGACATACAGGGAGAAGCTGAGAGAGCTGGGATTGTTCATCCTGGAGCAGAGAAGGCTCAAGGAGAATCTTAACAAGGCGTAAAAATATTTGATGGGGGACAAGGGAGAGGAAGAGAGAAGACACAGCCAGACTCTTCTCAGTGATGCCCAGGGAAAGGACAAGAGGCAATGGGCACTGATTGACATTCAGGAAAAAAAAGACTTTTTAAAATTCCCACTCTCAGGTTACTAGTATGTCCCTTATTTGAGGTTACCATACTGACCCTTGTGACAAACAAGAACCGGTCACGATCAAGTCAGGCAACAGGAAGAGCCATTTAGTAGCACACTATAAATGTGACACAATGTCCCTGTCTCTCCTTTCCAGTAAAGGATCCTACATGCCAGTTGAGGTTCTTCCAAGGGGAGGGAGGACAATAGCTTTATTCTGCAAACTAATTACTTGTATGGGATGCAGCAAAGGGGATGCAAGATGTGGGTCAGGGCAGGAGATTTAAACAAGTTCTGAAGTATCCTTTGCACCTCTGCAGGTAAGATGCACTGTGTTCTGCACTTGAAATGGATTTACTGTTCACCCACTAAAACTGGAACATTATATTTCTAGAACGGCCCACAAAACAAAATTTTGACCAATGAAGACTGTATCGGTTCTCTCACACAAACGGCTATGCCTTTCCTTTCCAAAAGCCTGACCAAAAGTCCACTGAAGTCAGCAGCAACTTTCTTCTGAATTTAGTGAGTTTTGATTAGGTTCTTTAAAGACACATCATGGATTTTGTTCTGGAAAGCACTCTCTTTATAGGAAAGAGCAGAAGACTGTAAAATACCCAAAGAGATAGGTAATTAGGGAAATGGACTATCCTGAGCCATGTCTGAGAGCTCTTCTACCCAAACAAGGAGTAGAATTGATCATCTCCCAGACAACAGCAGTCTTTTGTCATTGTTGGACTTGGCATTTAAACTGCAGAGGACAGGCATAGGACCGATGGCCAAAGCTTCAGCACAACCTTCTTTTAAAGATGTTCCTTTTAAAAATTCATTTAAGACAAGAGATTATTTCATTGTCTCATCACACGTAATAAGTCAGTAAACATTAGATAAGTCAGTGCAAAAGAGAATCAGCTTCAATCAAATCTGCTAGGTTTCCTCTTACCTATCTTGGGAAGAGGAGACTATAGTCAGTATTTTTGTCAATGGTCATTTCATAGACAAATTAAGAAACCCTTGACGCTACTACATATTATTCGTTAAAGGTCTCAGTTTTATAATTTATTGGACACTGGGAATTTGCCGAGGCGGTGCAGAAGGTTATTGACTTCAAGACCTCGGCAACAGAGCAATGTACGTCCCAGAACAGATCAGAAAAGGTTTATTGTCATTCTTCATGTTTGAAGGAAATACCACGTTGTGTTTAGATCACACAAACTAAGTACAAAGATGAGTAAGGGACAAATGCAATTACAATGCATGTACAGACCTAAACCCCAAATATGATGACAATATAAACATTGTTATTAATTTTACTCTGCAATAAAGATAGTTCCCGCATGAAAAATTAAAATGAGGAAGAAAACCCAAAACCAAACCACTGAATAAGCTGAAAAATATTTCCTTAAAATATCTTGACCCAGATGCTCAGGGATGTGGAGAAGGGGAACCTTGTTTTAAGAGCTTCCCAAGTAAAAATTACTGGTTTATTGTAAACTCAGCACTTAACTTTGTAAACAGATGTGCTTCTTCCAAACTTCCTCCACCCCATCCATTGTTTTATTTATTTATCTGATTTAATGCAAGTTTCTCTTACACAAAGCAAAAAAGAAAGCAATTGAAACTCCTGTCCTAATTAAAGGTTTCTTTGTTCTATTATGAACCTTACTTGTCTGCTCAATACTGTTGCTCAGAAGAACAATACATATTTAAATCTCTAATCCCCCCAAGGGAAGAGAGTCTATTTGAAGCTCTGCAGTAACTATAACAAACTGGCTTGGGGACAAATTACTACTAAAAAATATGTATTAATCTAAAATTTCTTCCTTACTCTAACAGTTCACACCCTGTACCCACTTATCTTTACATTTCCAACATTTTGTACACTTATAGTCATGTGCAGCTGCCTCCTGTACCAGCTCATGAAGTTTGAAATGTGGAGAGGGTGGAAGTAGGGAACATTAAGGCAGAGTCACCCAGAATTAGGTATAGCGTCAGAACACACCACAGGATTTGCACTACCACCCATGAAACTTTTGCAAATGAAAGAGACCTCCACAAACAGCTGCATTTCTCAGAATCTCTAGCCCTGGTAATCACTGGCAAGACACATAGGACAGCAGCTTTCAAAGAGATTATACAGATTTTGCACTCAAAGATAAAAGTGACCAACCTCATCCCACTCAAAATAAATGCAAAATTTACTTTTCCAACTCAGCTTTTTGTAGGCAACCCGCAGGCATGAGCCTGTAAGCTAATTCGGGTATTTACCCTGCAGAATGATAAAGAAGCGCAATACCAATGTCGTTTGTAAATTCCGTAAGTGGGAGCCACTGAAGACAGCCGTGTCAAGTCTCTGAACCTCATCTTGTTAGACATTGGCAGATGTCTATTGAAATGGTGGTGTTCAGTTCTGTTTGGGGGCATAATATAACCTAAGAGGCTCCCAAGGGAAATTCTTTACAGCTCCTCATTCATCCCTTGACCAAGCATATTACTTTACCACACATTCCAAGTACAATCACGATACAGGTAAGTCTGCATTCAGTAATGGGGCAGCATTTGCAAGCAGTCCCCAGCCACATAACTTGATGCACACATATGCTAATTATGTGACATGTATTTCAGGTCAAAAACCACAGTAGATCCAGTCATGATAGAACGAGGGCATGTAGGGTCATGAGGAAGTAGGGCAGAAAACAAGATCTTGGTCACAAAAAAAAAAAATCATTGTAATAATAACAACTTGGCCCATAGCTTGCCCCAAAATCCTACGTGGAGCAGCTCTCTGGATGGAGGCGATTCTGATAAACTGGGTGTGGTCTACAGTCCACAGATTGGCTATGTTTGTTCAAGGCTACAGAGTATCACCATTATGGATTCAGAGACTTGGATTAAAAGTAAAAAAAAAAAAAGTCACCACTTTCCGGTTAGCGCTCTGTATTTTATACACACACAGACATACAAGACGTTCGGCAACACTATCCTGTCACCAAAGTACTTCTTCTATGACAATGCTTAGGGAAATAGCATACCACATTTGTAAAGCAATTCAACAAACGTCTTTGAAATATGAACTCATAGCTTTTTAATATTAACACAACTTTTGTTCAGAATGCAAAAATCATTCTCATCATTCAATCTTCTGTGGAACCTTCATTCCACCAATATTGCAATTTCACAGCTAAACATATTAATAGGGTCATAAATATTCAGATTATGTAATAAAGACAGTGAAAGCAGACGATAAAATGCTGTTAACATTCATTTACAGCAGCTGGGAAGGCCCTGCCAAATGTTGCTTTACATAACAGGTCATGACGCTCTGATGACATTAAGCTTTCTGATCACTCTTCCTTTATCTGCTGTGATTTTGAACACAATACGAGACAGCGTAGACTAACCAATGGATTTAGAAGCCCTTTCAAGCACACCAACATTTCAAAGGTTTAAAAGATTAAAATATCAAAGAGAGCCTTGTGGTTACTATGTTTGTGTTTTTGCATTTTATAGCACAGACATGAAAGTGACATTCATGTAATTTATAGCTCCACAATTCAGTGCCTCCGATAAGTTTTGAAAGTAAGTTTATTTTACTGTACCATACTTTAGTTAAGCTACACGCAAAAAAGGAAAACAACATTCAGTAAATTGAAGACATCTCCACTACAGTTTTCACAAGGCATCTTGAGTACTACTGAAACATTCTGTAATATATGCATAATCCTGTCTGCAAACTACATTAATTTTTATCTTGAGAGTTGCATCTGAACCAGGTGGCAGTTCTTACTTCGCTTCAGTATATTCTGCATTACATTTCCTTTGTTTCAATACAGTCTGCTACACTTAAGAAGTCAGGATTCCCAAAGCATGGGTCAGATCCTACAAACTCTCAGGCAAGCATCAACCAGGCACGTGGACTGTGGGACTAGGTCAGAATATTTTACTGTAAAAAACGATGACTCACAGTTTGAGTCATTCGTTTTGCATATTTCCATGCCAAAATTAAGCTCAATCCTGCAGACATTTATGGAGATTAGCAGCCCTAGGAAGGTTAAGAGCTCTGGTGAGGTCGACAAATTCATGTGTGTAAAGTAAACAAGGCTGTACATAACAGGACACACACAGCGCCTACTATACCGCTTGTAAAAGCAAACCCACTTCATTCATCCTTCCAGCCCTGCATTCGTTAGCAACTATTCAGAGCACTGAATACATTGCAAAGCCTAATGCTTTAACTGACTGAAATTTTACAGAAGTGGGTCTCAAGGTTTTCCTGTAGCCAAGGTTCATTAGAGAGAATTGACACATCTATACACAACTGAGGAGTTTCTGCAGCACTTACCAGCTCCAGCTCCATCACATCCATGTGGGGCACTGCTTCAGCAAGGCCCACCTCACTGCCTGGGAAATCACAAGCTAAAGTAAAGGAGAGCTGGCTAATTACCAGGTGTTGGTAAAAATCTTATCCATTACAGGAAAATGAAAATTCGCAAAGGCAAACACCAGTTTCATCAATACTCATTCAGCTTCTTGAAGTCTGTGTCAAATTAAAAGGAACTCAGTACTTGGTTTTGATTTGAGGAAGGCTACCTTCAGTCACTTGTGGAGACTCTTGTCAGTGCATTCAATCACCTGAAATTAAGTTCTCTCTTCACTTTAAATTAAGTGCTCTTGCCCAAATTAGAGCAGAGTTTTGTCCCAGATACGGAGAAGGAGAGACTGAAAGTGTTTTTTCCACTAAGTCAGGTCTGTTTGCAGAGGTGTGTCTTCCCAAAATCATAGACTCTTCAGATGAGATTCAAAGGGTTAATTCCAAGGTTATAAACATACTGTAGCAGGAATAATGACCTATATGATCCTAAATCAGGTCTGAATCCTCACTACACTATACAATGTGCAAGCTGTAACTTAAAAATCTCTTTCAGAGCATCTTGCAAATAGACCTACAAGTAAGGCAGAAGTTCCTCAACTAGAGGTAGTTACCATGGCTAATTCCATGATCTCCCATACTACCGATATCTTACGAACTGAGAAAAAAGTACTCACAGAGATGTTACCTAAAAAGAGAGAAGTATTTAGAATTAAATTTACTTTCAAATATCCTAGCACAAGCAATGCTAAGAAAAAAAAAAGCCACATAATGTAAACAGCATGTGCTCTGCAAGTCAGATGTTACAACTGAGAAAACAACAGATTACATACAAAAACTTGGTTAGGGAACTGAAGTTTCTATTAAGTCTTCACATATATTCTATCTCGTTATTTACAGTACCTTCAATCAGCTTATAAGCATCCTCTTATCCAGTAGGAACTGTTACTGATTCAGGATGCATCAGCTATTCATTTAATACAACAGCCAATTACAACTGAGAAAAAAATAATCAAATGAATAGCTAGATAAATTACCGGGTGACCGAGGGGAGTACAGGATAGAACCAAGAACAAAATTGTTCTTTCCAACACAAAATATGCCAATGCACAAATTCAGGACATACCTGAAGGGTCTTAAGTCCTCATTTTAAATTAAGTTAAAAAGAATTCGGACATTTCTATCATTTCCATCTTCTTGCCTGATTCTGAGCTACAGTACTTTGCATACAGCTGTTCAAACAACCTAACTTCACTACATGCAGCTGAAGTAGTACAAGTAAAGAACAGGCACGTTAACACACCCAAGTAAAGCCCAATATCTACAAGTACCTTGGCTTTTTGAAGTACTGTCTGCTGCCCTCCAGAACAGTTCTGCAAAGGAAATAACCTGATCAACTGCCATGACTGATAAAGAAGTCTTCACATTTCCTTCTTCTTACAGCTATATTAATGCACTGTAATCATGCACCTCCAGCCACCAAACCCCAAAACATTCACTGTTATTTGACTAACAACTGCAAGCTTGCCTCAGTAATATTTGCAGACCCGCTCCCCTTCTTTCCTCCTTAAACATCAGTTGAGGTAATTTTTCCACTCTCAGAAAAAACACCAAACCAAAACCCTACTCTTCACAGATACGAAATAAGTCAGGAATATTTGCAGAGTAAGTTTCTGGTGGCTGCAATTAAAGCTGTTCGTGAATCCGCAACTAAGGCAACTGGGGAGCAGAACGGCCATGGGACAGAAGACTGAATATGCTGTATGAAGAGAGTGCTGCAGGAAGAGTCATCACTGCAAAGGTCCATGCAAACAAACATTCATTCGTGAACCTTTCCAATAACTCTGAACAAACATTTTTTTTTTAGATTGTCTGCAAAGCTAGAGACAATCTGCCAAAAAAATGCCTAAATCCTGGCAGGACGTTAAGATTAAAAATCAATACAAAGGAAAGGGTTGGGGTTATTTCTGTATACTGTACGACCACACACAATGAATAAATAACGCGTCCTCTGAATACTTCCCCCTCCAGATTAATAAAGTAAGTATTCTTAATTGAGAATGGTCACACAAATATCTCAATCCTACAGCCCTCCTCCTTTTTTATTTCTTTAAAAAGAGAAGAACAACAGGAACACACGGAACACATGCTTGCTGGAATACATAGTGAGACCTGCACCTCTCAGGTGACTAACTACCACGCACTGGATTCATAATCACCCTGTAAATGATTAAGTACTCATTAAGTTGGAGAAAAAGCAGGAAAGCTTCAACAAACAAAAAAACAGGGAGACTTTTCCCAGAACGCTCCCAGTTCTCAGAGCAATCACTTGCAAGGTGGGAGAACTGGATTCAAGACTTGGTTTTGACTAAGATAAAGGTAGCAAGGTGTGAAACTGGATGCCTCATGCAAATGCTCTGATCACTAAGAAGTACGCACTGATCAGATTACTAACACCACAACTTCATACATATTTCCAAATGGCTCAGCAAAAGAAGCTGACATTTTTAGGTCTTCTCTGGCAGCAATGCAGACGACATCAGCATGGATGGGGCCCACACTTACCTCTTGCCTCCGCCAGCTGGAGGCAAGGCAGTTTCTGGTCTATAAATAAGGGAACCATGTTAGCAAGATACTATGTTTCAAATTATAACTCCCGCAAACAGTCTGCAGAACAAACAGGTAGGCCAGTGTATGCAGTTGCATAAACATGCCCACAGACACCTCCGAAAGGAGACGGCAGCCAAAGGGGAACGAAACACGGCATCTGAAAGACAAACACAGGAGCTGGAGTTCTTTTATGGATTTAATCCCATGGGATATTTTTCACCCTAAGCCTCTTTGAGCCGGTACGGAAAAGCATGAAAACTGCTATCGTAGCCTTAAAGTCTGTTCTCTCAGGCCCGAGCAGAGACCTCCCCCGTGACACAGAGGCCATCCCGCAGCCACCAGGCAATAACACAGAACTTTACCAAAGTGGCCAGTGGGCCACCAGCAAGGCATGCGCTTGGTGTCTCCTTGACAAGTCCTTCTGCCAACCCATCCCCTCTCACCAGTAACCCACCGCTGTGCTAGTCAGAGTGGTACACACTGGAGGAATTACACTTTGGCTCTTACTTTAATTGATTTTTTCCCCTATTGATATCAAAAAGAGGGGTTTTTTTTGCTCAGCATTATCAAACTAGTTATCAAGGATCAACCAGAAAGGTTTCCCATAGATGTTCTGAAAGACAGTAAAAACTGCTAAGCAAATTTTATTTACATTAGCTACTTGGTCTGTGGCGGTCAGAGCTATCCTTGCTTTCACTAGCCTCCCAGCACTGCATACCTCATTGCAGCCTAGTACAACATACAGATACTTCAACAGATATTTTTTCAGACCTAAAAGCAGTCTCATAACGAAAAGGTGCTCCAGTTTTCTTTGTGTAGGTACAGTCAGTCAAAGCCACACATAATTCAGCATTCACTTCCCCTTATTTGGCTATGTTAGCAGGTAGAAGCAGCACTGGAGCCCTGCTCAAACACAGACTATTTTTCTTTTTCACCGTTTTGCCATTAACATTTTCATATTTTTCTTTACTTAAAGTATCAGAGACATCTCCACAAGACCAGATACTGTGCCTCCCGAAGGTGCCGTTATTCAGAATGGTTATCATGATAATGCATTAAAACCTTGGCAGAAGACACCTGAAGCAAGAAGCCTCAACAGAGGGTTGGAGGAAAAAGAATAAAACCCCCAACCCTCACACGCCATAACCTCTCAGGCCCAACAGAAATCTGAAAAGAACAGCATTTTATTCTATATTCACAATTTAAAGGTTCTAGCTTAAACAAGTTTGCTGACAGAGAGCTGACTGTTTAGACTCCAGTGAAGGTCAGTAACTTCACTCAGGTGCAACGAACAGGATGGTTTGAGATGCTCCTGGCTGCTTGTTTCTCAATAAGGCCTTACGATCACGTTTGCGAAGGGTAGCGTGTTCCAGCATCCCACAAGTAAGGTTAAAGACAGCAGTGGAAGTACTGCTTAAGAAACACAGAATTTGACCCACAACTGTCATCATGACATCAGAAGTGGCTGGCAATTAAAGGATTACAATACAGTAGACAATAATCCAATGAGCTCAGCTGCAGATGCACAAAGACTGCTCATAGCAGGCTGTCAGGGAAGCAGTGATGCTGGGCATGCATGACAGCACTCACTGCCACGAGGCTCCTCTGCAGCACCCCAGGAGGAGAGGAGTGCCTAGTAGGTAGGGATCTGCTACTTGCACTGGGCTCCCTCACCTCTTTTGCACAGGGGACCTTCTCCCACTCTGCACTTGGTTGTGACTTCAATGCAAGCACATGCGAGGAGATTGATGCTTTTGCTCTAATTTCTGTCATGACATTAAGAGTCTCGCTAATTTTATGCGCTGTTACTGGGAAATTAGGAAGGCACAAATACATGAAGGCAGCCTTAAAAAGGGGCACATTAAGCACACAACCCTGTTATATGGGGTGTTAATGTCTGCTGGGCAGCAAAGACAGGATAGTTGCCAAGTCCTTAAACATAAATCAAGTTCTTAAACATACCAGTTATCCCTTTGCAACACAAAACAAACAAGCTAGCTTTCCATTACACAGCTGGCTCTTCATGGAGCTGATATTATTTATACCAAGAATGCAGAGACACCAATTTGCCACATACACTAGGCATCTATGAACAAGAGTTTATATGCTTTCATTCCTACTAATAATCAAATTAGTGATTTGCAAGAGGAAGAGCATGCTGTGCCATCTAAACACAACAACCTTGGCGTGTTAAGTATCCAATAATAAGAGTGAGAACTTTTTTCTTTTTAGTATGCCTTTTGAATACTAGCATGAAAACTGTTAAAGGAATAAGAGTAACTTCATGCCTGTCAACTTAGTTGCAGTGTGTTTTGGTACAGAGGCTTGTACTGCAGTGTACCTAGCATGCAAGGAGAACAACAACTGGAGGCACTGGACAGCTGTCTGACATGGTGTCCTGAACTACCAGGAATATAAAACTTTAGGGAAAGGGACTGTGGGAATCATCAAGTCCAGTGTGCTGTTACCACAGGCAATCCTATTTTATAATCTTTCCTAAAAGATTATTTACTGGACACTTGGCATCTTAAAAAAAAAAAAAGGTTAACAATGAAAGGCTAAAGGTCAGGGGTTTTTTTTAGCAGAAAAAGCAGAATAGATCTTCTTGTTCTATAACATAAAAAATGAATTGTGACATGTAATTCTTTCAATTTCTCTATTACTTTCTAAAACAGTAACTTAATTGCTGAGTTAGAAATTTGTGGTTCAGATGCCTGCTCATCTTGGTAATGAATGAAGACTTATTTTTCCTTGTCTCTGACCTACTACTTTAGGTTGTTTATCCTTTCTTCTTCTCTTAAAAAGAAGTCAGAGGGGAAAAGCAGAGAACAGCAAGGCTTGAAAGAAGACAGATCGTTGAAAGAAGAGAGACATACAAGAGCTATCACTGAACCTTACTAGACCTCTGCTGTACTCTGTACTTTGTATACATGAACAAATTCCTTTGATTTTCAGGAAGCAGATACTCTGAAACTGGCTAGAATGGTAGAGACTGGTTTCTTTTACCATATGAAAGAATGTACGCTGGAAAGCAAAAGGGGATCAGCACATCTCCTTATTTAGTTTAACACACAGAGAGAGCAAAGCCAAAAGCGTGCATCACTCCACTTCTGATACCTTGGAAGAAACATGTCAAAGCAGGAAGACTCCCGACACAAGACAGCACCAACAAACTGCTAGCAGACCCTACACACAGAGTAATTCAGATGAGTAAGCACTGAGTCAGTTAAGGAGTCCGGACAGTCCATTTACATGAATCTGCAGTCATCAGTTATGTTTCCTACAACAGCTAATTATGTAAAGGGTTACAATCGTTACTTCCTGAAAGTCATCATCTGGTAAGCCAGCTGCATTTGCTTTTTATTCCCAATATAGTTAACCAGAAATACTACAGCATAAGTGTTCTAATTATATTTTTGTAGCTTCTATTTCACAATTAAAAAGTAATTTTATGACTAGTATATTCTGAGAATGTTTTGGTTAATATGCTAATACAGCTCTCTTGCCTGCTTGTCAGCACTTCTACATCCGTAATGGGAAGTCTCAGGAGGTTGCAACTGAAACTCAAACAGGTTTTATCTGTCAATCATAGATAACGTAACAAAGTTACCAGGGATATTCTAACTGATTAATCCATGATAACACTTCTAAGCAAGTTCTACTGGAAGATTTTCTAGAAAAATGATAGACAAAGAAAAGCATTTTTTCCTTCTCACCACACTGTAATTAAAAGCAACCCCCCAGATGCTATGATCAAGGTAAATGCAGATCAAGTACCCACACACCTTCGGAGGGATTTCATTAAAACCAGATCAACTGCACTGTTCTGCACTGGACAGAATTAGAAGTTAATGACACAGGTCATCCTTAACTCATTTCACAGCTATGATTATTAGAGTCAAATCACAGAATCACAGAACAGTAGGGGTTGGAAGGGACCTCTGGAGATCATCCAGTCCAACCCCCCTGCTAAAGCAGGTGCTCCCAGACCAGGTTGCACAGGAACGCGTCCAGGCGGGTTTTGAGTATCTCCAGAGAAGGAGACTCCACAACCTCCCTGGGCAGCCTGTGCCAGTGCTCTGTCACTCTCACACTAAAGAAGTTCTTCCTCATGTTCAGGTGGAACTGCCTGTGCTCCAGTTTGTGCCCGTTGCCCCTTGTCACGTTGCTGGGCACCACTGAAAAGAGTCTGGCCCCGTCCTCTTGACACGTGCCCTTTAGATATTTAGAAGCATATCCTAAAATCCTAAATCCTAAAGCATACAATATCTCCTCAGCATTTTCTGAGATCATTTAGTGGTTTTGCCGGTGTTTGTCTCCTAGATTTTTTTCTGACACGGGAGGCTGGGCCCTTTGATTGCCCAATGATGCAAGCAAAAGACTATGAAGAGCACCTTCTCTTCCTTCCTGCAACACCTACCTCGTTAGCATGCACCCAGAGCTGCGATTATTTTATTGTGCCAACAATGAACTCAAACAAGCGTTTTCTCCTTCTAGAGAAGACAAACTGTTCATTATAATGTTTGCATGCACTGACTAGCAGAATGTAATACAAAGTCATGGCCATGACAAGCCAGTTCTTGGAAACAAAACATCATATTTGCTTGGGGTTGTTTCCAAAACAGTCTTCATTTTCCATAAAGGGATTGTATCTCAATTCAAGGATTTATCAAACAGTCACTTCCAGGTAACATTCAGGTTTCTAGTGGGTTGTATGATGCAAGATTGAATACTACATCTTGAAATTCATACAGGTATATGCCTGAGAAATGGTGACATGAACAGAGGAGAGGGAAGGGGCTATTGAAGAGATTTTCCTTGTTCAGTTACTGAGATATAGCTAGCAGAAAATGGCTCGAGAATAACAGTGTTTGGCCTGGACAAGACCAATTAGTGGGCAGAGCATAGGTAAAATATAATACACCACCTTTAGCCTACCAGGTGGCTATAACCGACTTGTGACACACTTCTGCGTCTACCAGAAGATAACTTCCACAAGCTGCACAAAACAGTAGATTCCTGAGGAAGTGCTGCCTCAGGATTACCGCTACCACTACAACAGATCAAAGTAAATTGTTTGTCTTAGAGCACTCCCACAGGACCAAGCCACCACACAAACCGCCTGAACAGCCTGCAGTTGTTTAAGTCTTGGAAACAAAGGAAAAGGAGCAGTGATAACCAACTCCTTTGGTTTTGGTGCCAGATACAGTCCTGGTAATGTAAAACACACGCAGCTAGCAGTCTTCCTGTGCAGACAGCTCTGCCTCTTACCCAGGAGATGGTCCCATGCTCTCAGCAACAGCCCTCTGTTCTTCATCCCAAGTATCTGCTACTGCACAGCTCACCAGCCCTGTCCCTGTTAGTGGTACACAAGCAGCGATGCCAGACATTGCACCTTCAACCACCGCCTCCAGTTTTGAGTTACTGCTCTTCCTCCGCATGCATGCATACATACATACCCCTACAATCTCCTGAACCTCAGGGTATTTGGCACAGCGCCTGAGAGATAAAAAGTGGGGAAGGAAAAGACATGAAGTAACTTTACGCAGAACAGGCTATTCATGACTCACAGCTCCCAGACTGACCAGCACAGAGCAAGGTCAGACAGCCTTGCCTCAGAGATGGCCAGAACTTGATCGGATGAGCCCAGACAGCTCAGAGCAGAGAGCACAGCGGGGTCCCAGGAAGGTCAGCAACTGGAAGAAATGCTGCCACGAGACTAAAACCTGCAGGAAGCAAGGGAACAGCACTCAGGGCACGAGGAGCCCCAGTACATGTTTAGACTAATCACTTGCACACAAAAACAATCCCCCACACTCCAAAGCCTATGTTGCTCCATGAAAGCCGACCAGCAAGAGTAGACTAGACTATAATAGGGATTAATGCAAGTTAATGTAGAACTAATTTCCACTAGGGAGACCAGAAAATTTAGATGTGGGATAGTGAGCATGACAGCTAGACGTAGCAGGGGCTTGAAAAAAAGATAAACAGGAGTAGAAGAACCATTGACACCCACCTGGCTCCATCTGTGTTCTCCTCCACGTCCAGACCTGTCCAAAACAGAGCTCAGACGTGCTGCACTGTCAAGTCGTGGTCAGTGATTTCTAATAGGCTGTGTAATGGGCAGCAGGGAATTTCTTAGCCAGTCTTAACAGCACTGACCCAATTTTTTCCAGTGCTACCATCCATCACCTCTGACTGACAAGGAGACCAGTTTTCACAAAAGGCAAAACCGAACCTAAGTGAAGTTTGAAGCAGAAAATGAGATGAAATTCAGGTCCCATTCTGTCTTACTGCAGCCATTTCAAAGTTATAATTTTATTAGCAACTAGGACTTCAGTTCATAAAAAAGTGACCAATAAAAGATAACAGCAGGAAATTAAACGAACCTTAGCATGATTTAGAGCCTTGCTCTGCAACAGCAAAACTGCACAGAAAGTACGTTTTGAAGGGAAAAGAAGTCCCAAAGAAGTGATCATAAAAGGATTCACACTGCTTCAAAGTCAGAGACAAATTAAGCTTTCTTAGAGACTAACAAAAATCACACAGGTACACACAAAACTTACACATTAAGTATGCATTATGATTGCTGTATTGACAGAAAGAAACACTGGTCCGACAGTCCATTTATTGCTCGCCCTCTCATGCGTGCTATAGCAATTAGGACTTTATTCACATTTAATTTCAAGTAAAATAATAAATGTAGTTTTGCTGCAGTGCTGGGAGACACCAACTGCAGTGTGTGGTCAAACCAGGAGAAGAAAACAACTTCAGTTTATGACTGAACTATCTAAACCTGCATATATCCCTTCCAGCTGCACAGCCAACTACAAACTCATTAACATTTACCTGGACAACTGAAGCTTGTACTCTGAAGGGAAGGATTAGAGAGCAGGAAGAAAGCAGTGAGGGGGAAAAGGTAAGGAACTATCCTTTACTAGCCTGTCTCTTGAACAACATGTAACTCCAACTGAAAAACAGCATGAAGAACAATATTCTTTCTGTATAAGACAATACCCATTGTGGTCAAGTTCTTTAATCAGAAAAATTTCTACCGAACCACAATAGATAAACTTGAGCTTTGGAAACTGGCATCACTTCACCAGAATTTTTCAAAATAAAACTTAAGAATTCTGGCATCATCCAAGGCAACAAATCTTTCATTACAAATTTTTCAAAATAGTTATCAGATAACATTACTAAAACATGAACCCAATTTGTATTTCAGAAGTCAGCCTTTCCTCAGAGAGGCTTCCGTTGTTATTTTAATTCTAGATTGGCTTTATCTGGAGTAAGTTGAAATTCAGTTTCACAAATTAGAATTTTCATTTTCTGTAAAAATTTATTAGGCAATGCAATACAGGGTGCCAACAAATTGTTTCTGATGGAAAATAGGAGTATTTTGTTCTGAAAAAGTCCACACAAATATTGATCTTGGGGAAAGTCTTCTTTCACAAAGTTGCTTTTGGGATTACCTATTCAAAGCATGTTTCTCCTGTGCATGGAAAGCCAGTTACAAGTCTTTAAGAAGGTAAACATGCCAGTTTAACACTTGAATCATCTGAAAGCTATTGAGTAGCATCCCCATTCTTCTGCTACTACTACACATTTCTTCTACAGAGGGACAAATTTCTGAAGGTGCCAGGTATTCCAGATCTCACTAGCTCACCCTTCACATACCTGAGATACCCACACGGACATCAGAAAATGCTATTTCTTCACACCATGATTGCTCAGTAACTTTATCAACAGACACTACTCTATGTTACCAGCAGTACCAAGGAGCAGCTGGTCCTCAGAATACAAAAGGTAGGATAATAATAGGCTACTATAGTCAGCTGAGCTCTGAGTTAGGGAATGCCGTGTACAAGTCTAAGTAGGGTCATGTATCGGAAAGTTAATACTCAACTCTTAACCATACCACCAGCCTGTTGCTCATCTAAAAAGGATTCCTTCCACTTTCCAGCTCCAGTCATATCCCCCACCACAGCTGCAAGGTTGGTGGGAAACCTACCTCTAAGGACTTCAGAGGGCCTATAAAATTATCACATTCTTCAGAAAAAACACATATAATTGATAGTCTGGATGATCAGGGATATTTTAAGAAGGGATTTTACTCAGTAATCCAATACAGTTTGCAGAAAGTCTACAAGGCACATTGCCCAAGCGGTTTTAACAATAATATACATTCCTCAATAACATAAGTTCATCAGAACTGTCAAAATGTTCTTGAATAAACAAGCTCTTGATGCCTTTCCTAAAGCTTTTGAATTAGGAAGTGAAACATTGCTGACAAGTAGTTGCTTCAGCAAAATTATCAAGTAACAAGGTCATACTAGAATTTCAGTTCAGTATCAAGATAGCCTACTTCCAACAAGTAAGAGTTACAGAACCAATACTTTCCATATACTTTTATGTCTACAAATTAAGGTACCTATGTCATCATAATAACCTTAAATCATCCAAAACAATGGGTACAGGTATTTATCTAGACAGATCTAACTTTAGTATTAAGACATCCTTAAGAAATACCTTATGCTTTCTACATGGTATGCAGTGAACACAATTGTCTTACTGCTACAATTGGGATAGTTCTTGACAGAAGTTAACCTGAAGAAGAAGGATGTTGCAAAAAGACGTGCAACAAGATATTCTGCCCAACAAGTCAGAAGTACCTTGTCCACTTCAGCTTGACGAACAGGTAACATTTGCAGGCTTTCTACTGCTCCTGTACGATCTCCGCTAAAGCAACAGCCAATCTACTGGTATTGCTAAATGTCCAAGGAGAAGATGTCAGTTTACACCACACAGGAAACAGGCAGAACAATTAACATCTGTTACTGCTTCCTATTTGAGCAGTTAAGAGCAGAAGAGCTATGTGAAGAATGGCACTGTTAAATCCTCATGTCCAAATACGGCACCATATACACACCCTACAGGCCATGTACATTAGAGGCCCCTGTTTCTTCAGTGTCAATATTCAGACATCTTATGACAGGACCTACAAATGCACATGTCAGTGTTATGGTTTCTGAACTGCTAACACTGGTGTTGAGCACGCTGGGCTCAATGCAATCTCATAACAAGGTAAAGCATAGATGTGGTGTTACGCTCCTTCACACATCCCTGTCCAGAGGACCTCAAATGGGCAGTTTGCTGCCAAATTGTCTGGATCCTTCAGGCAACTAAACATATCCGCAGTGAGAAATCAATTAGCTGTTGCAAACATCAGAAATCGTAAGCAGCAAAAATGTTTTGGCCACACCCTTTCTCCTACCCTAATGCATGCAATTGCAGGTAGCATATAGGGATCTGCATCTCCTGCAGTTATATTCACTTACAGTTACCTTGCTGGCTAATTAGGACCAATTCCTTAGCCCTTGACCCCCAATATCAGAAACATTTTCAAGGTATCATGCAACGATATCAGAACTTTGTTATAGAATCACTGAGGTAACACTAAGCAGAATTGTGTCTTAGTACAGATAGTTCTTTCCACCTGAAATACAATTGTAGCGATGCTGGTTAAAGAAAAAGAAGCTCTGGCTACAATTTCTAGCCCAGCATACTTTTTCAAGCAGCTGCTAATCAACAATTCAGGCGAGGCAGTTGGGACCAGACACACCACAGACCACCACAAAGGAGCAAAAGCAAGCCGAAATTCCTACTAAGCTATGTTTACAAATGCTACCTCCCTCTAAAATTATGATTGGGGACCACGACACCAAGGAGCCAGGTTATCAGAGATGCTTGCTACCTTAATCGTTGTTGTTTATGAAATGATCTGATACACATAGCTGAAGGGCACAGTAATTTTTCTTCATTATTCAAAAGAAAAGAACGGCTTATATAGCAACCGGCTGTAGTTAATAAAGGCTAAGCCCGTAACAATCGTGTTAGGAGGAGGCAAAGAACAGCCTGCACACTCTGCAAAGAGCTTTAAGATCTTGACCATTTTTTCTGCTCAGTGATCAAGACAAATCTCCACCATCTCCAGAGAGGCAGAAGAACCAATCCTCCAAGGGTTCAATGGCAGTGAATCCACCAGCTATGCAAGAGCTCTCTCAGCCCTGCCCATTTCAAACAGACACTTGAAGCATGGCCTACCTGCCAGCTCAGAGAAGACCCCTCACTGCCCACCATTCTGGCAGGTCTCTTGTTTTAAGCCTAAATCCCTTCCTGGACCCAAAAATACTTTGATTGGTGAGAGGTATTTTTTACAAAAAGTTAAGCTTGGGAAGAAGAAAATGCAAAAATTACATCTTTCCTTATAAGAGAAAAAAAGAACAACAAAACCCCAGTAATTGTCTTGAAAATTTGATCTCACAGGATCAAGAGAAAAAATACTGTGCAATTACAGAAAGTCAACAAATCTTTGAACAGCTGAGGAGCGGTTCCTCCCACCCCGTTTCAGACACCTTGGTTTGAAGGTCCCTAGCCCTTGTCTGCGAGGGCCAGGAGGGCTGCTGAAGCCCACCGACTTGTGTGGGGACACGCTCCATCTCTGCACGTTGCAGACTGTGGGCAGCATCAGGGAGTGTCCACTTCAGGTATATAAAGAGCACACCCAAATCCTTTTCATAAACAGAGTTCAGGTGTCACAGTGCTTTATAAACGCTGCATTTCAGGTTCGCATCCATCCTCAAAGCTCGGATTTATTGCAATTTGTGTATTACGCAATATATTCCCCGACAGCACCCAGAAGAAAGGGATGTGCACCAAGAGACCCACACCCTACCGCCCATGCCGCTACTTTCCCATCCTCTGTTCCACCCAAGACACTGGCACAGGGGAAAATGCTACGCGAGGAGAGGAAACCCGAGGGTCTGGAAGTGCCGGTGGCTCAAGCCGGGGTCTGCCGGCGCTGTCCTTGCCACAATAGTTGGATGCGATACAGCCGCGCGATGCGAGGCTGAAATACTTCCCGGGATGGCTGGAAGGGCTCATTCAATAGTCAAGGATAGTTCTTTATTAGCCACCTTCTACAGCCCAACACAGAAACTACAACCCCGAGGGAAGGGTGGGGGACACCAGCCATGTGCCTTAAGAAAGGGGCACGGCTTACTATTGTGTCTCGCTTCGGTTTAACTGCCAAGCCTTTTCTCTTTCTTCCCCTTTTTTTTTCTTTTTTAATCCCCCCTCCAGTGTTACGAAGTCTGTGGAGGAAGGGAAGGTGCTCCGCCGGGGCCGGGCAGCGGACAACGCCGCAGCTGCCGCCCGGCCCCTGCCCCCGCCGGTCGCTCACACAAGCCGGCGCCGCTCGGGGGGTGGGGGACGGACGGACGGACAGACNCCCGGCGCCCCCGAGGCCGGGGAGGCGCCTCCGCGCCCCGCGCTTACCTTTCACTTGACTTTCATACTCCGCTATAATCTCTTTGTCCTTTTTGAATCTGCTCGGGGTTGACATTATCCACTTGCTTCCTTCGCTTCTCCCACTTCTCCTTGTTTCAAATTATTATTATGAATCGTTATTATTTTCCTGGAGGAGCTCCCAAGTTGTATCAGACGGCCACAAGCCCAAGCGAGCGGGGCGGCGGCGGTCGGCTGGCCCCGCGGGAGCGCCGCCGGCACCGGAGGGGTGGCGGCGAGGCGGGGAGGCGGCGATCAGACTAACCCCGGCGCGGGCACCATCGCCTCCAGGCACCGCCGCCGGCAGCAACGCGGTCCGCGGCCCGGNCTGCATTTCAGGTTCGCATCCATCCTCAAAGCTCGGATTTATTGCAATTTGTGTATTACGCAATATATTCCCCGACAGCACCCAGAAGAAAGGGATGTGCACCAAGAGACCCACACCCTACCGCCCATGCCGCTACTTTCCCATCCTCTGTTCCACCCAAGACACTGGCACAGGGGAAAATGCTACGCGAGGAGAGGAAACCCGAGGGTCTGGAAGTGCCGGTGGCTCAAGCCGGGGTCTGCCGGCGCTGTCCTTGCCACAATAGTTGGATGCGATACAGCCGCGCGATGCGAGGCTGAAATACTTCCCGGGATGGCTGGAAGGGCTCATTCAATAGTCAAGGATAGTTCTTTATTAGCCACCTTCTACAGCCCAACACAGAAACTACAACCCCGAGGGAAGGGTGGGGGACACCAGCCATGTGCCTTAAGAAAGGGGCACGGCTTACTATTGTGTCTCGCTTCGGTTTAACTGCCAAGCCTTTTCTCTTTCTTCCCCTTTTTTTTTCTTTTTTAATCCCCCCTCCAGTGTTACGAAGTCTGTGGAGGAAGGGAAGGTGCTCCGCCGGGGCCGGGCAGCGGACAACGCCGCAGCTGCCGCCCGGCCCCTGCCCCCGCCGGTCGCTCACACAAGCCGGCGCCGCTCGGGGGGTGGGGGACGGACGGACGGACAGACGGACGACAGCGCCCGCCGCCCCCTCCCCGCTCCCCTCCGCCGCCGCCGCCCCTAAGTTCAGGCAACAGGGACCGACCGCCCGGACGGCGGCGGCGGGGCCGNCTTGTTTCAAATTATTATTATGAATCGTTATTATTTTCCTGGAGGAGCTCCCAAGTTGTATCAGACGGCCACAAGCCCAAGCGAGCGGGGCGGCGGCGGTCGGCTGGCCCCGCGGGAGCGCCGCCGGCACCGGAGGGGTGGCGGCGAGGCGGGGAGGCGGCGATCAGACTAACCCCGGCGCGGGCACCATCGCCTCCAGGCACCGCCGCCGGCAGCAACGCGGTCCGCGGCCCGGGGCCGCCGCAGGGCGGGGCGGCAGAGGAGCTGCAGAGGGGCACCCGCTTCCACTAGGCGAGGGCGGGGGCCCGGCGGCTGCGCCCCACCATTGTTATCTCTCTTCACGTACCCGGGAAAGGGGAAGGGAAGGAGAGAGAGGGCGCGGGCGGTGGGCGGGAGGCAGGCGGGCGAGCGAGCGACTGCGCTCGGTCCGTACGCCAGAGGCACTAGTTACTTCTGCCGCCGCGCTCGCCTGGGTGGGGACTCGGGGCCGGCGCCCCGCCGTGACTAACCCCAGGCGGCAGCGCCGAGGCGCATGTCCCGGCCCCGCAGCCCGAGCAGCGGCCGGCGCGGGGCGACACCCCCGCCGCGCCCTGGAGAGGTGTCTCCGGGAATTAACTTCTCCCCG
>VZSC01005893.1:74992-87719 GCA_013398225.1 Steatornis caripensis | reverse complement strand
CCCGGCGGGCCCGGGCGGGGGCGGGCGGGAGGGAGCAGCCGCCCCGCGGCCCGCAGCGAGCGTGTGTGGTGGCCGGGTGCCCTCAGGGGACAAGGGTGTGAGGCGGTTATGTGGTGACTGAAAGCGTTTGATCCGGCGGGAAAAGTTAAAGCCCCGTGCTGCTGCCACCGCCAAGACGCACCGGGAGGGGAGAGGCCAAAGGGGAGATCTGTCCTCCGATGACCCTGTTTTTCTTCGCTGCTTCTGTGGAGGCAGGGCACGGCTGTGTGAGCAAGGCCGTGGCTGCAGTGGCATGCCCAGGGACCGGTCACCAGCCAGGCCAGGGGCATGGTGGTGCTGAGGGCAGAGCTGTGTCCTTCAGCGGGCCTCGCTCCCTCTGTCCTCACCTGTGTGGTGGTCTGCTTTGGGTGCAGCTTGTTCTCGAGGGCAGGACTGTCAGCATCCCTGTGTGGGGCATTCCTGCAGCTCAGGAGGAAAACAAGGAAAACGGGGTGGGAGGCTGTCTGAAATGCTGCTCCCTTGAAGCGCTGTGCATGGCACACGTTGGGGCTCACCCTGTCAGATGGCCACATTCGATGTTGGCGTGAGAAGGATGGGCTCCATCCTGGTGAGCGGTAGTGCGCAGCTCTTCTTGTGAAGCTGGAGCTGTGGGAAGGGGAAGAAGGTGTTCCAGAGGGCAGTAAGAGCTGGAATTGGGACCATGGGTCAAGTCACCAAGGGAGAGAGGTGGCCCAGGCATGCCCTTGCTCCTGGGTGCCTCCAGCAGCAATGGGATCAACCTCCTTCTCTGCCTGCAGAGCTGGCACCTGGCTCAGACCTTCAGGGCTGCAGAAGATGAGCTGGCTGCCAGCTCTGCAGGCGGAGATGAGGCCGTGCATGCCAAGAGCTGAGCATGGTGGTTCAGAGACCCAGTAGCCACACTTCTTCCTAGGTCTTGGGCTCTAAGCTGCAAAAGGAGACAGATGTGACTCATGGTGCACAACCCCTTTCCCCTGTCTGCTTTGAAACTCAGTCTTTGCCCAAGAAGAGCTTGCTGAAAAAAAAGAAAAAGGAAAAAGTGAGGAGCGATGGACACTGCTGCCTTGTGATGAGCGAAGAATGTGGCTGTCATGCATGGGTCAAAACCAAAAGCCAAATCCCAAGGCCACAGCTGCAGACTTTGGTCTGCAGGGAGGTCAGCTCTGAGGAGGTTAAAGGCAGGCAGCGGACTTTCTGGAGGCACACAGGGCTCTGGTGGCATCAGGTATGCTCAGGAGCGATTAGGCAAAGTTACAAACTATTCACAAAGGGTTTCTGAAGGTGGCTACTGTATGATTAGTGTGGTACAAGTGCTCAGAGTTCCTATCCTGGACAGGTGGTCCTGACACTGCCAGGATCTGACCCATCAGGACAAATAGGACTAAGTGGTGAAATCATCTGCTGCTGGGAAAGTTCAAGCTGGGTTCCCAGTAATTTGGCTGGATTTGAGCTTTAGTGTTATGGGCACCAGGACCTCGGAGGGAAATGCACAATTGCTGTACTCATGCTGACATTCTTGCTTGTGTTTATATTTAATTCTTATAAATGTGCTGCCTTAGAATTGCAGTCACTTCCACACCTCTGCATTTCAGCAGTAAATGTACATCTGTCCTTTGCAGTTCATCTTTCACTTTCATCAGGTACCATGCTCTCACCTGCTACAGGATCGGGATAAGAGGGTTCCTGTTCTTTCCCTCTTCACATGTTGATCTCTATAATGTTATTATGTCTCTTCCTCTTGCCCTTCCAGCACAACCTCTTTCCAGGACTGATCCCGATTCAGATAACCTAAACCAATCTTAGTACCGGAGGTTATTGTCTGAAGCCAATTTAACTCCAAGCTGGATGGTCAAATTACATCTCTTGAATAAGAAGCCCTGCCTCAAAAGAGCAGTCATCTCGGTAATCCTACCCAACTCTGATTTTCATCTCAGCCTTTGATGCTCACATCTTCCCTCCTGGCTCTTCCAGTCCATCTGTTAGGCTGGGGTCAGGCTGATTTACAAGACAGTGGGCTGTGTTCCCTGGGGACACGGGGCACTAGCTGGATATTAGCTGTGAATCTTGCCTGGTCTTGCAGAGCACAGTGTTTTCACAGCAGAGAATGGTGGTCAAGTTCCCTCGTGCCCTGGATGAGGCTATGCAAGTTTGCATGTCTGGCCAGGCCAGTCCCCATTTCCCTTGCCCAGGAGCTGAGCATGTGAACAACGCCCAAGATGTGGTTGGAGGTGTAAATACGAAGTTAACTGCCTCCTCTTCTGGGGGGCTGAAGGACACAGCCTTCTCTCACCACCGAACCTACTCTGAGAAATACTGCCCAGATCTTTCTCCTCAGGTTGCATAGGAGGGGCTGGACACCCATGCCTCCACCACCCCTTCTCCCTGCGCTAGATGCTGCAGCCAGACGATGGGCCTGGCTCCACAGAGCCAAACTGGAGGCTGCAGAGGGAGCATTTCTGTTTCTCTGCAAAGGCAATTACCTGTGAAGGTGCAGAAACCATCTTCTGGCTCTGGAGATTAGTCTCCCTGCATTCAGCTGCTCGGCTCAGGGCTGCATGTCTGTGGCAGGAACACTGACCAAGGATGGACCTATGCCCCAGCAGGCTTGAGCATGCCAAGCTCAGATCTGCACAGATTCTGGATCCTTGACTTAGAGTTGGCCTCCAGGACAACCATGATTGAGCTGGCCAAGAAATCCGATTTCCAGCCCCCACCCTTCTTTAGGGATTGGCAAAGGATTGTGCATTATTACATGGGTGTAATCTTTTAAGATGTTTGTGGCAGTTCAAGTCTCCGGACTCAATTCCACACTGATTTACACATCCTGCAATCCCATTGTGAGGATGACGACTGTACAGGAAAAGACTCTGCCTTGGCTCTGCAATGCCAGGTTTGAGGTGACTTACAGGACACAGAAGATCAGTACAGAAATCCATGTCTTTTGAGACCTGTTCCCAAAGAGGTCCCCACAGACTTCCCAGCAGTTTCAAGAGCAGCAAGTGCTAGAGTTCTGGAACAGTCTTGTTATACGAACCCCTGTGCACCCATGGATGATGCTTGAAAATGCTTATTTATCCACAGTGTTGTTCTCTGAACTCTAAATTACTGCATGTAGAGCATATCCAGGTCTTGGCAGGGAGCATACTGTACACTTTTAAAAAGTATTAGGTTAAAACTGATCAAGAACACATACATTGCTGCAAGAAGCAGAGTTGTATCAATAATGCAGTGTAGTAGGCTACTGCAGTGGTACAAGTGCAGGGTTTGTGGACCGTACCTCAGTGTATGGAGTTAGGTAATCTACTCCATCAGGGAATTGGAAATCCTGAATTATGTATGAAAAAACAGAGATGTGTTTATACAGAGAGCAGCTCTTGCAATACTTCATGCACTCAGTGCAAAAGGAAACAACGTGGTCATGCTGGATTGTGCTTGCTTGAGAACTTCATTATTGCATTTCATTTACACAGCCTGATGAGCTGTGCAGTATTTGCTTTCTTGTGCTGCTAATAAAAATAGACCGTATAACTGATTGTGGGAATATCACTGAGCTGTTCTCTGTGAGCACGTAATGAAATGCACTGACCCCCTCAAACAACAAAACCCTGCACTAATTTTCTTTAGGCTGAAAAGAAGACAGAAATAATTCATCTTGCTTTATAATTACAGTCAATCAGTCGTTTTAGAGTTGGACAGTAAGTCTCTAAATGAAAGACCAAGCTTTAACTGGAACAATGAAACATTTGATTGTTACTGAAAAATCAGTAAGAGGCACAATTCAAAGAGCTTGTTCAAATGTTTGTCACTGATAAGATGCACAGTTCTATAGAATCAAATCTATTTGCTTGGGAATGAGATTATTTTAGTAAATACAGTAGCTTGTCTAAGATGTAAACCCAGTGAGGCTTTTTTCTCTCCTCTTCCCCCGACCAGTGTAGCACTTAATGCTGCTCCGTGCTTATGAATTCCCAAGACATGGAGGTGAAATCTGGGCTGATGGGGTTTGTACAGGCTGCAGAAGAGCCAGGACTTCATCCTGGCTGACCTGAAAGTGAGTGGCTCTAAAGCATTCAGCTGGACCTTCACAGCAATGAAATGAGGATCACCAGCTGTCCAAACTTCAGTAGTCAATGAAAGGTGTTTCCCTCATCTGAGTTTCTTTGTGAGCCTAAGCTGTCACTAACCTTTCAGTTCCAGGAACAGGACTGTGACCACTGACATGGGTGTATCGATTGTAAGGGCCTGTGGACACAGTCTCTTCCAGAAGCAGAGTAAAGGAAGAAAAGGCATTCTTCGCAGTAAGAATGTCTACAGGTGAAGTGTGTAGAATGGGTAATGTGCCTTAAATTCATGCTATACCTGGGTCCATAACCATTTTCAAGCCCTAGGCATATACTGTATACTTCTACAGATTACTGTTTTTGTCTGTTGAGCAGTTGCTGGGTTTCTTTTGGGCATAATGATCTGAGTGTCCATTTTGTGAGCTTCACACACCGAAACTTAGGCAACTAAAGTCATATGCCTAATCTAAATGAGTCGTTTAACCACATCATTTAACCTCCTTCAAACGTCAGTCAAGAGAGGTGGGCACATCCTTGGTGGTGGTCACTACAGTTAACTTATTTCAGACACTTTGTTTAATGGGGCTTTTATTCCAGTTTTCCTTACTNCATTTTGTGAGCTTCACACACCGAAACTTAGGCAACTAAAGTCATATGCCTAATCTAAATGAGTCGTTTAACCACATCATTTAACCTCCTTCAAACGTCAGTCAAGAGAGGTGGGCACATCCTTGGTGGTGGTCACTACAGTTAACTTATTTCAGACACTTTGTTTAATGGGGATTTTATTCCAGTTTTCCTTACTATCATAACCAGGGTTCATACAAGACGGGAACAACATCCTCTTAAAACCTGAACGTAATATGCTGACTGTTAACAACAGTCTATTAGGAATACGGTTATTATTTATAGTCCTTTGCTCGTGAATGAAATGCACACCTAAGTGTACGCAGACTGCATTTGTTCGTTTACTGTTCGCAATCACATTGCAAAATAATCCTGTCAGCCTGTTGTCTGAAGGAAGATTCAGGAAAAATGCCATTAGGTAATCTCATATATACCTGTGTGCGTGTGTGTATACAGCCAATTTGCTGTGTTCAAATGCACGTGATAGCTCTCTCAGCATGAAATACATCTGAATCCAGTGGAGAATTGTTCACATCACAGAAAAAAAATCTTCCAGGTGAAATCAGTGACTTGAAATGAAAGAGATTCTTCTGTTTCAACAAGGTAAGGTTCAGCCCTGCAGGACTGATACAGTCTGGGACATGACCAAGCATTGTATTTCTTCTAAAGCAAAAAGAAAAGCACCAAACCCAAATCTCCCCACATTAGTTTAGTTGCTATTTTGTTTGAAGAAATTAATGAGACTTAAAGCAGTAATTGGTATGTCAGTGTTCAGTCCTTTGGCTTTACAGTCATGAAGTGCAGTTTAATGTTTCCTTGTTAACTTGTTCGTTTTGAGCAGTGCTAATAGGACTAATGACACAACTAATACAGAGAAAGTCATGAGGCTACTTTATGCCTTTTAGTGTTGTTAAGAATATTATCATTTTTTCATATGGTGTTGCTACTCACTTCCCAATTAGTAATTACAAGGAGGAATGAATTCTGAGTAATAACTTTCTCACTTAATGAGAAGAGACTGAGGCAGTCTTGCCATTTTGAAGGAGGAGAAATACAGAAGTAATTGCATTCTCACTGCAGGGTTTGTGTTCTCTGTAGGGCTACTTTTGTTCTATTGGTAGCCTTTGAGACTCTGGTATTCCACTTCTAAACATAATGAGCTGAATGCCCGATTTGTAAGCTTCACACACCTAAATTTAGGCAACTGCATGTGCCTTACACCTGCTGGCTTACATGTGCTAGTGTTATTCTGGATCTTTATCTTAAATTTAACAGCTATGTTGTCCAGAGAAGCACTAAGATGCTTTTCGGTTTAGCTTTTCTTTTCAAGCCTGGTGGGGGAATACTGGTGTGTTTGAGAGAACTCTTCCAAGAAAACCTAAGGGGGCATGTTACTGATAATTCAAGTCTTTCATGAGCAGGTAATTGCAACTCTGATAATCAGCTTTTGGTTTTAAATTTTCGATTTGTATTGTTTATATTTGTTCCATCAGTTCTCAGCTAAAAATGAAATACTTCTGCTACTTCTTTACTCCTGACGTTCTCATGGTAATGTTTTTGAGTAGAGAGCATTACAAGGTGGGTTAAAGGTAAAAGTGGGAGGAACTGAGTTTAAAGCAGCATCAGAGAATTAAGAATGCTGTATTTTTAAAAATCAGTCTTATGTACTTCATCATACTGCTGTTATCTGACTTCAACTTTAGGCTGCTGGATTGTACCCTCACAACTTAGATAGGAGAACATAACTCCTAGTCTTGCTATCCTTATATGGCCTTCACAGGCCATCCAGATTTTGCAGAATCTCAGCTTTCTGGGCTGCTTCAGGCCGTGCCAGTAGTTTAAAGGTTGCAAACCACCCTCATTTATCTCAAAAGGGCATTAATTTTGAAGCCCAGCAATGACACTTCGAATGTTAGCCTTGTTGATTTTCGCAGAAACATCTGGCTGGTCTGCTTACTCATTGGTGTGGGCTACAGGGGTGGGAACAGCTGCAGCCTATCAGGCTAAAAAAGTGCCTTGTTATTAATGGACTACCCAGAACGCTGCCATTTCTCAGATTCAGCCCCTTGGCCCACCTTCTGGCTGAGCCCTCGCCCAAGAACAAGGTGTATGTGGAGGGAAACAAGAGTAGAAAAAGAAAGGCTATTTCTGTAACATTTTCTCTTTTGAGTATTGATAGCAGCAATGTGCTGCTTTCCTGAGTTCTTTTCTCCCTCAGCTACTTTTGCCTTCATTGTTGTGAGGAGACGAACGAGAATCATGCAGGAGGGGTGTCAGGTGGCTAAAATTGGTGATACCTGGGCAAACGGAGGTAGAAAGGGATACGGGCACCAAGCTGGACCTGGGGATGCCTGCTATTTCTACATTTTGCTTAATAACAGTTTAACATCACTCAAAAACCCAGTTGCTAGTGTGGCCTGAGAGCTCTCCAGGGTGAGCTGGGTGGTGGCAGCTGGAATGGTTTCAGGCTGCGAAAGGAATTGAATCCAGACCTCCCGCTTCTTGGACTGCTGCTCCCCTGTATTAAAAGGCATCACAGTGTCCTTCTGCCATCAGGTTTTAAAAGATGAGGGTAACCTGAACACTGTTCTTTTAAAGACTTAATACTTGTGATTCTTTAGAGGGAAGGTGGTCTTTGCTGCAGTCTCCCTCTCAAAACTCTGTGTGAAACACATAGCCCTGAGCAGGAGGCAGACTTCAGACGTTTCTCTGGCCTTGGCTTTTCTTAGAGTGTGGCTGTGAGAGGATCTTCGTGTAGCATGTGGGGATTTGGGTGAATTTTGAGGTGCCTATGATTCCTCTGGCAATTCCCAAGCGCCTGCTGCAGAGGAGTTGACTCTCTGGGGGCCAGCAGGCAGGAGGTGCTGTGGGTACCGATGTCCTTTACTGGACCTGGTTCTCTGTCATATCCTCAGGTTGCTGCTGACCCTCTCTGCACACTTGGGCTGCTTGTTCTCATCCACAGGAGACACACAGTAGTTCAAAGGTAAAATATAAGTAAAGCTTTTAAGCTTCTGTCCCAGTGTCCAAGAAGACATGTTCCACGTGGAACAAACTCAGTAAGGAGTTTAAGAGCAGTGTTTTCTTTCATTTTTGGCATTTATTTGCACTTTTCTTGGTCTTAGCTTCGTTTTGTTATTTCTGTTCAGCAGCCCAATGTCACAATAATTGGGTGTGCAAATATTGCAAATGACACACAGATACTTGTCTCCAAGTGGATAATGTTTTTACAGTCATCCCTCTGTTTCTCATACGCGTATAACCGAAAGATTTCTGTTAACACTGACTGCTTCAAAAATTTATTTCGACCAAAGACTTAATGTAACTGACAATATCAGTTCAAGATGATCCATAGTTTTCAGACGCGCAGAAGACAAAAGAAGTGTAGAAAATCCTTCCTGGCGTCTTGCAGGGCAGTTTCCAGGCGAGGCTGTTGATGTATTTCAGATGTCACAGCTCCCTCCAGTGGGAAGATGAGGGCACAGGACCGCTGCCAGGAGGAGGTTTCTACAGACAACAGCCCAAAGCCTCCAAACCTCAAAAAGAAAATACGCAAAACACCTTCTGTTTTTGTTTTTGTCTGAATACAGTAGCTGATTTTTCCTTCTCTCCTCACAATATAATAGTATGTGAACCAAAGATCTGTATAAAATCTGAGAAAATTAACCTACTTGGACCAGGTTTTCATACAGATTCAAACCAGTTATCTCCTGTTGACTACTGTGTAAATACATTTGAGTATGTTGGCATGGCTTATGAAACCACAACGTCTGAGATGTACTAGGATAAGGAAGGTTTCCTATATTAATGTCCTGCCAGTATCATTCCCCAGGATCAAATAACTGCAACAAATACAACACAAAATGCATGCCATTCATTAGAACATATGTAAATTGGTGTAGATTTGCTTTCTTAACAAAGGTTACTGGTGTTTTTGAACCTCTACAGGAATTGATGCCACCTTTTATAGGTTTTCAAGTGTGAAAGTGGATGAAGCCACGTCCATGTGAATAACAAAGTCTAGCCCAGAGTAAGTAGCAAGTTCAGAATGGGAATGGGTTTGTTTTTTCTTTCCAAGAACCTGAAAACACAGAGCACTTATTTTGGGAGATCGACAATATTTCTAATTCTGCGTGTAATTTTTCCTGTGACTTTCATATCCCAGAAATCTTTGTGTCTTCCAGGGAGATGACGCCCTGTGACATTTTATAAATATCTTAATTTCCCCAAATACAGTAAACCACACTGTGTGTATTAATAATTATGAGATTGATAACTTAATGTTATTAGATTGGTAATTTGATATGATAAAATTAATTAATGGAGTTCAATGCAGTTCATTATTGCTCCTTTCCAACCAACTTCTGCCTAGATTGCTGACTATATTAAGTAGTGATTCAAGCTGTAGGTTTATAAATGGGCTTGCAGCTGAGGGATGGTGCTGGCAAACCAAGGAATAGACTCAGCATGATGGTTATGGCAAGGTAGTGGCTCAGCCTATGAGGATTTGCGTCAGATACAATGGCATCAGCATCTGGAGACACAACAACAGCACCACATAAATCATGTGCATTGTTATATGTTCTCAAGGTACATAAGATGTTGCCTGGCAACTGCATGTCTCCCAGCTCTGTGAAGTAAGTGTTTTTAATCATGCCCCTGTGATGCTGCATGACCACAGACTTAAGAACACTGACTCTGCCTGGTCGCTTTAAAAATGACATTTATTAGAAAATAAAACTCCTTTCCTAATCTTTGATATACCTTGTCTTAATCAAGCATTCTGCGCTTCTGCTGTTGTTCCTAAGCACACATCACAGTATTGCAGTTCAAAGATAATTATACAGAAGCTGTTTTATTTTCCTAGAATATTTCAGGATTTATAGAATTTATAAAGCATCCTTCACGTGGTCAGGAGATGCTGCTCCTTTTTTTGTTATCAGTTTGTGCTTACATCTCTGTACCCACAGAGACAAGAAATTGGGGCTATTTTGCCCTCCTATGGCTAGGACCTCCACCCTGAGTAAGGAAAGACACTAATATGCAGACTGTCTTGTCCCATGTCAGTAGTTTACAACAAACTTCATCTGGGTTTAAGTAAGTAAATCAAGTACACCTGAAAAATTAGATACAATATATACTATATTCTCAGATTTCTGTAAACTGTAGCTACTGCACTGTATCTTAAAAAGACCAAGAGTGGAACACACTAGTAAAACACTTCTGATGCTCTCTGATGCTTGCGGTAATCCATGGTCTTCAGTGCACTAACCTCCATGAAGAACATACGTAGAGAAGAATTTGTAAATCTTACAAATCTTTGCAGGTCCAGCTTCAGCGGGAAAGGGAAACCCTGCCGTGTCAACAATTCCCTGCAGCACACTGGCCAGGGCACTCTGCAGTGTGGGAGTCACCCCTCTACTCAGGCCCACTTTGACGGAGTGAATTAGGAGTAGCTCTCCTATTTTCAGAGTGAATACTCAAGCCAGAAAGTGAGTGACGGAGAGGCTGCCACGATTTCACCTCATCTCCCTTTTGTGGACCCATGCCTGTTTGAGAGACTTAGGTAAACTCTGAGACCACCTCTTGGACTGGACCACTAAAGGGACTTAGGAATTCCCTTCTTTCTGCATCCCAATCAGTCTTAGGCAAAAAGACATACTTAGTTGTTCATAGGTAAGAAATCCCAGATACATGTGGAAATTCAGATACAGCAAACAAGAATTTTCAAGTTGCACAGGCAAGTTTCTAGCAAGGTAGAGTGCTTTCAACATCACTAGCAAGCTGCTGCAGAATTCTTTGAATTGAAATGTTGCACATAGGTACAAAGTTCTACCTTATTTCTTTATTGTATCAAAACCTTTGTCAATTTAATTTAATTTAGTTTTATTTTATTTTATTTACTATTTTATATATGGGACCAAGTCCCTATTGAGGTTGTGCCCTTTTGGTGCCTTTACACCTAATTGCTTCTTGAGGAATATAACTGAGTGCTAGGTCACTCCTTCTAAGAAAATAGCCCTGGGATATCATCTAAGAGAGGACGGCATTAATAGTACTCCCTCATATCATAATCAGCTCTGTACAGCTTTTTCGCTGTATGGTTACATGAGAACAAAGGCCAGATTTTCTAGGGCACTATTGCTTCATACTCAGAATTTTGAACACTAATTTCATTTCACACTTTTTTCTTTCCTACTATGGGTATGGAGTCCTCACCTAATTTTATAAAATGTAAGAAATGGGCTAAACTTACCATGAATATGAAAATGCATGTTATAAAACAACAGGTTTCCCAGTGATGTTGTGGAGTCTCGATCCTTGGAGATGTTCGAAAGCCATGAGGATGCATTCCAAGTCAACCTGCTTCTGGTTGACCTGGAATGAACAGGGAGGTTTGGACCAGATGACCTCCAGAGGTCTCTTCCAACCTCAACCATTCTGTGATTCTTTGAAACACATAGTGAAGGCACTCTGATCAGAAGACCCAGTTAATATCTGTCTCTCCCTCCTTCCTTCCTCCAAACCGTCTCACCTAACTTGGAAGTGCTTACAGAGAAAAACACTCTCTCTTCTCAAATGCCAAGCCCATGGCAAAAGGGCATGACTCAGAGGTTGGCAAGTTTCATCTGTGCAGCAGAGCAAAGAGCCTGTTCTTAAATATAGAGCCTTATGGGTAGCACCCAAACAGTCACAGGGAGCTGGGGAACCGGCAGCCAATGCATCCCATCTGAGCAGTCAGGACAGAACGATTCGGAACAAGATTTTTTTTTTTTTTGAGGGTTTCTTGCTTTGGCTTGGAATTTTTTTAGACTGGGGGGGGGCTTTATATCACTTTTTATAAAGAGATTTGTGAAAGATTGACACAGGGTTATCAGTGTCTTTTAGATACATCAAATTGGCCCAGTGCAAGATTTTAGTCCCTACAAACCAAACACTGCAATGCCTAATGCCGAGTGCAGTCTTACCTGTTCGTTTCTCTGTGTGGGGAGAAGTGAGTGTCCAGAAAATCCTGTGTCCTGTGTGGGACCTGCCTTGTGCGGGCCAGGAGACACAGGCATGGTGCTAAGCCTGGAATCCCTCCTTACCTCTCCAGCATGGGAACAGGGGTCTTGGCTGTACGAGGCAGATAGCTCTTGATATTTACAGTTAACTTGTTTGAAGAATGGGTCATAGTCCAGTCTTTTCCACTGGGTTGCTGCTTATGGGTTAGAGTACTCCCTCAGAAAGCATACTTGCCATAGCCAGGAGGATTCACATCCGTATCTCTTGCTGCCCAAGAAAGTGTCCAGCCTACTAGACAATAGGCGGTGCTGTCCAGGAGAGTAGTTTCTGCTCCACTCGTTAAACTGTGTGGCTGTGCAGAAAGGATAATACACACAGGACCACAAGACGCAGAAGATGAGAGCAAGTCTTACTCTACAGTCCAGTGAGGAGCTGAGGTGGGGAAGTCACATCTGCTCTATATAGATACAGATATAGAGTAATGTGGAGATAAAGAAGAGAAGAGATTCTCTGATTAAAAAAGTCTGCAGCGCTAAGGACTTGAAAGACTTGAAGGACTTACAAGGTTTAACCTTGAAAATCAGTGACCTGTTTTGTACCTATAACCTTTTTACAGCAGCTAAAGGGAAATTTGAAGTTACAGATGAGTTTTCTGTTATTTTGTAGAAGTAAAAGTGCAGGCTCTTATCAGCCAGGCTCGACTGAGCTGCTAAGTTCCTGAAAATAGGTCATGGAGACAATCTGCACTAATTAGTAAAAGCTGGCAAAGACAATCATTGCAAGTTAAAAACGTGTGCCAGATCCATTTTACTTGCATAGTTGATCTGGAGGTGGTGTAATGAACAGGTTTTGTAAGAAAGCTGGACGTACCGAACAGTATGACTCAATTTGGGGAGCCGCAGGGAACAAGCCAAATCAGGTTCACTTTGCAGAGCCGCAGCTTTTGCCAACTCCTCAACAACACCAGCAACTGCAGCTGCACCTTTGCACCCCCCCCACCCCCACCCCCCACCCAG
>VZSC01005893.1:36340-74829 GCA_013398225.1 Steatornis caripensis | reverse complement strand
CACAGCATGTTGACATTTATCCATGCAGTTAAACTTTTCCTTTTCTTCTCGGGTCCAAGTTTCTGTTTGATGGATTTAAACTGCTACTTCCTTTGGCCCAATTCAATGGAGGACTTCAGCACTGGTAAGTCAGATGATGTACTGGCCTTTAGGTATTTGGCACGCAAAACAGAGTCTCAAGGCTTGTGTCAGGTATCTCCCAAGTTTGTACAAAGTCAGGTATGAAGCTACTTACATGCGGAGAAAGAATTACATCAGGATGGAGTACTAGAAAACCAATACGTAAGCAGGCCAACGTAATAGTAGCCAGAAGGAAACAGGGAGGGTGGGTGAGCTGCTACCACCAGAATTTTGGTGCCAATTTCAGTTGGTTCAGGATCCAAGATGAAATCCCCTCTTCTTCCTACATCCCTTCTTCCCAAAGGCTGACTGTGGCTTACAATTTTTTTTTAAAACTTGGCTGAAGGAAAAAGGGATGCCATCATTACTTGCTGGTGGAAGAGCAAGATGTTTTCCTCTCCTCCTGGTGGGATTGCACTGCTGTGCAGCAAAGTATGCAATATTCACCAGACCAGGCAGAAAGCAAGAGTACATGAGGAGGAGTGTAAATCTGTAGCCTGATGCTCAAGGTAGTCAGTGGAAGTCATAGAAACCTGGATACAGCTTCCATCTTCAAAGTCTATTTTTTCCTTCAGCAATCCAGTGACTACTTATTGTAAATTCTGCAAGTGGCAGTGGAAATGGAATCCACTGCTCCCCTCTCCACGAGCGCAGTTGTAAGACCCCAGCTGAATGCCAGCATGCCTCCTTGGGAGCGGCTAGGTCTGTCTGGAAGGTGGCACCTCAGTGCTGAGAGGAGCAGCTTTTCACAGGCACATCTATGTTCAGCTTTTCCTGCTGACTCACATCGAGTGATTGTCCACACCGTGCACAGAGCTTTTGGTCGCCCTGCTGAGATGCCTGATTACTTCTGTACATTCAATATGAAGCTGTAACATGGGCTCCTGGACTCCATTTCGGGGTATAGCCATCCAACGCTAAGCTCTGCAGGACCTAAGTTGGAGCTCATGGTATCAGTTTTAGACATTAAACCTTTTGTTTCCTATTCTTTCTCTGGCTAAGCAGCCTCTGTTTACTGGATCTGTTGAATTACAGGTCCAAAACAGCTGTTCTGCTGCTTAGATGAGTCTGATCCTCTGCATGCCCAAAAGCAGGAACTGAGGGGACAGTTAGGCCAAGCTGATAAGTGTGTGTGCAGCAAGGTTAGGTGTCTGGCCAACTGCTTAGTGATGTTTATATCACACCTATGAAGATAGACACCTGAGGTCTGCTTGAGTCCTCTTCTAGGACGGAACTGCGTCCAGGTTGGTATTTAGAGCTAGACCGTCTCTTTTCTCTGATTTTCATTACTTTACTAATGAAATACAGGAGTGATTCATCTGTCTTTAGTGTTAAATGTTTCACTTACCTTCTGCTAGAACAACGCCCTGAATAAATCACCACACAAAGCAGGTACCAACGTGGAAGGAAAATATGAATTAGCCTTTATGTGCATATTCCAAAGCTGCTGAAATCATCCGGCATCATTTTACTGACTTCAAGAAGCTGTAGGATTCTATATCTTGCTGAGTATCTGGATGATGTGAGAAGCTGCATTTCTTTTATTAACTTCCAGCATTATTTCATTATATGAATCATTTCAGTATGCAAAGCTGTCATGAAAATTTACAAGCCTAGGCACACAGTCCTACTTGTCCTATGTTTACTATAATGAAAAAACTAATAATACCTCACTCACACATCAAAAAAATTGTTTGCCTTGGGCAAACAGAATTTCAACAAACTTGTCTTTCATTAGTTCTTCAAAAAAGCCAGAGATAGTGAAAAAACCCTCTGTCACTTTTTTTTCTAGCAGTTCATAACTTAAATTGAGATGAGTCAACCTAGAAATACTCTGAAAGAGTAGCTACAACTTACCTTGAACTGGGAAGGAAGGGCAAGTACTCTGATTTGATATTCCTTGCTAGAAAGAAATACAATAAATCTGTACGTAATGTTTAGAAAGCATTTTATTTGAGATGGTTGAAATCTCATTCTCATTAACCTCTTTTTTAGCACAGCGACTGAAATTTTACTGTGAGTGTGCAATAATTATTCCGAAAATGAACATTTCAAAGTTCGTATCTTGCACAGCTCGAACTGCGGATGTTTGTTGCGGTTGACTATGCCAAGGTAGGCCAATGCCTTTTACAGAAAGCAGGCTCAAAGGTGAAGAGAAAATTAGATTCTGGTGAGAACAGTTCTCTACTTGTCAATATTCTGTATTCTCTTTGCTGGGAAAAGCATATTTTCCCCTTTCAGCTATGCTGTCAGTAGCTTGTTCACTAAGATGTTAAACCAGACATTAAATGGTGATCACAACATCCCAGCTGAACCTCACCCGGCAGAGCAGAGCACGAGGATTGCAGTGTCCGTGTGAGGTGGCTCTGCTGTACAAGGGCTCTTGTTCCTTTTAGCTTCAGTTCAGTTACCTGAAACCTTATCTGTTTCTCAGATACTGTGTCCTGCCACAACACTATGGTTTGCATGTTGCTCTTTGGAATTGTTCAAAGGTTTTCAAAGTCTAACTCTTATATGTGGGCAAAAATATATCTTCCCTTTAGTCTTGTATCAGACTAAGAGGTAAACCTTTTTAATTTTTGTTTTTCAAGATGGATTCCAGGTGGGTGAGATGGGACCAAATGAGAAGTGGGACACAGGCTCCTGTCTCACCAGCACTGCAATTCCTCACTGCTGTATGGAGGTAAAGCTATGTAGCTCGCGGGGCGACCAGAAGGAAAAGTCAGGAGGTACCTCTGATCCATCTGCCTTCTTTCCCCCTGACACCAGCCTGTTTAGGAGCAGAGCCCATGGCTGTGATTTCCACCGCTCTTGGCACTGGTACTCTGCCCCATAGACACAGAGAGTTCAGTCCCCACTTTGGCACACCTATAAGGCTCTTGCAACAGTCCTGTTGCCCTTAAACCTTCCTACAATCCTGTGTCCCCAACAATTTAACCCATCACCAAGCCAGAGCTGATCTCACTATTGCCCTGGATTCCTGCCTGTAGCCTGACCTGCCGTATCCACAGAATCCTGCTCCCCACAATGCTGGGAGCCTGGGGGCAGCAGTGGTGGTGGCCCTGTGACCATCAGCCAGGGACAGGGCTCCTGAGTGTTTGGGAGCCGGAAGAGTGGAGGGCTGGATGCCAAATGTCTGGATTCCAGCTGGGGACATCAGGAGGCTCTATTGCCTGAGCAGCCACCTCAAAGATAAGGATGGGATGGTGGTGGTGTGGGTAGGCATGTCATGGAGGCCCAGGTCAAAATACTGCTCTCTTTGTTCTTTTGCAGTGCCATGAAAAGCAGCTTAGATTATGAAAACTCTTTTATTACTGAAAATAACAATAAAAATCTGAAATACGAAACCCTGGAATTTTGTTCCATTTTTAGTCCTCCAAAGGAGGAGCCTCGAAGGGACTTTGAGAAGAAAGCAAAGAATAAGTAGATGGTTGCACCACTCAGGCACTCGGACTGAACCGCAGCACGGGAGGCATCAAATGGGAGGTAAGGTGACATTTTAAAAAAATTATTTTGCATAATACAAAACTGTAAAAGACATGTGATTCATGTTTGCTAACTTCAATGAAGACAACACATACACTTTAAAGAAGGAACTTCTCAAGCTATAAATACAATTAAAAAGAGGCAGCTTTACCCATAGCCCTATGACAGAGTTGTTATGGATTATTGCGTGTCATATTTAGTCCACAGTACCCTGTAATTTTCCCAAGATGAAGGGTTATTTAAAGTTGTCTGATGATAAAAAGATGAAGTAGGGGAGGAATAAAGTCTTGCAGCGCAATTTAGAGCCAACCATGACTGTTTCTGAGTGGGTGATATTCTGAGGTTTATGCACAGAAATACAGCAGAGTCTGCAATGTGCTTTTGCATAAACCCCCTGAAAGTCTTCATGCACAAGCGTTAAGTAAAGTTTTTGAAATGAATATTTATTATTTTCTTTGCTTCTCTATGATCCTTGGGAAACTTGTAATGAAGGAGCATGTAGGAGAGAAAGGTAACTTTATTCTCTGCTGCTGCAAGACCCTCATAAACAGCTTCAAAGCAAGATGAAATTGCTTTGTGCTAAGCCACTGATAAGCTTAGTGCCGCTGTGTTCAAAAGGATCCTTCTGCAAGTTAAGCTTTAGCTCACAGAGGGGGCAAAAGTGTCATTTTATGTTGGTGTCATTAATTACGGCAAACACACGCAATAAGCTCTTTTTTTGTAGATGACTCATACTGTGAGGACAAATAAGATAATTTTCCTCACAGTTCGAGGTAAGAAGAAGAGACTGCTGTGGCTTATCTAGAAGTTCATTAGGATATCGGTGTAGAATTTTTAAACTGAGCACAGAGTGATGTACGCGCTTTATCTCGCCATCTTTTCATATTTTAGTAACTTCCCTCCGTAGTGGGAGGAATGAAAGAAAAAAATTCTTTGAGGGGAGTCTCCTGAGTTAGATGAAGAGCAGTTCCTCTGTGTCCCAAGAGCAGGCTTCACTTTTCTCCCATGCTGCCCTCCTCACTGTGCATTTTCCCTTGTGGTGAGTATTTGCACCTCTGTGGACATACACCTGCCATTCGTACTCTCCAGGTATGTGATAAGCCCAAGTCACCACATGTTCACTCCAGGTCTGGGAAGTCAGTTCAATCCCTTTTCTGACCCTTCCTGGCCCATATCTGGCCCACCACACACCTGTCTTGTCCTCTTTACTTGCTGGGCGTTACAAAGGACTGGTCTCCCCTGAGAGAGGAGGAGGGGAGGTGGTGGCATGCTCCACTTTCTAGGGACAAATGAGCTCTCCTGCTGCTTGCACTGCAAGTTGCATCCATCACTGCAGCAGCCACCGTTCCTTCTTCACTGGTGCAGAAGTGGTGAGTAGGGCAGTGTGCCTGTGTTGCTTTACTGGCCTGGCTGGTCTGGTGGGCAGAGACTAAGCCTGCTCTGCCAGGAACAAACCTGCAGAACCAGGTGCATCCATACTGCTGGGGGGGTTGAACACACCTATGGGCCACTGACTCGCTCTGCTTGGCTACCTGAGGTGCGCAAAAGGTAGCAGCAGTTGGCTCATTCTGGACTAGGACACAGACTGAGGCAAAGCAAGGTATGAAGCATTCAGGAGATTTGGCTGACTGCGAGATGGTGCTCTGAGCTAACGTGACCATGCAGATGTACCCAAAGTGTCCTCCAAGTGTCTGGCTACAAACTACAAGCCTCGGGGCACAACGGTGCAGGCTTTGCTCATTAGACCTGTTGCCTTTTGTGTAGTCTGTGGGAGGGCAGGGAGCACACGACTGGCTGTATTTACTGAGAGATGGTGGCACTAACCAGGTGACTAAAGCAAAATCCACATTTGAGGAATAGTTCAGAGTAAGCAACAAACTGAACATAAGGAGCAAGGTAGGTACTTTGTAGCTGTGGTACTTACACAGCCCCTACCATGGCACCTGCTGAACACCTGAAGCTCTTTCTGTGTGGCGGTCCTCGCCAAGGCCTGGTGACGAGAGACGAGTTCTGCAACGCCCCATTTGGGAACAGCGATCAGAGACACAGAAGTAATGTCTTGAGATCTGGTTAGTGCTTTTGCCTCAGGAGGATACCAAGCCAGCACTGTGTGCTTTTCATCTGGACCAAGGACCTGTCAGCTGGCTGTAACAGCTTTGCCATACTTAATAAAAGCTGAGCGTGAGGCTACTGATTTATTGGCTGTGTCCACACTGCACTAAGGATGCCTCGGACCTTTGCTGGCGTTTGGCTTTCCCTTCGTGAAGAGCTTAGAGACAGGCTGTTACGCTCACATGTGAATAATGCCTTTGTCTCCACGCACACAGACTAACCTGCATTTCAGTTTCAAAATATGCCATAACATGTCTAGTGTCTGCGTGTAGCCTTTTCCAGTTTGCTTTCTGGAACCTGAGCTCCTGGCAAGAAAATTAAGATATTGCTTGTGATGAGCAGCCTCCACTGGGCTGTATGGAAGTGAATGGAAGTGCTCCGCGGGAGCATCTCCTAATCATGCAGTGCCCATCTAAAAGTCAAGGTCAGAAGCCAGGATTCGGTAAACAAAATATTCCACCAGTTCTCCTTTCCCCACTTGTAAATGACGCAGACTCCCAACCTTGTTTCCAGTGGTTTTTTCAGAGCTCTGCTGTTTCAGCTGACACCTGTTGCCACCTACTGTCTTCTGGTTTCCATTCTTCAGAAGGGATCATAAACTTGCAGAGGTTATCCTCTTCCAAGATCTTCTTTCCATGGATGGACTTCTAGATTCTCTGATGATACAAGACAGCTCAGTATTCATTTTCATTATGCAAGAAGAAGAAAGGAAGGAAGGAAGAAAGAAGAACAGAGAGGTTTGCTCCCCTTTTAGATTACCCAGAACATATTGCTCTGCAATGGTCTCACCTTGTCCATGATCTTGCAGAAGTCAATGTAATCATAATCTAACACAAGTAAGAGGAGGAAGGAGGGATACATTTTACATTGTCTTCAGTACTAATCATCTGAAACAGTTAAGAAAGCTGGCTCAGTGTTCAAGCTGCGGATGCTTTTTTCCTTTCTTCTTGGCAGGGCTTGTTTTGATCACCTAGCCTGCGCAAAGAACTGCATACGTTAATTAGGAACAAAATGTCATCTCACTAGAACAAAATGTCATCTCATTAGAAAACCACCTGCCATGTGGAAAGTTGTGCCGTGAAACAGCATCTATAGTGCGAATGCAAATTGAGCTGTCTTGAAAACAGAAGCTGAGAGAGAGCTGGCAGTATTGAACAGCTACAGCAAGGCAGCCCAGGCTTGGATTAGCACTGTAGCCGTACTCAGTTAGTGTAAATTATGGAAAGCCCATGGCAGAACCGCAAACTGCCATCAGATCTCCCAGTTTCTAGGCTGGGGCACTCTCCACCATCCCAGCCTTCCTCATCTTGACAGCTACCAGACTCTTCCTTGTGTTTAATTTGACCGTGTGTTTATGAAATGAAAATTTCCATCGTGAAAATCTCCATGTGAGAATCTCCACAGTTAAAAGGCTTAAGTTTTGTCTTCAAAAAACGATTAAGGTAGCTTTGCCCTCCACCTCAGCAGGGGTAGGTTTGGACTACCGAGCACTAAGCTGTGAGGCAATGAACAGGATGATCTAAGAGCAACGTGCTCTGTCCTTGATATGACCAAGGCTGGAGGCACTTTTAAGCTGGAGGCGCTTTTAAGCACTGAGGTGTGTCACCACTAGATTACACACGTCCTGCGATAATTTACAGCAGGTTTAGAGCATTGGTCTCTAAAGAATATGTTACACGAGGAATATTTCTAAGGTGATAAAATCTACTGGATTTCTCAGTTTAAGTTAGGTAAATGCAATATTTTTTAAAATAGCCCCACAAAGCTGAAAAATAGTAATGATAAACTGTCTGACTTTTTAGATTCGCCCAGCCTTTTTCTCTATAGAGACAGAACAGCAAGGTACCACGATGCTTCCTCAGCAGCCAAGGGCGATGTAGTCTCTCCCGTAAGCACCGCTGCCAGGCCAGAGATGCTAAGGGAAGCATCCCTTTCCTCCATCTGCCTATGCACAGTCTGCTGTCATCCATTAAGTCCACCCTCAGGAGGGTTTGCTTTTCATCTCTGCAACTGAATAGCAAGCCTTTCTTAGGGGAATAGGGTAAATTTCTCTGGTGTAAAGAAAATGTTTACTTTGAACACTAAGCAGTAGTTTTGCTGCACACAGGAAGGACTAGGTTTATTACCTGAATGAGAAGGGAAACTGCAAGTAGCATAGAGACTTGTAGTGAACAGTTAGAAAACAATATTAAAAACAAAATCAGTGCATTGTTAAATATACTATCACTAAGATAGAAGAAAACCTTCTGAACAGTGTTTCTACCAGAAAGGACATAACCCTTTTTCTTCCGCTTCAGGGTGACTTGAGTTTTCCTCCCACAAATGTCATTCAGGAGACCTCACTGAGCAAGAATTGAGCCTGAATGCACTTCAGTGCTAGCTTAAAGCTCACTTTCTTCATACCGTTATCAAGACACGCCTGGTTATTTCAAACTGACTCAACCTGGGTGTTTTATAGGAATCTTTGCTTTAAATTTTTCCTGTGATCGGATTAAAATAAAAATTCCTTAGGAAGTACAGTTGGTGAGAAATACAGAGTATGGCATTTCTACAAGAGTCAAGGCAGTATTTCTCATGGCAAGTAGACTGAGGGATACAGTGACTAGTGTAATAGCATCTTCTCAAAGAATAGTTCAAAAGTTACAGCCAAATCAAAGACCATTTGGAGTTCCGTCTAACCAATCTGGTCAATTGATAGACCTAGGAACCTGTTTTGCCAGCAGAATAAAAAGAACAACTTTACTAACCTTTTGATATATATTCATCTGCGACAGTAAAGCTCACATGTTGTTGATTTAATGATATTCTATAAAATCTAGGAGTTCCAGCACCAAATCAGAATGATAACTATTTAATCCTCATAATGCTGAACCTGAAATGTCAGACTATAATTTCTTTTTCTAGGGAAAACAAAGAACACATAATTTCCAATATCTCATTTTAGTGCGATTAATGCTATTATTGTCATAATCACCATTATTATCTATAATTACATATTATTATTCAGCTATGGTAACCGAATGCATAGTTTCTAAATATTTGGTTACAGCTCTGGAGACCTGAAATTCTGTCTTGACCAGGAATAAAAAAATAATGCTGGTGAAGGTGACGACCAAAAGTAAGTGGCAGATGAGCGTAGGTTCTAAAGTGGCTCGATACCATGCCAGTTCCTCCTTTATTTTTGTAAACATGCTGGTTCCTGGTCCCTGGGGGATTCTTGTCAATAGAGTATTGACTCTCTGGGTGATAATTCCCTTCTTCAGTCTTACTTACATGGAAATCTCATTATATTTGCCATGATATTCTACATCATCTGGGTGTTAGAAAAGACTGTGAATCTCAAAATAACATATAGCATATACAGCAACACGTAAACCTCCTCCTAAACGCATCCTACTAGAGGCAAAAGTGTGTAAAGAAACTCAGACATTACAATTCATTAATTTCCAAAGTTTAGCTTATAGTGTTTACACGGAGAATACCAACTGCTTGGGCATATGGCATCACCAGTAAATTATGACACTAGCTTACATTAATGTTCATAGTTATTAAGGCAAAATTGTTAAGAAAAACCCACTATGATCTCCGAGGCTGATCTGCTGCATTATACAGAGCATGAGATTTCAGGAATTAATGGCTGCTTGAGGTCCAATAGTTGAGACTGAAATAGAACATGTTTTCCAGAAAAAGGTCCAATCTTGGTTTAAACAATTCCAGTGCTGGAACCCCCCCAAACCCAGACAGAATTGGTTGCAGGGGCAATCACCAAAGCCTGCAGTGCTGGCTGAGATTCTGCTCCACAGCAAACAGGCTGTTTATGGCCAAAACACCGTCAGCATAACCTGAACAACCATTGCTTTTTTTGTTGCACAGTCTTTTCTCCTCTCCTTTGCAAGATGAAGTTTTTGCAAGACCAGAATCCCCTCATAGTGGACGCAGTATTTTGCTGGTTAGCAGATCACCATTTATAATACCAAAGAGTTTCAAGGACATTTTGTTCTAGCTTTATGAGTCTCTNTTGCACAGTCTTTTCTCCTCTCCTTTGCAAGATGAAGTTTTTGCAAGACCAGAATCCCCTCATAGTGGACGCAGTATTTTGCTGGTTAGCAGATCACCATTTATAATACCAAAGAGTTTCAAGGACATTTCGTTCTAGCTTTATGAGTCTCTTTAAATCACTCACCCTGAAATCCCTCACAGTAACACCGTTTTTTCTCCCTGCGTGTTACAGACAGCTGTTTATGTGCTGGTTTACCAAAGTGATATGATGGTCTGTGGCAAATACCCACTTGCAAGGCTCTTTCTGCCTTCACAGAGCACTCATCCAGATGTAACCATGGCAATTTATTTTCAAGCTGTTAGTGACCAGGAGGCAAATGATGAAACATTTGACACAGGGACCTACTCCACTTCCCTTTTTGCCCTCTCTGTTTTTCTTCAAGGAGGCTGTAAACTGTGGTTCCGATAGTCTGAGGGTCTGAATCATCCCACAAGTCTGAAAAACACCAAGTAGGCAGAATTTATGTTCTTAAAGGAACAGCTTTAATTCCTCTTGCTGCTACACAAACAATGAATTCCTTTCCTTTCTTTCCTTGGCATCTAGATCTGTTCTTGTTCTTGACATCCTGATTTCAGGTTAAATGAGTGCCATTTTTTCCTCCTTTTTGCCAGGGTGACACGAGGGTTGGGGCAGGATAGAAACCCCAGCACTGGCTGTGCCTGCACCAACAATTTCCATCCTGTGGAGACTGACCACGGAAGAATTTAATCTTCCTTTCATTACAGAGGCACAGAGGAAGCTTCAAAGTGGTCTCAATATTCCTCTGCTTTCCACACTCTTCCAAGGGCAGGGTCTGTGCACAGGGGCCACGGTACATGGCCACCAGTGCTGACTTACTTACTCAGCTCGAAACGCGCTCAGCCCTGCCTCAGCTGGCCCTGGGAACACCTCAGAACCCTCCTGCTACCTGCTCATTCTGTATGGGATGATTTTTTTTGCTCTTTCTAGCAGAACACACGCCCTGGGAGAGCTCTCCTGCTCAGCTGGCAGCTGCCCTTGGTCATGCCCCATGCAGGATGTGTGTCTCCAAAGTTACTACCCGTCGTTTCCATGCTGGGCATCCTATGTGCGTCTGGCAACATGGATCCTCTGTTCTCCTCTCACCACGGCTGGTTGCGTTCAATCTCATGAGCTTACCTGGTGAACATTACAGCCAGCATTCAGGCTTGCTGTTTGGTTTAATCTAACTGCTTAGTTTTCAGACGTGAAGGTTAATCTCAGGCCTTATTGGGACACCCATCATCAGATCTGCTTCATTTGGTCGGCTCAGGTCTTTTTATTCCACTGTATGGATGAGTCGCTATCTGAGAGTGCTTTCAGCAGTAAACAGCTTGAATTTATTATGTAAATATGTATTAGATAAATGAGGTTTACCTCAAAAAATGCATTGAAAGAGGATTTCCAGAAAGGCACATAAATTTTCCTTTTAAAAGCACCATATCACAAAGCTCTATTTTCCTCTAGTGAAAAGGTGCCATATGAAAACTGGCCTGGCTACACACCATTTTTCTAAATAGTCATAATGAAAATGCTCTATTTGCAAATTTGGGGATAAAAAGAATTCCAAAGCAACCGCACTTCAATATTTGATACCAGCCTAATTGATACCAGCCTGTAACCGCTGAAAAATGTCTTTTTTCTACTCATACCACCTGGAAAAATCTGTAGTCCAATATCCTAGCTGTTATGGGAATTCCCAAAAAGAAGAGGATGGTACAAAATATCCTCTCCTGCTGTGTACTTCATGATCATTATAAATCCTATTCATAAAACAGTTCTGAAAATACTCTTCATGTGCTCAAGTGGTTCCAGCAACAAGCCCCTTGTCTGAGCTGAGCCCTGGCAGGGTCGGCTTGTGTTTCCGCTCCTCAGAAACATGAAGGCAGAGAACGCCTCTCCTAACGTTTTGCGGAGTGCGCTTGATACCATGGGCATGCGTCTCATTAGCTTGCCAGGAGTTAAACATTAGTAAATGGGATTATCAGGGGAAAACTACTGGAGCAAATGTGACCAAATGGTTCTAGCCAACAGCTGCTTTGAAGAAGGCATCGCGCTTATTAAAAAGTAAGGCGCAAATTCAATCCTCTTTTAGGACAAAACAACCCTTAAGAACACAAGGTTTTGCTGCAGTTACCACATGTCTGTGTATGATCTTAATGGAGGGTAATACTCCTCCAGCTAATTGTAGCTGCTCAGGGCATCCTAGGGGAAAATCTCCAGACAAAGCAGGATACAAGTGCTTTTCAGCATGTCCCCTCCCATTCCCATTCCCAGGCAAATTGCTGTTGATGAAAGATCATGGATCTGAGGTAGACAATATGTTAACAGTGTGAAGACAGAGGACACCTTGCTGTGTAGAAGCAGCTCATGCATCTATAACCTGGGGGATTAGGAGCTGAAGAGAGCTGAGCAAAGGAGGGTTTGAGAAATAATTCTGTAACTAAAAGGCTAATAGTCCAGAATTGCCAAGCGCTCTTTGCAATACTCTTCTACAGTGCTGCAATTTATTATCTGGCATGGCTGAAATACTGGGATGAGGTGATGAATGAGAATGGATGCTACCAAACAGACAATGCCAGCTCCATGTCTTCTGAGGGTACTGCTGTATAAATAACCCCATGCACATTTACTCAGGGCGCTAAGAGGGGACTGGGAAGCTAACTCTAAATGTACTTCCCAAAATGGTGAACTCGTTGCTATTTTCAGGAGACGATACTGTTTCTGTTGTGAGATAAACTAGATCTATTTCCCTGATTGTTCCTTTCTTGACAAATGTAGCTCTTCTTGGAATAAAAAAGGTTCTACCAGATCATTAAACCACATAATTGTCTCAAACTTCCTTTAATTAAGGATTGCAGAATTGCTTTTTTATTGCTTAAATAAAAACTAGCTACAGCTCTGCTCTCTGCACTCTGCTTATTCAGTTTCTCCAGGAAATCAGTACTGCGTGTGAAAAGTCTGGAGGGGGTAGGGAGGTGAGCAAGAGCTCATCTGCTTCCAATGAAAGGAATTAAATGTGACTTTAAAAAAACAACATCTGAGGATTTTTTTTGCCTCATTTCTGATTCAGTCTTCAGCAGGAGAAGCATGAAACTGAATTATCAGCCAGAATTACAACAGGAATGGTAAGATGGGATGACAAACAGGGCATGGATGCAGGAGCACAGCCGGTGTCTTCTTTGAGTCCATCTTGCTGCCTCAGCTACTTGCAGTGAAGGACATATGAGCATGTGGTGTCTACAGTGCTGTCCATGTGACAAACTGTCCATCTACTCAATGTACCTACTGATGATGTGGACTGATCAGTCTAAACCAGAGACCACAAAGATCTCATGCTGTGTAACATCTGTTATAACTCCTCCTTTGTTGTTCCAAATGTTGTTTGTCCTTCCTGTGGCTGCCAGGGATGTTTAAACTGTAATAGAATTACTACAGGACCTGTGGTGGAGAAGAACTTCTTCATGAGTTGGGCCAAAAGCACTTGCACGTTGGGGATTATGATAAACTGGTAATGCCTTGTGTGTGTCACGGACCTTCTCTGAATGCCTTCACGTTCACTGCAGCCTCAACGGATGCAGTTCCTGGTGAACAGCAAGGGATGACTTGGCAAGACTATTCTTTTGCTATTACGATGAAGCGAAACACTTCGGGAAGGATTCCAGGATGGCCTCTCACCAGAGCCTCTTGGAAATCACATCTGGCAGAAGTAAAATTCACGTGATAACTGCATCGAAGCAAAAGCTCTTTAACTTTGTCTAACTGAAATAACATGAATAGCAGTCAGCCATGAAAGCCACCGCTGACTGTTCAAGGGAAGGAGGATGCTTGGGGAAGGCAGACAGCAGAAGCTGTTGTACCGGCTCTGGCTGGGATGGAGTTAACTTTCCACATAGCAGCCTGTGTGGTGCTGTGGTTTGAATTTGTGACTGAAGCAGTGTTGGTACCATGAACATTTTGGCTACTGCTGAGCAGTGCTTTCTTTTTCTTGCTCTGCCCCCTCACCTGCAGTGAGTAGGCTGGGGGTTGGTAAGAAATTGGGAGGGGACACAGTGGGGACACCTGACCCAAGCTCGTCACAGGGGTATTTCCTATGATATAATGTAATGCTCAGAGCTAAAAAAAAAGGGGGGATTTTTGCCTTCCAAAGCAGCCGTTGCTTGAAGACTGGCTGGGCATTGCTCTGCTTGTAGGAGGCAGTGAATGATTGCTGTTGCATTACTTGTTTTTTCCTCTTTCCTTCACTTATTAGATTGTTCTTATCTCAGCCTATGAGTGTTCTTGCTTTTGCTCCTCCTGTTCTCTCATGTGTCCTGCTGAGAGGCTGTGTGGGTTCTTAGCTGCTGGCCACGGTCAGCCCACAACAACTGTCCATGTCTGTGGTTCTCTTTATGCAGACATGTCAGGCAGTGCTGATGAGTACTCACCTGAGATACTTGGTTTGGCCTTTAGATGGTTTGCATAGCTCAGCATTTTGTGGTATCTTGATGCTGTGCATCATGTAGCCTCTGGAGAATTTTAGCTAGCAGGGTTTCAGGGATGACCAAAAGAACCGTGCTCATCAGTGGTCTATCTTGCACCACAGTCTACTGTCCATGTCCCCATTACAGTCTGCAGTCAGAGAGATCACTTTATATTTGATAGGCCAAATTGCTTGCCACCTGGCCAGTAGATGGTATGTTTTATTGACTTGCTGAGCTGATTAGATTTCAACTATGGTTCACATCCAGGTGGATTTCAGATAACTTCTGATCTGTGGCTCATAAAGCAGTCAGGATTAGCTGCCACAATTTCCTCAGTCTCCTCTTGGTTACCACTCTCAAGGGCTCTTCACAGCGCATCTGCTGCAAATATGTGTAGAGGATCACAAACGAGTACAGACTTCTTTATGAGGATTGATCACAAATCAATAATCAGTTGTAAAATACTGATGAATCTTTATTTATTGTGATCTGAGGTATTTCCAAAAGAGAATGGTTTGCTGTTATTTTTGCTGGTTACACTGAAGTCTACAACAGCATCAGAAAAGTATCCACATGTTGAGGCAATTACCAGAACCGTTCTTTTTCCCTAATGCAGGAAATTATTTTCTCTGTATGAGAAGTTCTACATATGGCAGAGAGCTCACCTTATCATTTTGCTGTTATCTGATGTTGGACAACTCATCAGCCAAAGCAATTATTGCTTTGCACAGATTGAAATGACCAAACTCAGAATAGATATAAAAATCTCACCGACCTAAGAAAACAGGAACAACTGTGGCAGCATAAAGCTCGTGCAGAGGCTGTAGACATCAGAAGTTCTAGGTACTGGTCTGCCTTAAAAACTAGGATACACCAACAACATTTCATGACATTGACTCTAGTCGGTTCAGCTACCATTTTGAAAATGGCTTCGGACTTACTCTAATTACCACCATCACCAGTGGTTATGAGGCCCAGAAAGTAAAATGTTCTCTCTTTGAAGTTTACATTTGCTGTGTTTCAGATGATAGGCATTTCCTGAAGTATTTGCAGTATCTTGCATAGGTAATTAGTCTTGACAACAGAATTATGAACGAGAATTTTGTAACAATGACAGACGATCCCTTCCAGACTTTCCAACAACTGGCTCTTCCGGCTCTGAAAGATATTAGATGCTGAGGAAAATCCAAACTGAATCTCTCAGACAGAATGATTACCACAAAATCCAGAGTCTGGCATTGAGCTTGCTGGGAATTTTGCCATTTTCCAGCTGGTGCAGTTGGATATTATTTGGGATAACACACATATTTCATATTTTTCTTGAGCTCCAAGTCATCGGGAAGTGGCATTACGCTCAGTGTTGCGATGCTCAACTTAGATGTGTGATTGCTGCAGTGGAGTTCCTTGTACTGGGTTATGCATATAAGTCCCTACAAAAGTGACTTGCCTTACAAGAAAGGGAGGTTGCAACAAGTGATGGGAAACTGGTGTTTCATCTATGTGAAATATATGAACATCTGGAATAGAGACAGGAACTCAGGATGCCTGTCCTGTCAGTGGATGCTATAACCTATACATGCATATTTGTTATCACAGTGAATATTGGAAGGTTTCGTGAAGAGTGGGATGACTTTAAATGGAGAAATGCCAAATGCACTCTATGCTGACACCTAGCGCATTTTTCATTCTGTGAGCCGGAACATGCGGCTTCAAGTTTTCACAGGTGGAGGGGGGAACCGAGCCCAATTCTCACGTGTCTTGGGGAAATGCTCTCAGCCCCGAACAGTGACATGAAAGAACAGGCATAATCCCCTCCTTCTGAGGTGCTGCTTTCTGATCAAAGCCAGTTGTCTTTCCTTTCTGAAGAATCCAGCCCTAAAGGTGTGCATTAAGCATGCTGTGGGCATGTGAAATAGGCTCTGAGGGAAATGAACATCAGAGTACATAGTCTGAGGAATGATATTTGGCTGGAGATAAGCATGGAGTCGTTCAGCCCCGACCAGACCAGGGAATTTAGGGGCATGTGGAGGCGCAGGAGGAGAGTGGTTTCCACTTCTGAGGGTGTGGGAGCTCTGGAGTAACCAGTAGGTTTTAACCAAGGGAGCACACAACAGGCAGGGGGCATGGGGACAGCCTAGCCTCCACTTTACACCCTACTGCTCTTTGATGATGGAGGTACAACAATCACCACATAGATAATTTTTTCAACAAAGTTGTATTGCATGTTTGTAAATGCTTTATTGAAAATCAGTGCCAAAGTGATCTTGTTTCACCACAAACAGTGGCAGCAGGGGAAACTTCTCTGTTTATCTGCATGTGGGGAATGCGCATTTGCAACTGAGAAACAAAAGCAGCCGTTTCATGGGCTGCTTTGTGGTGTTTCACAGCTCACCAGCAGGCCAAGCCCACAGGCTGTCTTCGGACAGTTAAGCTAAACAGAACTGAACTGCCCTGTTTGATGCTGGATGTGAATATCATCTGGTGGATTTGGCCCTTGGTAACTCATGTGGTGCCAAACTGAAGTCGTATCTCAAAAGTCATGAGCCAATGCCAAAGACTTTGGTGTCAAACACCATAAGCTGTGTTCAGGTATCCATAGTTGCACGTGAAGTTTCATTCAGGGAATGAAGAGCATGCCTTGCTGTAAAATGGAACACAAAGAAATGCTTGAAGTCACCCCCCTTTTCTGCTCCTACAAACACAATCCTTTTCAATGAACTTTTAATAGAGACGGTAAAAAAATCTTTGAACAGTAGACTATAAATGTTTAAGAAACAAGCACTCAGATGACGTAATATCCTACAGAGATATATTTTGGCAGCATGCCGTGTAACAGCAAGAACTTTGCTAAGGCAGAAATTCAGCAAACGCCTGACATCTACGCTGAGATTAGGTACCTGGTAGAAATTCTCCACGGGGACAAGGAAATTATATCCCTACTAGACAGAAAGCAATTTGCTATAATCTGAAAATAACAGTGTGAAAGGAGGGTCAGCTGGGTAAAATCAGTTCACAGGGAGAAAAATGAAAAGAAAAAAGACATACAAGAAGAAACAATCAGAGTCTGACTAGACAGGGTAAGGAAGGAAAATTGGTACAACATGGTATAACTTGCAGATTCCTGCTTGTACACTCATCAGATGGCACACTGACTTCAGTTTTAGCATTAGTAAGATTACTTCGGTTTTCCTGTAAAACAATCATGATAGTCTGTGATCATCAGCAAAGGGTTGCATTGACAGAGATTGATAAATCACTGCTAAATGAATAAACGGAACCCTCCAGCAATAAGGAATATGTAATTAAAGACTGCATACCAGAAAGCACACTTCATTGGCTGTCTTAAATCTATGCTAGCATTTGAATGAAGCACCTTTTAAATTCCTACAGCAATTAATCAGCACATTCCATTTTCCCTTGGGGAAACAGAGCTGTCCTTAGATCTCCATTTCCGTATTCAGAGAGAATGAATATGAAGATTATATTCAGGAAGAGAATCCATGAGCTGAAGTCCACTGGGCTGTGTTTGTGGAAATTAGAGAGTAACTCTTCTGAAATCAAACTACCTACTTTCCAAGGGCCCAATGCTAGCAGACAACAGAATACTGGTAAAAAAAAAAAGTGTCTGATGCAATTATTTCAGTCTAAGGATACAAAGAAATCTTTGTGCTACGCCTGAAGTAGCAATTGCCTAATTTATGTTACTAGCAAGCAAAGTAATAAGGCCATCAAAATCTACTCAGTATTTTTTGTTGAAATTTAGTAGTTCAGTTACTATGTTTGCTTAGGTCTACTGTAACAGTCTAAATTTCAGTGAAACAGCACCCTTCCTAATATATGCATGGTTGCACATATTTTGATGAATAAAACATTGTTAATTAGCAATACAATCCTGTCCTAAATATGGGACATCTTCAAATTCATCTTGGTGTATTGTTTCTCCTCTAAAACTCCTTAACATCAAGCAACGTCCAAACATCGCTGCTATGTGTCCCCCATCACATGGTAGATATCACCGTTCAAATAGTTTAATTGATTCTAGTGTGATTTTGATGAAATGCCATTCAACAGAACACGATTAGTATGCGAAAGAGACAACAGAAGTGAAAGAGAAAAATAATCAGGTTTTGTGCTAAAGCCTGTCAGAGATTATTTCTTTGGGTCTTTCAAGTTTCCTTAGGCAGAGATGGCTTACTCGGTCTTCTATAGTGTAGGACTGTTTTCATGCCTCACACAAAATTTCAAGATTTGTTTCTTATTCCCGGCTTTCCACCATGACAAAGGAAACCTTTTTGTATTTTGCGCATTAGCATTTAGCACCATGGTAGCCTCGTTGCTGACAAGGGTTGTCACAAATATGAAAAAGTAGTAAATAAGCAGCCTCAGAGGAAGATGTTTTAGCATCTCTTATGTAGATATTATTTAAGGTGGATCTCTGCTCATGGCCAGGAACTACCCTTATTCTTCAGAAAAGAACTCCATTGCAGAGGGAAAAACATGAAAAGAAATAAATCACTTATGTAGAAACCTTGCATTTTGGGCCCTGAAAAAATCTCCTCTGATCTAGCAAACTTCAAAATACGACATTTAACAGATTTATGCCGTTTGAATAGCTTCATCTGAAAGAATCAGGCTAATTTCAGTCATTCAGAGATTCATTTTTTGTCATTTGTTGCCACCTGCATAACTTGCTGTCTTTCAATGGGTCGTGTCTTCATCTGGATCTTAGTGAATCACTCATTTCTGTTTGATGCATTTATTTTGCATCTCATATCTTCTGAAAACACATATTTAATGGAAACTCTGCATAATACTTTAGTTCTGTTCTGTTTGTTTTAAAAATGCAGCCCAAGCTACAAATGATACATTTCTGAAGATGGAAAAAAATGAAAACTATAGGAATGGCGAATGCTGTCATGTGAAAACCAGAAATTTTGCATTGTCAGATGGGACTGTGCAGAATACCAACTAGGAAGCAATTTGAGGATACTTACCTAAAACCATCCTTCTGTGATTAAGCTGGTGTAAGACTGGCTGAGAGAATGACTCACGTTATTTCATGGCATGCTTGACAAAACACATCTGTGTTGTGGGATTATGGATCATAAACCTCTTGTACTCTACTATAGCAGCATTCACTGAGTTGCACTCAGGTCCCAAGCGTGTTCAGAGAAGAAAATGTGAATAGCAGATCATATGCTGCCAAGGCACTCAACACAACTAGGAAGTAGGAGCTGTTACCGTACAAATACCGGGCTGCGTGGCCAGCCTCTCAAAACTGGACAGTGACTTTTGGGTACTGAACTAGAGAAATCTTAACAGGTTCTTGATTTTCAAAACGTGTAGCAGTTTCCTCAGAAGACTGAGGCCTCTCCATTGGACCTTGAATCAGAGACACTTAAAATACTAGACAAACTGTAACACCAGACCCTAGGGACTAACGTTGCACAGCCTGTTTTGAAACTCTTGACTCACCATTTTACTGCTATGTAGTTCTAGATGGATTTTCTTAAAAACTTCGAATTAAATACATCAGAAATGTATGTAGACATTACTCTTTTTCTCATTAGCATTTCTCTTGGCCCTCAGATTTCAGCTCTAGTACCTTTTCAGCTCTTAAGTTCTTTAAAACAAGAGTCACGTGGTGAGATTTTAACACTCAAAGCAGTCCTCCATGCTGACATTAGTAGTAAAGATGTGAAAAGAATTCATATTAACAAGATAAAAATACATACTCATTTGCTGGTTTTTATTGTCCAGGATACACTGAAGAAATCCTGAAATTTGACCCACGCGAAGAGTTTAAGTATCCATCGGTAATGTGACCTTTTGCAAGCTGTTCCTTTATCAAGAGGATTATCGGTCATGATTTATGGACTGGTGATTAGTAAGAAATCAGTGCAATTCTTTGTAACTGCATAAGCCACTGGGATGAGGAGTTTAGAACCACGTTGCTTTCGCTGCACAGCATGGGTTTTATAGCATCATTTCGGAGTGATCCCAGAACGGCTTATTGTACAAACTAGTCAACTTATCTTTGCGAACTCAGAAAGCAAATAAATCCCAACCAACACAAAGTCCTGAGATCCAATGTAAACCCTACATCATCCTTTCAGGCACATTTTGATCAGGTCAGCTTTTTTTTTTTCCTGACTTATCAAACCCTTTGTGTAGGATTCAGAGCACTACATAAACATTAAATTCCTCCTCAGCTACTGGAAAATGGCGTCCCAGCATGCCTTAAGGTGGCAATGTTCTCGGAATCAAGCTTCTTAGGGCACAGTTGGAATTGCATTTGAAACCTTTTTGTCTCTCCCAACATCAGTCTTTATGATCAGGCCAAAATAAGCATGATCTTGTTCAATTGTCATTCATTTCTCCCATCCCAGTAGGAAGAATTCCTGGAAGTATTTTAGGACTTTATAGCATGGAAGCTGCTTCTGAGTTTCCCAGGTCTTAGAGCTTACTACTAACATGCAAGGTTTGCCAAGAAGTAACAAGATTTTATTTCTGTGGTTTTGCAAGTGTTTTGGCAAGGGCAGTAGGCCAAGAGAGAAAATGGTGACTCCAGCACATAGCGATCCTAATTAATAATTGCTGTGAGAAATGCTTTTAGAAAACTCTTAGTTGTATCACTCTTCGTGTAAGTTTTAGTCATTGAAAGACAGTATCTAAAAATACTGTAAAACCTAACTATTGAAATACACTATCACAACTTACACGTCTAGGAATGGTAAGCAACCAGCAGCCAGATCCTTCGCAATCCAATTCCTTACCTACAGGACTACCAACAGTTACAAAGACAGGTTATGTTTCTTTGGAAACAGCGCTTTGTAGAAGCTGATCTTATAAACAGTTTACGTCATGTGTTGCCACTCTTAATGGGTTCAGAATTATGTCAGAGAGACAGAGTTACACCAAATAGTGAGAAGCTAGATCTGTTTCTTCTTATAGCAAGGCAGTCCAGCTTAGTATGTGAAGGGTTCATCAGCAGGAAATACCTCTGATAATGAAACTGGTACTTACATATTCCGCATACAAACCTAAGTAGGAGGAAAATCCTACATAATTAGCAATCTGTGTAACATTCGATGTCACAATTGGCATTCTTGACTCAAGACAAGCTCATTTCTGTGCAGAATTCCCTCTCTGACAGAGACAGCATGGGCAGTTAAGAGGCCTCGAGTTTTTGTTTCATGCTCTGGAAAGCTGTACTTCATCATTCCAGTCTCGAAACAGAGAGCTGACTGCAGGAACACAGCACGCGTTCTCATCTCAGTATAAAACAACTGAATTGATTCTTCATCTTCTCGCTGACAGTAGATACTATCTACTTCTGCCTGGACATGTCATGCAGGGGATGAAGTATCTTTTTCACCAGTGGCTTAACTGCTTCTCTTCTTTAAACCTGTTTCCTCTACCACTGGTAAGATCTTGTCTTTGATTTCTTGCACCCCTCACTATCTTTCTTCCCTCAGTCTCATCCTTTTTTTGTCAAAGTCCCTTTCATTGTCTTGCTTATCTCTGGATCTAAATAGGGCCCGATTTTTCCAAATGAGAAACGATTAGGAAGCAAAACCAGGGGAACTACAAACTTGCTCCCAAGTTGGACAGTGGAATAAGGAAATCATTAAGATACTAGCAACCTGACTAATGTGTTGGGAATCCTCCCTTGGCTTCAAGATGTTTTGCTCTCTTGCTCCATTAGCATTGGAAATAGAACACAAGAAAAAACTTCTAGCGCTAATTCCTGTCGGACTGAAGCAGGTGAATTTGAAGCATCAAGAACTGGTTAAATATAGATAAAATGCAAATCACTTCCCTTTGAACTCCAAGAGCAGGCAAGCAGCTGCAAAGTAAAATTCTGATAAGACTCGGATGCATGTCTTGGCTTCCTTCAGATGCAATTGCCACATGAGGTTGGAAATAAACTCGCACATTTACTTAGAAATGAACCCATGAATAGCAGCATGTTTCTGGTACTGATGACCAAGTAACACACTGAACTGTTTTTCAGACTTCGACCGGCATACCATTAAAACTTTTCAGAAGCTGCAGCCTCTTTTATAAGAATCTAGGGTGACTGGTAAAGACTTCTGTCAGCTGTTTATTTCCATTTTCTTGACATCCTGCAGGAGTGCTGAGGGATCTCCTGACTACAGGCTGAAAAACACTGTTCTAGATCATTGCTCTGCAGTTTTGTAGGTTGTATAGAAAAGATCCTACTAGAGAGAAATTACAGCAATGACACTACACTACTGCAGCTTCCTTACTACTAAAGCTTCCTCTAACCCTCTAAATGCTGTGTACTACAGTGCAGATGGCTACCTCAGATACTCAGTATGGAAATTTATTGTGAATTTGGTCTAACAAGGTCCACCTCTCACCTGGACTCATCAACACAATACTCAGTTGTGACAGCTGTACTTCCAGTCTCAGATGAATGGAGTATGTTTGCATTGTACTACAACAGCATGGCTCTTCAGATAAAATGGGTAGATGATAGTCACAGCAATTTCATGTTAGACATACAATTCAGACTATCTGGATTTAGATTATTTGTCTTTTGAGAGCATCTACTAAGCATATGGAATGCAAGCTCCTAAACATCCAGGTGTTCTGAAACACCTTATTCTGGATCTAAAGCAGCCACCACAAAATATCATGCATGGTCAGCAAACTAAAACCCAGTGTTTGACATGTTTCAGGGTTTTTGTGGGTTCTGTGGCTTTTTTGTGCTTTTTTTTTTAAATTTGGTTTTGGGTTTTTTTTATGCAGAAGGGATAAAAGAAAACTGAAAAAACCCACAGAAGTGCTCTTGTTCAATACATACTCCAGAACTAGATAGTGTCATTATGCAAATGAGTATTACTGAGCAGTACAGTTGCATTGGCTTTTGAGTTCCTGCAAGAGATTGAACCCACATGGCATGCTGACAGTTAAAGACAGAAAACTGGCTAATACACCACCTTCAGCATGCCAGTGTTGTGTACACAGTATCACTGCCCAGTGAAACACACTGAATGTAACAGCACATGCTCATTGCTGACATACAAGAACAGCTAACACATCCCTTTGGCTGCATTTAACAAGAACCGTTGAAACCACTTGTTGTACTTGTAGCACCATAAACAGGCAATATTATACTTCTGCCATCTTTTGGAGTTGACAAGTTTCAGCCGATTTTGAGAAATCAGGTAAGCTACAAGCAAATTCATGGTTAAGGCCTAGTGTTCAGGAAGTGCAGCTGTAACTGCAAGCAATGAATGCTCCCGCAAATGAACTTTAGAAAGGTATGTCCCAAGACTACATGTAAAGGAAAGAAAGCAATTTTGATATCTGAAATTAAAGGGGAAATACATTGCTATGAAGTATTTTTCTTAGAAAGAGTTCTCTATTTTTACCTTTAAATATAAACTTTTATTCCACAGTGTTTAATCAGCTTTATGGCCACTTTCTTGGAAATGAAATGTCAAACAAGTGAACAGTTCACATTTACAAAACAAGCGCTTAGGATGTATCTTAATGACTGTGCTAAACCCAGCAAGTCTGCTGTAATCATACTTTTCTTCTTTAGTCTACATAATAAATTACTCTGCACCATATAGCTTTCACTCTTCTCTTTTCTTCAAACACAACTGTTGTACCCATGTTGGACTTTCACAAGTTCATATGCTCAAAGATACTCTCCTAAAAAAATTATCAGGTCACACACCAACATGGAAATTGTAAAAACAGTAGTAAAATTGTTGTCATCTTCACAGCCTACCATCCTGCTAAGCCAAGAACCTCTCTGAAAATTGTTAAGTATGGAGTGTCAAACACAGCTTTGGCCAAGCTGGCACAATTCTGTTGACTTCAAAAGGAATGCATCCGCCCTGTGAGATTTCTTTTGTATAAAAGGTTCCTCGGAAGGTTAATGGAAATTAAGCTTTCAATCTATTCTAGATTTTCAAAAGGGGCAACTTATCCTTTATCACTGGTCAAAAATGAATTTTCCAAACTATTAATGAATTTTTGTCTCATCCATGCTTTGAAGTTTTGATACCATTCTATAAGCTTTTTTCTCCTTTGAATTTTTTCTTGTAAGCTCAATTTTTTTTCTTTCTCTAGAACAGCAGGAAGCTCTTTCCAGTTTTTAATAAAGATAAATGGAGCCCCCATGGTTTTTAATAATTGTAATGGAGCACTGTGGTACATTGATGAATTTCCACAATCACCCGGTGTCATTACATCTTCTATAACAGGCAGGGATCCATATGAACAAGCTTCATAAATTCTATAGCATTCTGTATTTATTCCCACTGGGCACAATGTCAAATCACTCTGCAGCAAAGCATCTTGATAGTTTTTGAAACTTTCATTTGTTTCTTGAGGCTGCCACCTACGAAAGTAAAGGGTTGAAAATTAACATTTTTGCCACAGGCACTGCAATGAAAAAATAGAGATACGCTTTAATTTCAATTATTTAGAAAACTGAAAATGCCATCAATGTAAAAATTCTATATTACACACACACTCAATAGGCTTATACTTTCAGTCTTAACTATTCTTAAATAGTCATCTTAAAATTTATTGAAATGCCACTGTTAAAAATAGATTGTTAACACTTTTCAGATATGGTCCTGTTAGGAAATTAGTAATACTTAGAAGAGCAAATTGAAACGCCATTTTATATCTTCTGCAGGACTTGGGTGACACATATGCCAATTTACCTCACAGTAGAGTTCAGAAACAGACATACTGGGAGACACTCAATGGACTTTTCAATTAATTTTTTTGGCCTCAAATACTTTAAATCAGTAGAGGTTTGCTCTTCAAAAGTTAGGATGTAAAGCAATCCATTAACCTGAATCCACCTGCTTGAACTGCCTCAGAATGTGAGGTAAGAGTTTATGTCACAGATACAATCAACTTCCTGAGATTCTTCATCAGGATAGCTGAGGTCTTCCTAAGCACTGCTGTGCCTGCTGCTATCAAACATTTTACAAGTGTCGCTTGGCAAAATTTACAAATACAATCAAGATCCTATTCCTGCTAGTCAAAAGATCTGTTCTACCTACTCAAAATAAAAAAAAGCCAGGCCGTATAGATTAAATCCACTCTCTTACATACAACACAACAAAATACAGCTGTCTTTTTCTTCTAGAAAGACATTAATACACACAAGGTGAAAGACAAACATTTCTCCTCCCACCATAATCAAACGTATACAAGAAAAAAACAGATGGTCTTATGGAGTATGCACAGGAGATTTTTCCATGTATTTAAAAATATGCTTTATGCAAAATACAGCAACAGAAAGGCCATTATGTTAAAAAGACCCATATAGAGAGTCTAGGCAATGTTCTCTCTTTAAATGATGGCCGGTTACTTTTATTTTTACTATTTTTTAACACTCAGGAAAGGATTGGTAACAAAGAACTAGGCAAAAAAGTCTGACCGTTTTCACAAAGTAAATCAAAGTCTTACTGTTCTCTGGCTGCAATCCAGCAAAGTTTATCAAGCCCATCCTGCTTCAGAATTTCCATTAGGGTTTCTCTAGAAGAGTTCTTATAAACTGTTCCTAAGAAATTACATAGATAAGATCTTGGATCATGTAGCATTGACCAGCTGGGTTCTACAACTGGAAAATTTCTGTAGCTGTAAAAACAATTCATACGTTACATAATGATATGGTTTATGTCAAAGAAAAAACATTTTGCACCATTTAATCTTTACTGCAGCAGATTCTAAGACTAAATCCACCTATTTGTTGCCAATCCACATCTTTAACCACAGACAGACCCACAAGCAAACTAGTTCTTTACTCCTTTTGTCCCCACCACTTTCTTCAGAGGCATTCCAGAAAACTTATGTCTTCTTTCGACATCAGAGATATTACGTGTGCGTGTTACAAACTGTCTTTGAGAAACATGCTTTTTCAAACGTAGCTGTTCTTGACGCAACCACTAGTTTTGACTGAAATGGCCAGGTCAGTGGTAAGTATGGAGTTTAAGCCTCAGCTACCTTAATCTCTGGGCACGCTTATCAACTGAAAATGTCCCTTTGACCTGGGCAGACTTCATTAATCCAATCTTCTGGCTACTAAATAGCTTGTTGTAGAAGCTATTTAACTTGTCTTTTTGGACTCAACAAAACCAATGTAAAGTTCTGGGATACAATGTAAACTGTATGTCATCCTTTTAGACCTGTTTTCACCACATCAGGCTTTTTTTTTTTTTCACTGATTCTCCGAATCTTACATCACCTACTTTGGTCAGCATGACAGCTAGTGAAACACTGCTTCAGCTGAAGGGCTGGCACTAACTTTTTTTATTACATGAAGTGGTGGAGTTGCTCTTTATGTCAGAGAGCAACTGGAATGTATCGAGCTCTGCCTAGGGGTGGATGAAGAATGAGTGGAGAGCCTATGGGTAAGAATTAGAGGGCAGGCCAATACAGGTGACACTGTTGTGGGTGTTTACTATAGGCCACCTGATCAGGAAGAGGAACTTGATGAGGCCTTCTACAGACAGCTGGAAGTTGCTTCACAGTCACAGGCCCTGGTGCTCATGAGGGACTTCAACCACCCTGATATTTGCTGGAAAAACAACACAGCCAGGCATGTACAGTCCAGGAGGTTCCTGCAGAGCATTGGTGATAACTTTTTAACGCAGGTGGTGGAGGAGCCAACGAGGAGAGGAGCGATCCTGGACCTGATACTAACAAACAGAGAAGGACTGGTTGGAGATGTGAAGGTTGGGGGCAGCCTTGGCTGCAGTGACCACGAGATGGTGGAGTTCAGGATCCAGCGTGGAAGAAGCAGGGCTACAAGTAAGATTAGAACCCTGGACTTCAAGAAAGCTAACTTTGCCCTCTTCAAAGACCTACTGGGAGGAATCCCTTGGGTTAGGGCTCTAGAAGGCAGGGGGGCCCAAGAGAGCTGGTTAATATTCAAGAACCGCTTCCTCCAAGCTCAGGATCAGTGCATCCCGATGAGGAAGAAGTCGAGCAAAGGAGGCAGGAGACCTCCGTGGATGAACAAGGAGGTTGCAAAAAAACTCAAAGGGAAGAAGGAAGTTTACAGGATGTGGAAAAAAGGACTAGCTACTTGGGAGGAATATAGGACTGTTGTCAGAACATGCAGGGATGCAACACGGAAGGCTAAGGCCCGACTGGAATTAAACCTGGCAAGGGAGGTTAAGGACAACAGGAAAGGCTTCTATAGGTACATTGGGAGCAAAAGGAAGACTAGGGAAAATGTGGGCCCGCTGCTGAACGAGGCGGGTGACCTGGTGACGCTGGACACAGAGAAGGCAGAGTTACTGAATACCTTCTTTGCTTCAGTGTTCACTGCTAGGACTGGCCCTCAGGACTCCCAGACTCTGGAGATAAGAGAGGAAGCACGGAAAAATGAAGACTTGCCCTTGGTCAATGAGGATTGGGTTAGAGAGCAGCTAGGCAAACTGAACACGCACAAATCGATGGGTCCCGATGGGATGCATCCACGCGTGCTGAGGGAGCTGGCGGAGGTAATTGCTAGGCCACTCTCCATCATCTTTGAAAAGTCGTGGAGAACAGGAGAGGTGCCTGAAGATTGGAGGAAAGCCAATGTCACTCCAATCTTCAAAAAGGGCAAGAAGGAGGACCCGGGAAACTACAGGCCAGTCAGTCTCACCTCCATCCCTGGAAAGGTGATGGAACGGCTCATTCTGGAAGTCATCTCTAAGCACATGGAGGAGGAGAAGACTATCCGGAGTAGTCAACATGGATTCACCAAGGGAAAATCCTGCTTGACCAATCTGATAGCCTTCTATGATGGCATGACTGGCTGGGTGGACGAGGGGAGAGCAGTGGATGTTGTCTACCTTGACTTCAGCAAGGCTTTTGACACTGTCTCCCACAACATCCTCATAGGAAAGCTCAGGAAGAGTGGCTTAGATGAGCGCACAGTGAGGTGGGTCAAAAACTGGCTGAATGGCAGAGCGCAGAGGGTTGTGATCGGTGGTGCAGAGTCTGGTTGGAGGCCTGTGACCAGCGGTGTTCCCCAGGGGTCAGTGCTGGGTCCAGTCCTGTTCAACGTATTCATCAACGACTTGGATGAAGGGACAGAGTGTACCCTCAGCAAGTTTGCTGATGATACAAAGCTGGGGGGAGCGGCTGACTCACCGGAAGGCTGTGCTGCCATTCAGCGTGACCTGGACAGGCTGGAGAGTTGGGCGGAGAGGAACCTGATGAAGTTCAACAAGGGCAAGTGTAGGGTCTTGCACCTGGGGAGGAACAACCCCATGTGCCAGTACAGGCTGGGGGTTGACTTGCTGGAGAGCAGCTCTGCGGAGAAGGACCTGGGAGTGCTGGTGGACAACAGGCTCACCATGAGCCAGCAGTGTGCCCTTGCGGCCAGGAAGGCCAATGGCATCCTGGGGTGCATTAAGAAGAGTGTGGCCAGCAGGTCGAGGGAGGTGATCCTCCCCCTCTACTCTGCCCTGGTGAGGCCGCATCTGGAGTACTGTGTCCAGTTCTGGGCTCCCCAGTTCAAGAGAGACAGGGAACTACTGGAGAGAGTCCAGCGGAGGGCAACAAAGTTGATTAGGGGAGTGGAGCATCTCTCTTATGAGGAAAGGCTGAGAGAGCTGGGTCTGTTCAGCCTGGAAAAGAGAAGGCTGAGAGGAGATCTGATCAATGCTCACAAATATCTAAAGGGTGGATGTCAAGAGGACGGGGTCAGACTCTTCTCAGTGGTGCCCAGCGACAGGACAAGGGGCAATGGGCACAAACTGGAACACAGGAAGTTCCACCTGAACATGAGGAGGAACTTCTTTACTGTGAGGGTGACAGAGCACTGGCACAGGCTGCCCAGAGAGGTTGTGGAGTCTCCTTCTCTGGAGATATTCAAAACCTGCCTGGATGCATTCCTGTGCAACCTGCTCTAGGCTAACCTGCTTTAGCAGGGGGGTTGGACTAGATGATCTCTAGAGGTCCCTTCCAACCCCTACTATTCTATGATTCTATGAAGTTAATATTTTTCTGGAACAGATTAATATTAAAAGAGTTTCCTATCCTTTGCATTCTCAAATTAAGACAGACATTCCTTCTAATGTTATTATTTTTGATGGATTACTGTTCTACTTCCCTTTTGTTTCTTTTTTTGTGATCAGAACTATACCGTGATCCAAATTCTTTACTGGTTTCAAACGTAGTCTCTACTTTACTTCACAATGATTTCTTCATTGCTATTAATGGATCTCTGAAGACATACTCACTTTCTTCACTTTCTCAAATTTTGATGGAACAGTCCTTTCCTAATTCTTCTACATGATTAATATTAACTTACTTTCAGAAAACCATTTTCTCTTCACGCCAAGTATTTTTGTAGGATTCTACATCGTTACTTCCCCTCTTCGCTGGGGAAATCTGGCACATTTGCATACCTTTAACTACAATTTTCACAATTGTTGGTATGCAAGGGCTGCAAAATCCCATTCTGATACCTGACCTAGCTTTCTCCACCAGCTTTGCACCCTGGTTTACTGTTGTAACTGTGGCTGCTTTCTGCTATCTGTCACCCTAATCCTGGTATCTTAAAACTCAACTTCTTTTTGCACAGGAACTTCCAACACCATCAATTCTCTGACACTATCAAGAATCCAAATTTAGTATATTTCAGTGACACTGTGAGCAAGTTCAAACTGTGTGTAAGAACTCCAGTTTGCCAGCTGGTTCAATACAGGATATCAAATTCAAATTTAACACAAGATATGAAAACAGTTCTGTATTCTTTTCATCTTATATTACCATGGTAAGTACCTAAAACACTACTAGCTCTGTTAATAAGGAGTAAGCTGGAAAAAAATACATCTAACTGAACCAAATCTTTATCTACTCCACATAACTAGTTTGAGCAGTAAGTATAACAAAAATGCTCTTGTGAATAAGCAGTTAAGCCAGACTGCATTAGTGATACTGTAGTATACTAATTTCAAATGTGAGGCATACAATTTCCTTTTGAGAGCCACAACAGGAGTTTAAAAAAAAGTACCACCAGTACAATCCCTTTTCTCTCCTAAAGAAGCAGTATTTGGAACCTAATTACATATCTTTTAAATTCCCACGTCAGTGTTACGTATTACATCAACAGTTACGATAAACCTTAAGAGCAAATCTACCGAAGGATAAAAAAAGAAATAGAAAACCACATCAGACACCGGTTCATTGTTTTAAAGCTCCCTAAATCCTAGCATTCTTTTCCTCTGTTACCACTTTTACTGCTAAACGCAATTTCCAAAGACTCCAACACTTGATTTAGAAAATTATCAATAGGATCATGTTCTACAATTTACTTGCTATAATTGTTTTGGGTATCAGCAGTAACATTCAGATGTATTTTCCATACCTCACGCATAACAATTAAGTTTCAATTATAATTTGTGTCTATAGCACTTACGTAGCTACTCCTAAAGGCCACTGGAAAATATCTTCTTCATTTACCAACGCATAGTCATATGTAACAAAGAGTAGATTTACAAATCCTCCATGTCTTTTCAGGTATGGCTGAATCCATTCATTGTTGCACTGCTCATTTCCAAGCAGCACAACCGCTACATGCTGTATTTTGTGAGTCTGAATTAATGTTTGTGCGTAATGCAGCCACTGAGTGGCGTAAGTGATCTTTGCTTTTTCTCTTCCATTCAGCACTAGCACAACATTTTCAGCTTCAACTGAGAAGTAGCCAGGAACTACAGATGGACCAGTGATGAAACTGTGAAAACCAAAATACAAACAGTAAATACCCTTAATACAAATTATTTGCCTTAATCCTCTAAACATCCTTACTACACAGTCTGTATTCCAGAGATTTTTTCTTCAATAAACTAAATGCAATATACCACAAAGTAACTGTGCAACTGCAACCATTTCTGTTGATAATATCTACAATTATAACACAGGAATAAAGCTGCCTTCATCTTTATTCAGGAAAAATGAGATTTAGACTTAAATGAAAATAAGGTATTTTGTAACTAAATCAGAAATACTACCATATTTAAACATCAAAATGTGGGTAAATGAATCAACTTTAGAAGAAGGGTGTGCTTTGATGTTCACTAAAGGTCAAACATTTTATTAATTCCAGTAATAACCAATGAATACAGTATTAGAACAAGCAAGAGGCCCTCCCAAAAATCTGTAACAGTATACTAAATCAGGTGTCATTATGATGGACAATTGGCTGGTGTGGCATTCTATTTTTCTCTTTAATTTTGGTTAAGTTAAGGTTAGACCAAAAAAAGACTGCGTCTATAACACAAGAGGTTAAGTATCTAGATGTAAACTTCAGTTGCTCCAATGACCCAGGCCAAACTTGAGGCTTAGGTACGAGCTAATTAGCAGAAACATTTTACGTAGAAAATTGCAATTATAAATCTTGCACAACGTATTTATTTAACCCAGGAATCTCAACCATGTAGCAAAATCATTACATCACTGATCATTTACAAGTATCTGACAACAGGCATTTGTGAACTGCAATGCAGCAAACCAGTGTTTGCCAGCTCCTGCTCTTCAGTTAACTGCTGTGTTAACAGACTATTGACTGAACTCAAAGGATTAGTGATTACACCGCTTGGGAAATAGTGGAGGGGAAAAAAACTAGCAATTTTTTTCCCCAAAGAGTCAATGAAATGTTAAGTTTCCTAGGTCTTTTGCATTACTGCAGTTTTTCAGCTATCAGCTAAAAATTTAGAATGAACATGAGTTTTAGCTCATGAAGCGCTGAGATTGACAGCTAGTTTCAGTTCAAATGTGCCTCATGAGGAAAAGAAAATTCACAGCAAAAGCTGTAAAAACTACTCCAGTGAGAATATCCAAAGCAGACTGACCTTAAGATGAGCATATTCTAAACCTTAGTTAAGATGACATGCTGCCGGCTCAGTGGGGGTGGTTTAGTTTGGAGCTAACATTCATGTGACTCATGATTTAGAATCAAGACTTTTAATAGACTGAAAGTAAGTCAGGTCAAGACTTAAATCCAAAGTTTAACAGACAATGAGAAAAGATCACTTGGATTCGTAAGAAAGAACACCTTGAGCATCAGAGTGCCTAAAATAGCGAACAGGGTATGTAGTTGATCCAATGATCACCTTGTAAAAAGAGATCTGGGGAAAAATGCGTTTCTCTATGGACACAGTGATGTGAGGCTATCAACTTTATAGAAAGAACAGGATGTAGAGGTGGGCAAACAATGACCTGTGTGTAGGAAAATACGAATTTTAACAGCATAAAACTACAGTGGGGAAAAAAGAAACGCTGTGGAAATCCCACACTTGAATAATAAAATCACAGTGCCAAGGTTGTACTATTAACTCCCAGCCCCAATACCATAGAGTTTGGGATACGTAAGGTAGATTACAGAAGCTGCAAAATTAAGACAGTAGTACTAAGGGATTTTCACTACCCACGTGCAGGCTAGATCAATGCCTCATCAGGATGATACACGGAGATTACATTTTTGGACTCAATAAACGACTGGCTTCCTATAAAATCCCTCTTTTTCCTTACTAGTCTTAGAACCCATACAAAAAGGTGTTACTCCGGACTGGGTCTTCCAGACCTAATTCCTAAGATGATAGTCAGACAGCTACTCTGTCATAGCAGGATGATTAACACAGCGGCAGGAGAGAACATACCAAATACATCCAGCATACAGATACTCAATATGCAATAAAGGAATTACTTAAAAATGAGACAATAAAGAAAAGAACTCTCAAAGGAGTAGTCCAAACAACAAGAAGCTTACAAGCAGCCTGCGGCCTGGTCAAAAACACTGTACAAGAAGCCCTGATGTGCTGCGTGCCTCCATCCGAAAAGGAAACAACCCAACCCAACTCCAGAATCCATATGGCTTAATAGAAAAGTTAGGGAGGCTGTCAAAGGGCAAAGGTTGGCACTGAAACAATGAAATGCTTGCCCAAACAAGGACAGCAAAGCTCATAAAATACTGCTGATGAAACACAAACAGAAAACTAAGGCTAAAAAGTAATTTGAAAAGCACCTTGTAAAATGATGTTCTGGCTGATAGGTAAAGGTTCTTTAAATATATGAAAACCAAAAAACACAAAAAATACACCAAAAAGACAACTACAGAACTGGAGAGACTACTTGATTACAACAGTTTAAAAAGGAATGACAAAGCTATAGCAGAGAAGATCACCACACCTAACTCATTCTCTTCAGCAAGAAACACAAGGTAAAACACCACAACTATTATATCAAATGGAGAATTTGGATCTGGATGGCATTCACTTGAGAGTTCTCAAGGAACACAAATATGAAAATTGTATGCAGCTGTCATTTTGAAGTGACACTGTGCCTGATGAGAAGGGCTCAGCCAGTGTCAGTCCCATCCACAAAAACATCTTGAGAGGACCCTGGAGCAGAGAAGTATGACTTCCCTCTCTGGAAGAGTCTACAATAAATAGTAAGATCACTGGATCTTATCAAAAGGTATGATCATTGATCACATATGTGGATAAACACTGCTGGAAATGAGTAATCCTGTCTCGCTAATCTGATGGAGATCTGTGAGTGTGTCAGTAAGTACAGATAAAGGGGATCCAGCAGACATAGTGTATTTGGATTTTCAGCAAGCTTCACCAAAGGCTCTTAAGGAAACTAAATTGTCACAAACTATCCTTGGCAGAATCCTTTTGCAGGTAAAGAAATCCTTGCTGGTTAACTTTTTTGACCAATGTGCTTTCATTCTGGCATGAATCAAGATGGTTGCAATTTGCATAATGAGGACAAGAGAATGGGACTGAAGAACTGCTGACAAACTCACGTAACAGGGATGCGGGGAAGGCAGCACTGAATGCTGAGATGGAGAGGCTGTAACTCTCGGTGGAACAGAAATTTAGGAATGTTCTTACTTAATGATAAGATATAAGAAGCTTGGTACTCCCTGCTCTACAACATCCTCCTAGATGACAGGAGAGAAGGACGTGAATAGCTTCAGGCCAAGGGAAGTGCTAATCCCTGCTCTCCTACTTCTTGTACGAACATGCCAATGTGTCACTAAAATCCACAGCTATGCAGTACCTTCTCCACCATGTTTTAAAATACACGTCCCTGGATTTCGTGTAGAAGTTGATACTTTCAGTATTCTTTAGGTAACTTCTTCAGAGCCATCAAAACCTATATTAAACATGTGTATTCTCCATCATAAATATAGGAAATGGGCTTATTCATACAACTGTGTTCCAGTGATATTTCAGCGTACTTGTGTCTTTAGATTTGATATTCTTTAAAAGCATTTTGAGAGCTCTATGTTTTAACAATCATTAGACTTACCACAAAAAACTGCACAGCAGCACATATTCTCCAAATAATGTCAGCTCAGCTAGCTCACTCTAGCCTCATCTAGTAATCAAATGGAGATAATTTACCTCAGCCAGGCAATAAAGTCATCAACAATTCCAGAAAATCTTATAACCAGCAAGCAGACAAAATCACGCAGTAATTTTTCCTCACAAAAAATTACAAAATAACACTTCCAATTCGACCAAAAAGTAGAACTTCAGCTATTTAATTTCAGAATCCTAATCATTAAAATAACAGTTATATTTGCATATTTTCTATACTTTCCACAAGTTCCTACTAGCCTGTCAAATTTTAACCTCTGTTATGTTGGTAACACTTAAACTTTATATTTCTACAGGATCCAGCATCCAAGTTGGTTAAAATAAAGACAGACATTCTACTATCCCTGGTTCCTCTAAACATAACAAGAAGATATTTAAATGCTAGTATAGAAGTCTGTCTTTGAGAGATGCATACCCTAAGGAACAATGTGAGGTTATTATTCACCTGAAACAGGCACACCAGAGAGAAAATAACCATAATCAGTCAAGTGACAGACTCATTAAGTACAGCAAATTATTTTCATATTATAAACATGAAAAGCAAGGGCTTGAAAATAATTCCCGTATCTATACCAAGACGACAATCTATTTGGTGGAGTGTCACTGATTTCTCCAGATTCTGAGATTTTAATTCCCTAAATGAAAAAAATCTCTTCCCACCAAGACAACACTATAGACACTGCTCCCTATTCAAAGAAAGTACTGTACCCTTTCTCCAAATCCATGAATGGAAAGCTCAAATGCTGTCAAGGACACTACTGAGATGCAGTGGCATCATTCATAGTTGATACCCTGTCTTGTAGGATCAGGTTACATTTGCAGACAAGGAATACAGCTATTTCTTTTAAAGAGTATGTAGTTTTGTCTACTTCCTTAGATGTAAGACACACTCTTTACTAATTGGTATGTTTAAATCAAGCCTACGTGTCTTTCTAGAAAACATTTTTTCATCACTTATGAATGTGATGTAGGCATTACTGAAAAGATTCTATGGCCTGTACCATGTACACAGTCAGATAAACTGGTAAACAATTCAAAATGATAAAACACTTTCGCAATCACTTAAAAAACCCCTTTCAATTCACAATCATTTATTTACTTCAAACATTATCTGCAAATTTCAACTAGAACCCCTTGTCTTATTGTGCGATGAAGAAACACCTTTCTGAAGCAACACATTTTTCAGAAGTTAAATTCACTTAAGTGTCATTTATGCCTTCAAAGGAATTTTTTTTAAAACAGATGGGTCCTGATGCAAGTGACTAAATGCTGTAGGAGAGCTACTACTGCAGACTGGCAAACTGGCCAAATAGATGAAAAAAATCCTTCAGCTTTCACTGTATCTTTACAGAAAGCCTTAAAAATGGTATTAAATAGGACTTCAGAGAAACATTCCATATCATTCACTAAATAATATGTTTGACAACAGCTTCAAAACATGCATGATCACAGATCAAAATCCATTTTTAAAGCAAACAATGCTTCAAGCGTCATCTTCCTTTACAGGTAAAATTTAGCTTTGCAAATCAAGTAGCTAACCAGATGCTAGGTCTCACAGATTGCTTTTGTTATAAATAGAAACAAATTATGGTTTTGATACAATCCTATTTACGAATGAATGAGTGAAGTACCTTTTCCTTGAACACAACAGAAACCAAACAGCAGGAGACATTATCCTGCCTCACAACTGCAAGCTTCTTTCAGTCAACTGTCAGCCCCAAACCCCAGTTCTTAGACTTTTCTCAGGGTTGTATTTCGCCCCCCTCCTGAGTTCTCTTGGCTGTCTTCCCTCTTAGCATTTGTAAGACTTTCCACATTTCTTTCCAATACACAAATCTTCATAAAACAGTGAATTAAATTGCTCCCTGGTTTTCTATTTTTTAATAGTGACATGTTTGAGCTACAATTTGCTGGTTTTATCAAGTTTGTGTTTCATGAATAAACACAACCCTTCCTTGTGATAATTTTTAATGAGAAGTTGTGTGCATATTCCTCGGTTATCAAAACATTACAAAATCAAAGCACTTGCAACTGATCTTAAAATTACTGCAACTTTGAGACAGACAAAACAATGCACCTGTGCATCTTATGTTCTTTAACTCTCCAATACATCATTTGTTAAAGTTAACACAACTGAAGTCACCATCATGCTGCTAGTACCTGAAATATGTTTTTCCTGCTTTTTGGCTGCCTTCTCTCCACTGTGCAGTCACATCAGCTGGCTGAAGGTGCCCTCCAAAAACGTGTTGCCAAAGGTAAAGACCTACATAAATGAAGATATGATGGAGAATTTGAATGCACAGATCTTGCCTACTCTGCACTCCCAGCAAATAAAGAAAAAGTATTTCTGGGAAATGGCAAAGCACAACAACATTAGGGATTTGGGGGAAAAAAAGGTCAGAGCTTCCTATACAATATGGACATTATTTCCCAAATTCCGTATGACTTCAAATTAGATGAATTTTTCACACATTGATGCATTTAAAAAGATTCTTCGGCTGTCACCCCACTACTATGTACATTAGCATCTCTTTCTGGTACACTTGCCACTTAAAAATGAGCAAATATTGATCAGCATTTTAACAACAGGCACAGTTCTCTTAAGCTTTTGTGAAACATCCAATTTTTCTGATAGACTGCATCACCATGTTAGTACATCAATGTGTTCTACTACATGAAAATTCAACTGAAGCTGGAAATTTTACATTTTCAAAAAAGCTAACATAAGAACAACGATAGGTCTTCAGCAGTAGTTAAAAGAGCTTGAGAGGACCTTGACCCCCAGTTTATGTAGAGACTTGGTGTCTTCTACAACAGAACAATTTCCAAGTTCATCAGTGGCAGTAGTACTGCAGAACGGAAAATGCCTTATTTCTCACTGTGCAATACTTTATTTCATGAAGAGGAAATGTGACAAAAATAAATATTCTGCTATAGCCAAGTAAGAGGCCTGTCCTTGTGTTGTATTGTAAGCCAGACTGGATTCAAAAAGTAACTGTGTTTCGCTGCCATTCGAACCATTTTCTTTGACAGATGTGAAAAACAGCCTTGAAAAGAACTGATGCGAAGAAACTGGAGGCTAACCACTCTTCTATCGGTAGTAATGTAATTTTGAGTGACAGCTACCACTTCCTTAATGCTCTTCACATGCAGATACCCCTATTATTTAACCATAAAATTCAGTCATTAAAAAAGTGCTACATCACAAAGATTAAGTGATTCATAAACACTGAATAGATCTGCTTACCAAGTGCTGCTTTGCCCCAAATCTGTACTCTAAGACTGGTTTGTTCGAGGTGAGATCTTGCATTTTTTATCATCTTAAGATTAGCTTTGTATCTCTGCTGAGAAGCAACCAGTTCATTTTTCTCATCCCCTTCCCATGGATTCCACTCTTCATTTCCCAAGGCAACATGATCTAAGAAAACCAAAAGCGTAATTTACATAAAAAGAACGGGTTTACAAGTTTAGAAAACTGACGGATATTCTCGAACGCACAATTTCAAGACAACCCTCCCGCTGCCCCTGGCCGGGCCCACAGCCTCTCCTGCCAGGCCCGCGGCCCGCTGCCTCACAAGGCGCCCGGGAAATGGCCGCCATCAGCGCAGGCCCGGCGGCGGAGGGGCCCCGGTCCCGCTCCCCCTGAGGGGCTGCCTCCGGGCCCCGGCCGCCGCGGCGCTCCCGAGCAGAGGCCCTCGGCCTGCCCAGGGCTTTCTAGGCCGGGGATAACAACGAGGTGGGGGGGAGGCGCCGCCACTCTCCCACGCCGGGGGCGCTGAGGCCTCTCTGGCGCAGGCAGGAGCTGACAAACCGCGCCGGCTCCGCATCAAACCCGCCGCCCCCCCTCCCCAGGAC
>VZSC01005893.1:4988-30238 GCA_013398225.1 Steatornis caripensis | reverse complement strand
TCTATTCTATTCTATTCTATTCTATTCTATTCTATTCTATTCTATTCTATTCAACAGTCGAAGCATAAATCCATTCAGAACATTGTGACACCTCCTGTAACACAAAGAAAGGATTCATAGCTGCTGTTTCCAGAACTGTTTCATGCCTTACACATTTTTTTAACGTCTATGTCAGGACTGGTTTAGACCTTTCAAACAACCCAAATGAGTTTGATGTTTGCTATGCCTACTTTCAACCACGGTTCCTCTTATTCTCCAGTATTTTTTTAACTTGGTATATAATGAAGGCAGGCAGTAAAGTCCATTCCCTGCTCCTTTAAGATTTTTTTGGATGTTCCTACTCAGACAAAAGCTTTATGATTCATTTGCTATTGCAATGGGCTAAATATACCCTCTTAATAACCATTGTTTTCACAATCTTTTACAATTTTAAGTACAAATCTAAGGCAGATAGATGTCTTAAAATATCTGTAAACCCAACACTAATACATTGGCCATTTGCATAAATCTTCAAGGTTTTTCAATAGCATAAAGATTGCTTTATGGATGGAAGGGATTACACTCTCTCCACCCCTCATTCTTGCTTTCAGTAGAATAAAGACACGTATTTGTGTATCACATTTGTCTAACAGATTCCAAGGGAAAGAATTTGTTCTTATAGGAAAAACTGTAGTAAGTTTTATACTAGCAGGAATTTTGGCCATATTTTAAAATAAACTATATTAGCGTATCACACAGTGTTGTGAGTCACTCTGAGTTCCTCTACCACATGACTTACCTGGGAAAGGAGGGATCATTTAAAGTCTACAGTGTTAACTGAGGTTGCAATGCCATTTAAAAATCACTTGAAACTGCCATTTCTTTAAAAACGAATTTCTAGAGAGCAAGCAATGTAATCTCTTGCAGAGGAATTCTCAAGCTGTAGTTTGTGGTTCCCTCTGGCACACAAACAGTTGTGGTTGTGCTTCTGGCACTTGATCAGACTGTCTCCTATGATATTCATCTGTTGGCCTCATTTACATGGCAGTTACACAGGTGATACGAGAAGGAACGCAGAGCACTTGGCAGTGTGTGACCTGCCTCAACAATTCAGATGAGCTGCTGTTTATTCACTGCCTGTATCTGGGGACTTACCAGGAGACAGGGCAGGTCTGTGTGAAAGTTGTGCTGGCTCAGAGGCTTCTAGGCTTTGTATCATGGATTTGCAGTAGTCTTCAGTCTGTGTAGGTTAGGAAATTTCAGTTTGCTGTAAGTGGAGAAATATTTAGTGAAATAGATAAATTTGTGAAATTGCATCCATATCTGGCCTGAAACTTGGTCAAAGTTTCTGGATTTTGGGACCCAATACTTCTTTATCTGGTGACTTCAATACTGAAGGGTTTAGCATATTATTAAACTCAAGTTCTTTTAAAAATGGCTTTTAAAAATTATTTAGAGCAATTAATTGTTTAAAAGCTGGAGGAATGCTAGAATGGTAAGTAGTGGAGCTCAGACTCTCGTCTTCATGAGAGCAGACTTCTGTTTGTGTAAGATACTGCTAGACGGAATCATCTGGGAAGCTGCCATAATGTAGAAAGCTGCCTAACTATGCAGGCTAAATTTTAAGGAAAACATACGGAGCACTCGGAAACTAACTATCCTGTTGTGCAGGAAGACTGTAAAATTCAGCAGAAGGTCTTCTTGCCTAAAAAGGAAATCTTAATGAACTTAAAAATCAAAGAAGGAGCATTCAAGAAGTAGTAATCAATGATTCTGTGCCCAGTTAGTGTTTGGTAATGAACAAAATTACCCAGGGATCCGTGCCAAGGACTGTACTGTTCAATTTCTTAATTAATGACCTGAATGATGAGATAGCAAATTTGCAGATGCTGCTAATGTGGACAGGAGGGTGGGTGGCGTGCTTAACTTTCAATCTGGAGAGATCTTGAGAAAATTGAGACTTGGGCCAACAGACATCTTGTGAAGTTAAATAAAGAGAAGTGCAAAGTTTCACGCATGGAATTGAATACCTCCATGTGCCAGTACAGAGTGGGGGCCATCAACCCTGCTAGAAGTACCTGGGTGTGATGATACCAAATTGACTATAACTCAACAGAATGTTTTCTTACAAATAAGGTGAACTGCATACTGGACAGCGTGAGGGGAAGTATGACCAGCAGATCTAGGGAAGTCATACATTTTCTTGACAATGATGAAACCACAGCTGAACCTGGTTTTGAGACCCTGAGCTCAGATAGGATGTTGAGGACGTGGAGGGTCCAGTGGAGGGCTACCGAGAGGTCAGTACATGAGCCCACAAAGAATGAAGAGAGGCTAGGGAGCTGAAATTGTTTAGTCTGGCAAAAAGGAAGCTTAAGGGGGATTTAATAGCAGCCTACAACTACTTGAAGGGCATTTACAAAGATGGTGGAGCCAGACTGTTCTCGGTACAGGTATGTTACTCAGAGAAGTTGAGAGCGCCACAGACTGCAGCACAGGACGTCATTAGAAGGGTAGTGCAGCACTGAAACTGGTTACCCAGAGACATTGTGAATCTTCATCCTTGGAAATTTTCAAGATTCAGCTGGACAAAACCCTGACTGATCTTATGTTGGCAATACTCCTACTGTAAGCTGGAGATAGGACTAGAAAGCTACCAAGATTTCTATGATTCTTCCCACCAGCATTTCTAATTATTTTGAGGTGAAGCATGTAGGGAATGTCCAAGCTTCAATTTTCATTATCTTGAAATCCAGACCTGTTAAAGATGCATTAGACAGAGGATACAGATATTTGGAGGAGGACTCTGAGATAGTGAGTCATCCTCAATTCTTATTAAAGTATTAAACGTGGCTTAAATTTTAGATATCATCCCCTGTTCCCTGAAGTAGCTGGTCATTCTTACGTGGAGACTTTGAATTTAACATTTTTTTAATAGCATCAATAGTGACAGTTTTGCAGTTGGTAGAAGGGGACGAAACAGCCCCGAGCTGGAAGACAGGGGCAGAATGAAGCCCCCATGATCCAAAGGGAAATGATTAATGACCTTAATACGCCACTTAGATGCACACAAGGCTATGGGGCTGGATGGGATCCACGCAAGGGTACTGAAGGAGCTGGCAGAAGTGCTCGCCAAGCCCCTTTCCATCATTTGTCAGCAGTTCAGAGAAGGGCAATGAAGCTGGTGAAGGGTCTAGAGGACAAATCTTATGAGGAGCAGCTGAGGGAACTGGGATTGTTTAGCCTGAAGAAAAGGAGGCTGAAGCGAGACCTTGTCACTCTCTACCACTACCTGAAAGGAGGCTGTAGCAAGGTGAGTGTTGGTCTCCTCTCCCACATAACCAGAGGTAGGACAACAGGAAACGGCCTGAAGTTGCACCGGGGAGGTGTAAATTCGATATTAGCAAAAATTTATTCACTAAAAGGGTTATCAAGCATTGGAACAGGCTGTCCAGGGAAGTGGTTGAGTCATCATCCCTGGAGGTATTTAAAAGATGTGTAGATGTGACACTTTGGGACACGGCTTAATGGTGGACTTTGCAGTGTTAGGTTAACTGATGGACTTGATGATTTTAAAGGTCTTTTCCAACCAAAGTTATTCTATGATTCTATAATTAGCTGTTGCTAATTTGTCAGAGTCTGCTGTTGCTGGAATGTGATTTCAGTCCCATGAAAACTGACACAAGAGTTGCATATATGGCACTATGTCTTACCCAACACCTCATTGCCAAAAGTTGATAAATTAAAAGTCTGTTGGGACCCGAAGACAGGCTAACAGAAGTTGTCATTTTGCTCAACCCTGAGCATAGGGCTCTGTTGTAGAGATTTCATTTCACTCATCCTGATTTCAGTATGCCTGGTCTCTGACTGGGAAAACATACTATGGAAAAAGTTCGGTGTTCAAGGGCTCTCTGCCTCTTTATCTTAAGCATTCTCTTTAAGATGCTGTCTTTACGTTTAAGTCAAAATCTTCTGAACCTGATCTGATCTGAACCATATCTTCCTTTGGCTTCTTCTAAATCTTGCTTGCTTGTCTAGGAACTCAGATTACTGTTTGGCTCATCTGGGTTTTCTCCAAAGGACACCAGTAGCAGAGGCTGGAGACCTTTCCTGGAGTGTTAGCAGTCCCGTGGATGCTAATCTATTTTGCTACTTCTGCTCCATCTTTCCTCGTGTGTGTTCAAAGAGCAGAGCTATTATTTTGGGTTCTTCATGCTGGACAGTTTATGAGTAATCTTTTATGTGGTTGCACATAAATCCAAACCTACTATCCAAATCCAAACCCCATAGGAGATAATCCTTTATCATCAGATGTGGAAGTGCTCAGACAGCCATCACATCTCTAAAACATGACAAAGAGCACAACATCAAGGAGTGCTGTCATGCTGCTATGGTTTGAGGGATGATGTGCTATAACAAATGCATATTTCCCTGATTGATATGAAATATGTAAAAGAAACCTGCTTTTAAAGACCATGTTGGTGAATTAATCTCAGGAAGAAAGATTATCTTTGAAATTACCTTTCCTATGTCTGAAAGAATATAGTTTCAGATGTAACTATAGACGTGTTTGAATGCAACCATATTCTCAGAATGAAGTACGATTATTCCCCAACACTGATGTTCTCACCAGTGCCTGTTCATCATGCAATGAACCTTTCAACAAATGCAATTAGAATAAAGGCTTTTGGGAGCATGGAGCATTTAGAGACCTTGGACTGGATCTGCAGCAGAGATCAAACCACACTTCCTTCATCAGGAAGGGTGGGAAAGTGATGATTTGGTTCATGTTTGCGCGAGGAACCAAAAAGATGTCTGAGCATCAGTTTGTCCCCATGTGATTTGTAGCAACTTTAAGTTAAAGCAATCACCTTAGAGCTTAAGGGTAATTCTGGTACTGAGATCTGGTACATCAGTTCTGCCACTCCTAACCAGTAATTCTTTACAGACCCAGCTCTGAGTCTAGGCAAAACTGAGTTTTGCCAGGAAAAGGACAAATTAGTGACATAGTTCAATTTTGCACTGACAGGTGAATAGCTCCTATACGAGTCTTCCGAAACAGATCCAGGTAGCTAGCAACCCAAATATGTTCCTTGGCCCCAGTGATGACCCTGCTTTTTTATGTGCCTTGCCCTTGCCAATACTGAGTATTCTGTGAAAGGGTGGCATCCTGCCAGCTAGTGGGAGGGCAAATGAAAAGGAGAATGATCAAGCATCTTTTTCCCGTGCAGGGAATATTTCTTCTTCAGCTTTGGAGCAGGTTACTGTCTGCGCATTCCCTCCCTGGGCTGGAGAGCAGCCTAATGCTCATGGATACCGTAGCTGTCCTTGCTTCATCTCATCAGCTGATTAGAAATGATGGCATCAGAAGAAGGTACTCCGTTGCTAAGTTAATATTAGGCAGGCACATACCTACTACGTTACATATCAGTGTTGCTGACGTGTTGAGACCTGATTGAGTGCACTTGGTAGCACACTGAAGAAAGTGGCTTCACCACCTGGATGTTAGCTTTGGCCGATTCCCAGTTTGGTCCTCTGCTCTGTTGTTAAATGGATGGGTATGTAACATGCAGCTCTACTGTCATCAATATTCTAGCTGAAGTGCATGCACAAGGTGTATCATATATTCAGTGTATTTACACTACTGCTGTATCGTAAAGCACACAGAAACCATTTTATGCCTGCTTTCTTATGAGGTTAGAAATGCATGTTGTAAATGCCCATATATAATTACCAATATAAGGTACTTCTCCCTTTTGGGTGAAAGCGGTTATAATCTTACTATTTTTTAAATATTATACTGAATCGTGGTACATTTAATTGTTAAGTAACTTCTATGACAAGTAGAAAGGAATATTTACACTATCCCAAAGAAAATACTGCTACATCATATAGTTAGAAACAGAATGGAAGAGTACCAAACTGTAAGATCTGAACATAGAGGTAATGACTTATAACCCATAGATCAATGAAGAAGGATGTTCATATGCTTAGTAAGGAGCAGACAGCCATGAAAGGATTGTAAAGGATAGATCTAGATGTTATGATTCAACAGGATGAAAGTTCACCTATTACAATCTGTCAAAGGCTCGGGAAGCGTAGTGCCTCCATGACTGCCTGTGATCATAACGCTCCTGCTGTTCCCTTTGGCCTTTGCTGCCAGCATTGTTCATTGTCTCTCTCTCCTCTCAGCTCATGTTCCTCTTTAAAGCCTAGGAGACTGTTCAGCTGTGAATGTCTCTTTAGTCCCTGACCTCTTTCTCAGAATGATTCCCCCTCCAAGAAGGACACCATATTCTTTTCCAGCTCATAGACTTTTGTATTGGACAGGAAGAACTGGACTTTCCTATCATTTGTGACTTCTCTGAGTGGTTCCATACAATGGCTGTTTATCGAGTTTCATCCCCACTTTCATCTTCTGCTGCCTACCACAGCATGAATTATTGTCGTGTATGCTCTCTTCTGACCCTCTTTTGTACAAATTTGAGCAATGAAGAAGATATTGTACATGAATGATCTTTCACTCAAATATTTTTGAGAACAGTATATGTCAATTAACTAATTCTGTTCATGAATCTGACACTATCTACAAATACTTTCACAACTTCTTTTAAAAAGGTGGAATAGTGTGAATTTTTTGATGTGTTTTAAATGAACAGTTTGGTTTATAATTCCAAAATAACAGTGCAAAGAAATAAAATAAATTACGTTCTGGAATGAGATTGCTTCATTCTGGGCTTAATTAAAAATTCGTTTTGAAGAGTAGCTATTTATTTGTGTGGGTTTTTTTTTTTTTAATCTGTAGTGATAAACGAGAAGAAAATGCTCCGAGATAAACCAAAATAAACTTCTATTCTTCCTTAAGCATGGTGGCTTCACTCCTCCATGCACTAGTTGGGCTAGCTACCAGGAAGAGTTACTGTCACAGCTGTTTCGATTCCATGTTAGTGGGCAGTCTGAAGGTGGTTTAGGTGAAACTCGTTTACTTCCCACTGTATAAGTCTTAAGAAGACACACAAGATCAGTTAGTTACTGCTTCTTAGCTGAGAAGCAACAACTTTCAGCGGAAGAAAGATCATTTTTTTGGAATGCTATCTCATCTTTTTTGTGACTGTGAGCATTGCTCTCAGTTATTTATACCAGAATTACCTAAGGATATGCAGCTGTGCCCTTCTTCTTATGTATGCAGTCTAAATCAAATCCTTTGTGTCTATTTTATCTTCGTAATTTTTATATTTTTTTTCCTACTAGACATGGAAATAATGGAAGCCCTAGGCTTTCTGAATATATCTCAGTAGGAAGTGAGTTAAAAGAACTGAAAAAGAAGCTAATTATGAAAGCTGTAACAAGTAGTATGATTTTATATTTAGAAGCCACCTTTTTATTTTTGAGCATCTAATTTTTTCTGTTGAGCTCTTTCATCCCACTGAAAGGTTTTAATTATATGGCAAATTCTTTTAGAGTCCTCGGGTAGATAGTAAACGGAAGACTATTAAAACTGCTCTTTAGCTTCAGAACTCCTACTCTTCTGAAACTTGAATATGAATCTGTAATGAAATTCATTTGCTGCTGTTTTCACAGATTCATATGATAGTCTTGTTATTGGCCCTTCACATGACCTGCCATCTACTGTTGTTTCTAAAGTGGCTTACTTGCCCTCAAGATATCTGACTGTGTGCTGGGCTGAGAAACTGCCTGAATTGTACTTTGAAAGCCTGCTTTCAGCAGGGTAATTTATTGTTTGCTAGGAAGGAATTTCAAGAGACATTATCTTTGCTTATCATCCTTTCAGATGTACTCTGCCAAAAGGAAACAAATCAAAGTGACTCCAATGTTTATATTCTGAATGGCATCTATTTACGCAATCTCACAGTTCCCTAATGATTAAGTAAGTTATGGGGGAAGTGAAACTAAATCAGAACAGAATGTTTCACTTTTAATATGGGGGCTCTGCCCGTCTTCTCTGTCCATCAGGTGGGGCAAAATCCGTTCTCCTGTTGAAGCTGCTTAGGCATCCTGGTGTGATGAAGGCACTGATTTTTTAACACTGCCTCTTTTGTAACCAACAGAGGTAACGGGATCTCTTCTCTGCAAGGACCTCACGGGTGCTACTGTGAAACTTGTCCCTCAGGCTTCCTTGACAACAACAAGAAGAAGATCTGATTGAGTGAAGTCATCTACCACATTTCTAGCAGTTTAAGGAGAGGTTTTTGCTACATCTCTGTGGCACCCTCCTTACAGGCTTTAGGAAGTGGTTAAACTGCCTGTGTCCGTACATCGATGTCTTTAGTTTCCCTAAATCTGAAGTCCAGTACTGGTCCTCTGTGAATATTACATGTCTGCTCCAGAGTGAGATCCTAATCCACCACCTACTGCCATGTGAAGGTAAAATCCAGCCCAGCACAGGAAGGGCAGTCTCTGATCTTACCATCCTCAGGTGAAGACAGCTCAGACAAGTCAATAGTGCCATTCCACTTCTTAGAGGCAGCGAGTTATACAGCCAGCATGTAGCACGCTCCAGAACAATAATAGGATGAGAGTGAAAGTGTGCACTGATTTCTAATCCACTGAAATGAGCTTGTGCATCAACGTTGCAGTCTTTAGTTTATGTTTGATCTACTCATCTTGTATTTTTGATTGTATGTATTTGATCCACCTGTATATATTTGCTCACTTTTAAAAACCCTCCAGATAGACGTGTCCACATTAACACAAGGATTTTGAAATAACTACATTTGAATACAAACCTATAATTGTTGGTTACAGAGTTTGATTTCAATTGTGTATAGGGCTTGCCATGTCAATATGGCTGACATCATTGGGGGTGCTTGCAGTAATTCAGGAAGGACATTTGCCATTTTCTGAGAGATTCATTGACCCAGAGGCTGAATATACAAGGAGAGTTAGATTGCATGCTGTCAGGTTCCTGCTGTCAGTGCCTCTCATCTGGGGCATCTACAGGGAAGCGGTCCAGAGAGGAGACACAAGACCAGCACTGCTGTCGAAGGAGAAGCAGAGGAATCTGATTGATGCAATATTTAGGGTAGTTTTCCATAGCTTCCTGATTTGCAAGTCCTTGGGATTTCTGAGACCAGCGTAGTTGCAAATTTGGTAAAAGAGTTTCTCAGTGATTGTCATAAGAAGATAAATGATCAAAAATCAAGGAAATTGGATAACAAATATACACACTAGCCAACCAAGATAGAAAGCAGACAGAAAGAGATTGTGTTAGCCATGACTCTTCTGACATTTCACATAGAGGGTGATCAGGATTTTTTTCTAACCTATTTAACACTTCATTTTTCTCTATATTCAAACATCGTTCGGTAAAAGAAGAGGCAAAACCCATATCCCAGTCACTGTCTTGATCCCCATGACTGCCTGTCTGGTCTGCCTGCTAGGGCACCACGACCTGCATAAGTGAAATCAGTGGTGTTAAGCATTGCTGCAACAGGAATAGCAGTTTACTTTTCCCCTGGATATACTAGAAGGTAATATCTGGCATATTTTTTCTCTTTTTATTTTGCACGGTAGCAGGAAGTCGTATGGTATGTACTCATTCACTAGGATTGAAAACAGTGTGGCCCCATAAACATCAAAAAATTCAGCTTGAAGCTGGCACAGAAATGACAATATGGGGTCAGCTGACAGTGTCTTTCAGTCATTGCTGGGGTTTATTTTTTTAAATGCTTGTTCCCTTATTTTCCAGTTAATTTTAGAGCAACTTCTGTTTTCAAGGTCACAAAAATTCATGCAACCAATAAAATAACCTTTTGAACATTTCCATTGTGATTAATGCTTTATTTTTATAAGTATTCAGTAAGATACGGTTTTCTGAGAACCCTATAGAGTTGTTCATTAACAAATATGATATAGCATGGACACCATTTATATACGTTTCAACAGTAAAATGGAGAGGATTTTATTTCTAATTTTTGTTCATACGAAGTAACTGAAGGAATACAGCTCATTAAATTTGAAATGTTTGGTGATGCTGAGTACAACTCGGTGATGTTTTTGAATATGAGATCCTCTTTTGGAATATTCTGTGAAAGACAAATCTACCAGGTAATAAGAGAAAGAGAGAAAGAGGAAAAAAGAGATAGAGAGATATCTTTTTCTTTGGTTACATCATGCCTCAGTTCAGTCCTTTGAATGGCTGTAATGTGTGTTGGGACTGCAAATTCTTACCTTTGGTTCTGCTGTGTTTTACATGATGTCTATACAATGACGTTACATAGTATTGGCTTGTTTGCTGTATGCGTTGCAATATGCTTCATTTAAGGTGAGAAGACCTCATCTGAGTTCAGCAACAGATGAATTTCCATGCCAATAAGGGCAGTTAATGCTTTTGGTTTGAAAAAGAAAGAATCTCTCTAAGAAGGTGTGCACAGTGATTGTCTCTGAATGAGTTATGATTCATGGCAAAAAGATCTGGAGTTATTGCAGCCAATACTCTAAAAATCCTCAGAGAATGTTAAAAACTCCTCACATTAGAGTTCGTTAGGGAAGAAGTAGAAAATGAAAAAGTACTATCATTATGCCACTGAGTAAATAATTGGTACATTCACAGAAATAAATCTGTGCAATTCAACAGTTAATGATAAAAAATGTGGGACTAGATACCTACCTTGATTCCTCTCTGGGCATCGGCTAGCCTTTTTATCACATCATTTTCAGAGCCTTGTTTTGTGGCACCACCCTGCCGTGACAGCAGGAACCATAATAAGACAGGGACAATGTGCATGCATTTGGAGTGCTGCATGAAGCTCCACCGTTTCGCAAGAGAGAAACCATTGCATGGGGACACAAAAGCTAAATAGATGTTGGCAACCTCTGACTGCTGCAGGAGCCTGGCTGACTAATTCTAGAGTAGCAAGTAGTCTGGTTTGGCTGTCTGCAATGTAACTTTTGAAGTGGATTACAAACCTCTAAAATACATTTTTTTTAATCTTGTAGTGCTCATAAGTAGTCAAACTAGAGTGTTTGCAGAAAACTTTTGCAGAAATTTTTTCTGTGTTTAATGCTGAGACCACTTGCACAGACCAACGTGACTGTAGGTAAAGATTTACTTGATGCTTCTATTACAGGAAATTTCTGTTTGCTAAAAAGCATGTGTAAATATTGCTTGTGACAAGAGTAGCTTTGGGACTGGGACCTGCCTAATTAGCTCATTCAAAAAAATAAAAAAGAGGCAAAACTGACTTGAGGTAATCTGTTTCGTAAGAGACCCCAAAATCAGACCAGAGCATTGAGGTTTCCCTCAGACACTCGTATCTAGGGGCCAACCTGTTTTTTCAGAATTTCTTCTTCCAAGAAAGGCTGAGGACAGAGACCTCAGCAGCAGGAGCTGCTACTTTTCGGAGGAAAGATAGAGACCTCATGACTGTTGATAGCTTTCTTAATCAGATACAGAAGTCCCACTGCATGCATTCACTTCCCTTTTATAATAGTCATACAGTGAACTCCTCAAAACAATTATCTTACTGCTCATTTATTTATTCTGCTTAAGATTAGTCTTTACTGTGTCTAGATGCTATTCTAAGAAGATTGCAACTGTAATTTTATGTGGTGAACAGGACTTAAAACTTAATTCCTAACATCTCCCTTACACCACATGTCCCGCCCTTACACTTATAGCATCTACATCAATATATGACCTCTACTTTCAAACTTAATTCATACGTTCCTCCATTCCTGTATAAAATTTTGGGAAGGCGTCTCTTGCGGTACATTGTAAAGGTCAGTATGTCCAAAGGCAAGATTGCCTATGCGTGGATCAGATGAAAGATTCACCTTGTCAAGTATCCTGGCAGTGATGAAGATAACCACCTGAGACATCGTAAGTCCTCACAGTGGATAAGACCCTATCAAGTTGTCTGCAGCACTCAACAGACCACCCTGAAGAGCAGTATGTAGCTTAGCCTCTGCCTGAACACGAAAGCATATGAGTTCTTCTTGAATTCAGCCTCAGCCCAGACTGTAAATTATAGCCCTTGCAGCAGGGGTGGCCAGGGACTTTTGTGGAAGGACTCTGTGACTCTGTCACTGGACTATCTGATGTTGTCGTCACTTCCAGGACAGTCAGGCACTGCATCGAGCATCAGACACATATATGGGACAAGTAAGGAAGCCCTAGAAGTGCTGTAGAGCATGTTCTCAAATCCCCTCTCCATTGTCGCCATGTCATGACGTACTCTGCAACAGACAATAGACAGCCGTGGCTAATTTGTCTCTGAGGCCATGTGTGGTGCTGGCTGTTCTGCACAGCAGAGTGGATGTAGCTGCATGATCCAAGGTGGCAAACCTTATTAACCTTTCAGCATAAAATGCCCAGAGGCCACCTTCTTCGTCGTCGTACCAGAGCCAGGTGCCTTCAGCAGCCGTGGTGGCTGCAGCTGCCAGCACATTCTGCAAGGAGGCAGGCAGATGTGTGCACTGCCAGCGTGTCAAGGATAAGTGCTGGTAAGTGGAATTTATCTGTGTCTAACTTAGCAACATAGAGTTTACAGCTTTTCCTGTACAACAGGCATATAAGCTTATCATCTCCTTTGTGTACCACCAAGCTGTGGAAGTTGTGGGCTGGTTTAAAAGTTAAAACCACCATCTTTCCTTATGTTCAGAACACAGTGGCAGCTGATCCAGATGACAGGGCACAGAGGCCAAGCACTTGCACTGGGAAGCATCTGTTAATATATAAAACAATGCATACAATGTCTTTGCTGATGAAAGCTATGTACAAATTTCAAATCATTATGCTGATCATGTGATCATGTGAAGATATTTCAGCAGCAAGAAAATAAAAACTTCTAAATCGCTTCTTAGTTTTGCTTGTGTTAATAAACTGTAGGAGCATTACCATAGGCTACTGGGTGGGAAACAGGCAACATTAGTATTTTTAAATAGATTTTCACAATTGAATACTTTGAAGTCTAATTATGGAGGGAGTGTTCTATTTACCAATATCAATATCTGTTATCCTGTCTAGCCTATCAGCTGTGTCTATACTTTTTCTGAATAGATATTGAATATATAAAGAATACCAGCAGGATCCTCTGCAATACCTTTCGACCTTTCCACAAATAAGATGAAGAAACATTATCTTTTTGAGAGCCTCTATGTAGAGAATAAAAAGCTTTTGATAATAAACCGTGAGGCTGATATTCACGCAGTCATTAAGTGTTGATTGAAATACAAGTTTCTAGAAATATGGAACGTGTAAGGACCCAAATGGCATATTAATTAGATGGCAAATGTCACAAGAATGTTTCTGGGGTGGAGCATCTACCCTCTTTGATTTCATGACAGACTGCTGTGTGCCTGCTTCTCTATCACAAACAACCGAGATCCAGGCTATCCCCNAATGCATACAACGTCTTTGCTGATGAAAGCTATGTACAAATTTCAAATCATTATGCTGATCATGTGATCATGTGAAGATATTTCAGCAGCAAGAAAATAAAAACTTCTAAATCGCTTCTTAGTTTTGCTTGTGTTAATAAACTGTAGGAGCATTACCATAGGCTACTGGGTGGGAAACAGGCAACATTAGTATTTTTAAATAGATTTTCACAATTGAATACTTTGAAGTCTAATTATGGAGGGAGTGTTCTATTTACCAATATCAATATCTGTTATCCTGTCTAGCCTATCAGCTGTGTCTATACTTTTTCTGAATAGATATTGAATATATAAAGAATACCAGCAGGATCCTCTGCAATACCTTTCGACCTTTCCACAAATAAGATGAAGAAACATTATCTTTTTGAGAGCCTCTATGTAGAGAATAAAAAGCTTTTGATAATAAACCGTGAGGCTGATATTCACGCAGTCATTAAGTGTTGATTGAAATACAAGTTTCTAGAAATATGGAACGTGTAAGGACCCAAATGGCATATTAATTAGATGGCAAATGTCACAAGAATGTTTCTGGGGTGGAGCATCTACCCTCTTTGATTTCATGACAGACTGCTGTGTGCCTGCTTCTCTATCACAAACAACCGAGATCCAGGCTATCCCCACAGAATCACAGAATCACAGCATGGCAGGGGTTGGAAGGAACCTCTGGAGATCATCTAGTCCAACTCCCCCTGCTAAAGCAGGTGCCCCTAGAGCACGTTGCACAGGAACACGTCCAGGCGGGTTTTGAGTATCTCCAGAGAAGGAGACTCCACAACCTCCCTGGGCAGCCTGTGCCAGTGCTCTGTCACCCTCACACGACAGAAGTTCTTCCTCATGTTCAGATGGAACCTCCTGTGCTCCAGTTTGTGCCAGTTGCCCCTTATCCTGTCACTGGGCCTAGCCCCATCCTCTTGACATCCGCCCTTTAGATACTGATCAGCATTGATGAGATCCCTTCTCACTCTTCTCTTCCCCAGGCTAAACAGGCCCAGGGCTCTCAGCCTTTCCTCACAAGAGAGATGCTCCTGTCCCCTCGTGATCTTTGTTGCCCTCTGCTGGACTCTCTCCAGTAGTTCCCTGTCTCTCTTGAACTGGGGAGCCCAGAACTGGACACCACACTCCAGGTGTGGCCGCAGCAGGACAGAGTAGAGGGGGAGAATAACCTTCCTCGACCTGCTGGCCACACTCTTGTTAATGTGCCCCAGGACTTTCTCGTCAGTACTGTCCACTCAAAAGGTCCTTGCAAATCACCAAGCTGACTGCAGAGGCAGCACCTCTGCATGTGAGGTGATGATTGAGGACAAGGCCGTTGTAACAAATCCAGTCTTATGGTCTGCAAGGCCAGGTGTTGATGGAGCAGAAGCTTTACTGGTAACCAGCAAATGCTCCTCTGGCTGCTCGGGTGAAGCCAGGCATGCCACTGTGAACCACGGCCAGTGGCTCAGCCTCAGAAGTGCTGCCTGCCATTTCCATTACTACCCTTTGAGAAACCACACTGTCAAAGGGGTAGATTTCCCTTCCTTTTTTCAAGGTTGTTATGGATGATTTTGTACCAGATTTTTGTTGACTGTTTTCTGTCTCCATGCTGTCTGGAAATCCCATGTCTTCCAACCTGCCACGTGCATTTGGCAACATCAGACAAAAAGATAGATGGTAAGTACTTACACACACCAGCCCAATACCGACGTCTTGCAGGAGCAGGCTTGAGGTGCTATCAGCAATTTCAGGGGCACAGTTCTTGTAGAAAGACTCACAAAAGGCCCCCTTGCAGGTGGGCCTTTGCTGAAAGTATTACAGCGATGCAGCACCTCTTAATTAATCTTGGATGTGAAGCCATTGACATAGGTTACAGTGCTGAAAATGGACTTGCCAGGACAGCCTGCCAACTCCAGGTGCCTCACAGTTTGCTGCAGGCATACCGCAAATCATTGGCATTCCTCTCAAGACTCTGCCTTTTCTGGTGGGAAATGTCCTGGGATAAGTGATGGAGAAATCCTGATTAAAAAACAACAAAAAAAGTTTTGACTTTTAAGAGACCTTAAATGCTCATAAATGGATACCTACTGATAACATTTCCATTATTCAGCTTCACCTTGGAAGTTAACTTTTGGAATTTAAAGTTCTTTGGGAGGCTTGTGGCTTTTTAGTGCATTATCATAATATTTCAATATTCAGGAGATGTAAGGGGATTATTATATGATGGGAAGATCGAATTGCTGTGGTTGGGAAAAGCAAAGTGTGTGTGCACACAGTGGGTGGCACCACAGTGTACACAAGGCACGGAAGGAGAAAAAGGTGTCTCAGAGGAATACCACAGGCAGTAGGTATTTGGGACCAAGACTCCTTGGGAATGTGTTTACGATTTGGTTCTACATCTTGTGTTGGATTTTATACTGTTACAAAGGCACTGTCTAAGTCTTAACTGGCAGCTTGTGCAGGCTTTGGTTCCCATTGGTATATGGGGGTTGACCTGTAGAGAGCAGCTCTGTGGAGAAGGACCTGGGATTGCTGGTGGACAACAGGTTAACCAGGAGCCAGCAATGTGCCCTTGTGGCGAAGAAGGCCAATGGCATCCTGGGGTGCATTAACAAGAGTGTGGCCAGCAGGTCGAGGGAGTTGATCCTTCCCCTCTACTCTGTCCTGCTGCGGCCACACCTGGAGTGTGGTGTCCAGTTCTGGGCTCCCCAGTTGAAGAGAGACAGGGAACTACTGGAGAGAGTCCAGCGGAGGGCAACAAAGATCACGAGGGGACAGGAGCATCTCTCTTGTGAGGAAAGGCTGAGAGCCCTGGGCCTGTTTAGCCTGGAGAAGAGAAGACTGAGAGGGGATCTCATCAATGCCGATCAGTATCTAAAGGGCGGGTGTCAAGAGGATGGGGCCAGGCTCTTTTCAGTGGTGCCCAGTGACAGGATAAGGGGCAACTGGCACAAACTGGAGCACAGGAGGTTCCATCTGAACATGAGGAAGAGCTTCTTTAGTGTGAGGGTGACAGAGCACTGGCACAGGCTGCCCAGGGAGTTGTGGAGTCTCCTTCTCTGGAGATATTCAAAACCCGCCTGGACGCGTTCCTGTGCAACGTGCTCTAGGCACACCTGCTTTAGCAGGGGGGGGTGGACCAGATGATCTCCAGAGGTCCCTTCTAATGCCTACCATTCTGTGATTCTGTGAATGTGTGATCTATGGATTCAACAATCTGTTATTTCTGTACTGTATTGTCTGTCACCCATCAATTAAGAGGAAATGAATTACTACATCTTACCAAAAGATTTCATTGTGCTATCATAAATCACAGAATAATTCATCAAACTAAATTATATGGGTCCCCATGAGTGAAAACTCACAAATACAGAGATTTATAGTTGAATGGATAGAAAGTGCAGATAAAGTCTTTTGTCAATAGGGACCCATAAAATTAGTCAGGCATAATATACTCCCTGCGTATTAGAGAAAGTCTCTTCCTCCCAGGCACTTCTACGCTATTAAAAAGATTATGTGCTATGCAAAGTAGTTAAGAAAGATTTTCTGGTGAGTCAGGCCAGGGTGGCAAAGCAGCCTGGTGTCCCTAGCCTTGTTGCAGTGCTGCTGATGCACAGTTTGACTGTGCACACCAATACAGCAGGCAAGTCCACAGCCTGCTTTGGGAAGCGCTTGCTGCTCACTTCTCAGATGCCGTGCAGAGCCTGGCTTGTGGCAGCCTCGGGGAGGGTGGCTGCCAGCCGCTGGCCCCCTGCTATCTCTGCCTGGCCTTCAGCCTGCTCTGAGCTCCTGGTGCATCCCTAAGTGCTTAGCAGCCAAGGGAATTTTTGGGGATACAGAGCTCTGGGAGCTGGTTCTTGGTTTGGTTCCCAGGCCTGCCTTTGCAGCAGCTATAGTGTCCAGAGAAGCTGTTTTTCCAGATTCCTCTCTCTGCTCATTTTCTCCAGCTTTCTGTGGACTTCCCCTCAGTTTCCTGCCTTTCTTGCACACAGACACATGCATACAAAGAAGGCCCTTCCTTTAGTTTCTGCGCGAGCTCACAGTTACATCTCTACCTATGACCACACACATGGATGGATAGCAAGCCATGGGTGAAACCAGGAAAGGTCTAGGCCATTGACATGTCAGGAGGGACCGGGCCATACTGAGGTATGAGGGAGAATGATCTGTGGTAGTAGATCACTCTTCCTCTACTCTGACGTTCGTGTAGGAAATCCAGTGGGAAAACATGTGAGGATAGAGAAGGATGGCAGAGCCCAGTGTGAGCCCAGTCCCACTCTAGCTCGTACGGCATAATTCTGCATGCTACGTCTGAGTATTTTTACTCCATTGAAGAACCAACTGGTAAAATGGCAATGCTAATTTTTCTGCTTAAAAGATAATAGAGGAACCCAGGAACTGACAAGTTTAAAACTGAAACTGTTAGAAAAAGCACCAAGACTGCAAATTCAGACTCTTGATAACTAGGAAATTGCAGAATAATTCTCTACATCCTCATGGATATGCATTATACTGTACTTTTATTTCTGCATTGCTCATCGTTTTCTCATAGGACCTTGAGAGACTGACTGTGGTGGCAGGATATATTCTAAAGATGAACTGGGGTTGTGCAATGAATGGGACTGTTATTTATTATCCCTGCCTCTTACACTACAGAGGCAAAAAGGTTTGTACTGATCAAAGAAGGAGATTTCAGAATGGGAAAGATTGATCTCACAGTTAAATCTTTGAATGTTGCCCTGTAGAACAGGGTTCGGACACTGAGTTCCTGCTGTTCTTTACTGCAGGAATCATTTGAAATAATTTTTCATCCAGAAGTGGTCATTAACTGTGTGATCTTCATTTCTGAGTTGCTGTGTGAATTGCTAGGGTTTGATTTGTGGAATTACTGAGCTTTCAAGAGCCATGACTGATGCCAGTAGGAGCTGTGCTTTAAATATATGAAGTGCTCAGAAGTGCGAGGTATTTTGAAAGATCAGGTACAAGCCTTTCAAATTGTGCATGCTTGGTGAACAGGAGCTTTAAAGTGTAATCTCGCTTTGGTACTTTTTCTCTAAAATACCAGTAATTCCACTCCTCTGTCCTGAACTGGCCTATTGTATGGATTAATGTTGGTGTAGCACCCCAACAATACAGTAAAAGAAATTCCATGAAAAAAAGAATATTTTATAATCGTATCAATTTTTGAATCGTATCAATTTTTGCAACCTGCTCTAGGCTAACCTGCTTTAGCAGGGGGGTTGGACTAGATGATCTCTAGAGGTCCCTTCCAACCCCTACCATTCTATGATTCTATGATTCTATGAATCATGTACTGTAAATCAGACACAGAGCCCCCACTCAGCAATGAAGTGAAGCAACGTAATCCTAGATCCTAATTTCAGAAATGATAGTTTACTCTGACCTCCAGTGTAGCACAGGTCAATTCTTCCCTGAATTAGTTTTTGTTTAACTTGAGCGTCTCTTTTTAAAAGATGGAAAATCTCAATTTAAACATTTGCAGTAGGGACAATCTATAATTATTTTTGTTAAATTATTAAAGTGATTCATTTTCATAATACTAATGCATGTAATTTCTATTTCTGAAGGTCTCTACTTTCAAATTCCAGGCACTCGATCTTGTTATGTTTGTGCTTTCGAGACTGAAGAGCCCTTGACTATTGAATTTCTATTCCCCCTAGAGATAATTAGAAACTGTGATCAAGGCACACTTTAGCTTTTTTGTTAAGGTAAACAGACTGAACTTCAGTTTTCCACTAAGGCAGGTTTTCCAGCTCTTTAATGTTTCTCCTGGTTCTTCTCTGAATCAGAGAGATCGAATTTGTTCCTTCTTGAGCTGTGTGTGCCAGGACTGTGCACACCATCTCAGAAGAAGACTTGTTAGTGCCAGGTTGAGTCACCTTTCCAGCCCTTTTTGGTATTATTTTGCTCATTTATCCCAGGACTGGCTTTTTGTTTTGCTGTTATTCCCTTTGCATACTGCACAAGGAGCTCATCTCCAGCTGACTGACATGATGCCCCAATCATTTCAGTTACTGTTCCCAAGATAGTGTCTCATTATGTGTATAATTCCTGAATATTGTTGAATCACAATTATCTGTATTGATTCACATGTCATTTGCTTGCAGCAGCTTATCAACTCGTTTGTTTCAGCGTACCCTCTTCATATGTCACAGGTACGCTTTAATCAGTAAGGATTCTCTCATTTCTTCCAGGTCATTAATAAAAATGTAAAGGCCAAGAACTGACCTCAGCGTGGCCTTAGGAATACATGTCCTTAATGAGGCTTCACTGTTTATAAATGAGACCTGTCAACAGCTTTTAAAATTAATTTTCTGTGTACCATATTGCTTTTGTTTTAATTATCAAATATAGTGCCAAATTTAAAGGATTCTGACTATTCCATATAACCTCTGTTCCCTTTCTCAGTCACTGAATGAGAGCGCATTAATTGTGCATGGAATGAAGGAGGCATCTGATGGGAAAAAAGGATGTATCTTATAATTAAACACTGTATCACAATGCATTGATGTGAGACAGGCAAATTAAAGATGCTCAAGAAATCACAATCCCCACATATCTAAATTCTTGTACGCTGGGCTTTAGGTCCTTGTTTTTCTAATATAAAGAGCTTGTTTTTGGGTACGAGAGAGAGAGAGAGAGTTTTGCTATACACAAAGAAGAGGGAATGCCTCTCACAAGCTTTAAATATTTACAGATGAGCTAGTCATGCAGTCTCTTACTTCACCTAATTGAGGGAAATAGGTAATTCCAGAATATTGCTCACTCATTCAAATGTAAATGTATAAAATAGATTGCATGAACTACATTCCCTAAATGCGTATTTCTTGCCGCTCACTAGAGAGAGAGACTATAAAACCAACTCAGGTGTAAATGCTGAAGTGAGATAGCCAAGGTGAGATGACATGAATCCCAAAAAGAGCACATGGACTTCCATCATGATTCTTGGTTTTCCATTTTGATAATGAAGTCTATAAACAAATTCAATTTTATGAAAACTAAAAATGAATTCTGAATGGTTTGCTTTACTAAACAGCATTTTATTTGTTAATCCAGCAGCTACTTACTTTAACAACTGGATTAGCTAATTAATCATCATTCATTTTGACTACAGATTTAGGACGTTTCTGATAACCTCCTTTGCATGCGGAGGACCCACGGCAAACAGAGGTGTGCATGCAGAGCTCCAGCTCCTTTTGATCATTCAGAAACTTGGGCCAAAGGAAAGAATTATTGGGTTAAAAAAAAGTTTAGGAAAAAAATCTGAAGGCCATAGGATATGTGCTCTCCTAACTTTTCTGAAATAACTCATAGGAATAATTGAGTGAGAGGTAAAAATATTGAAATTGAAAATCTCTGTCTTTGTCTTATCTGTGGGGATAATTTCCTTTCTCTAGCAGGGTTTCTGCTTTCAGTGGTTTGATTAAGGAACAATATCCCATGTGATGAAATGATCCGGGCACATTTGCATATGAATGCTAGATGATATGGCATAGAAACTGATTAGGCCTCATCTGTGTCATGTGCCTGGAGATTAATGCTAATAGCACTTACTACATTAAGATTTGGATTAAACTTGACCAGAGAAAATAAAGTGAAGAAGAACTTTGATACATTTTTTGGAACTTTGAGGATTTTTTTCCTTTCACTTCGGATATGTAAGTTTCTTCATCTCTGCTATTGCTGTTTTACACATTCTTAGAAATAATAATCTTCTAATCAGACACACGGTTGAAATGACATGAGGACAATAACAGCTGTTACTATATAAGTTTGTGATTAGGGGTTATGGATATACAGCTGATGTGCTACCCACCATGTGACAGAACATACTCCGCATCTGTATTTCCCTGTTGTCAGCCTAGTTCTGATAATACTGTCTCCCTTGTGGGCCTACAACAATATATTTTTATTTCATTTTGTAATTTGAATTTAGTGCTGGACTAAAAAGTAAGAAATTGGTATGTGATAGCTGTATGACAGGAATATTTTACAAAAAGGTGTAGGCAACAGTGATGCCTGATCTGCTTCAGAAATCCTTATGAACCTAGATAAAACTAAAAGGAATAAACAAAATAATCAAAACTGAAAATCCTCCTTCAAGGAGAGTTGTGATCATGCAAAGGGAGATGTGGTAAACACTCCATAAAAACTGCCAAAGCAGGGGTTTGTTTGAGACTCACACACCTAAACGTTAGAGATGGTATTTGGTATCAAAGCTCCCAGAAGAGTCCATGGGATTCAGTCAACACAGTCAACAGCTGGTAGTGCACAACCACCGGTGTCCTCTTATGGGCATCTAGTGCCCTGGCCAGTGCATGAGGTCACCTGGCTGACCACCACGAGCCATTCCACAGCAGCGTAAGTCTTGTGTAGGTTGTGCCTTAGATTTGCTAGGCCTTGGCATGCGTCTCAGACACCTCCAGGCATCTCAAAGAGCAGGAGGTGGCTCTCTATGGGCAGCAGAGTCAAGCCCCAGGTAGGGTTGAATCACCCTCTGGCCTCCGCTGACCAGATCCTTGTGGAGTACATTGGACATTTTAAGACCTGTAAGTTAACATTTATGTTTGTATGCTATAACTGAAGGCTAATCCTACCTCCAAGTTCCTGTAATATGACGGACAAAAATAAGAGACCTCACTGGACTAAGTGTCAAAATAATGTAGGTTCTCTCCTCTACTTAAATGCACCCAAACTTGAGGGCTCTGCATTAAACTGCTATTCATAGTCCTAATGATATTGCTGGGCAATACACGCAGGAGCTATGAGGCCGTGTTGCCTCTCCCCCCAGATGCTGCCTTCTAGGACCGCTACAAACAGAACCACATACAGCTCACGGCTGGGACCAGTGGCTATATGCGTATGCAGTTACTAGATCTTGCTCCTGCTGAATAGAAAGTAATCTACAGATTCGATAGGAATCCATCTAGGGATTTAAGTGCAAACAAGAACAAGCTCTGTCATGTGAGATGACTTTCACAAAGTCAGGCTTGGAAAATGACAACAACCTGTGTGAAGCTGCTCTCTGTGACAGGGATTGTCTCCTGCACATTGGCTCCTTCAGTTTCTGCTGTTGCACACTGAAGCCCAATCTGGGAATCTGAGTCCATGCAGTAGCTGCAAGAGTGGTAGAGCCAGGTGAGATCTGGTGTCTTGTTCAGCCTGGCCAGTGGTTGATTATCCTTAGCAAAGAGGCACTCAGTCCCCAAGGAATTTCATACTCTTGCATGAGGAAACGACAGCACATACTCAGGGAGAAAGCTGAGCTTGTTCCAATCACGGAATTCAAGCAAATTTCAATCACAGTATGACACATATGGAGAGGAAATGCCTTCAGATAGAGTAATTGCCTTAAAATGGACTGAATTGAAAAAATAGGCTTTTCTCTTTGTTCTGCAAATCCTGCATCACACTCAGGATGCACACCTTTCATATTTATTTGGATGATGTACAGGACACTAACTATTGAAAATACTCCAGGCGAGCATCTGTGCAGCTGTGACCCACAGCTGTGGAAGATGAGGGGTCCATCTGGGCTATCAGCTGAGGCTGGACACANTATTTGGATGATGTACAGGACACTAACTATTGAAAATACTCCAGCTGAGCATCTGTGCAGCCGTGACCCACAGCTGTGGAAGATGAGGGGTCCATTAGCCTCTGGGCTGTCAGCTGAGGCTGGACACGGTTCTGGTGCGAGCTGTGCTTTGTCTCTTTGGCTTGCAGCAGTACTCAACATTTTGTAGTGCCCCATGCCATGGCACTGCCATGGTCCCTGAAGGCTCCTTTATGATCTCCATCCTTCTTTTGTACCCTGAAAGGCAGGAGAAGAAGCAGAGATCTTACCGTGAAACTATGAAGTTCACATTTTTTTATGTGTAATTAGATTAAAATCGTAACATAACCAGAACACTGCAGACTGATGGCAGAGTGATGAAGCTGAAGCAATCATTCTCAAAGCTCAATAGCGGGCATGAATTCAGACATACCCTGTAGACCTCAAACGGCTAACAGTGACGATGCAGGCTTACAGAGTGAGTATGTTTCTCTGAAGTTTGAGAAGGACCGAGCATCCAGAAATGTACCATGTTTAACCAAACACAGCATTTTCTACTTTTTTTCTGAAAACTTGAGGTTTGGGGTGAACTAGTAGCAACTGACAGGAGATCTTATAACACTTGTCTAGTGGAAGGTGTCCCTACCAGTGGCAGGGGGGTTGGAACTACATGATCTTTAAGGTCCCTTCCAACCCAAACCATTCTATGATTCAGTTTATACTTTAATGTAACTGCTTTTGTACACTTGTATATAACTCCTCTAACTGAAGCTCTAATCAAATGAGAATACTCCACTAAAGCTTCTGAAATAAACATATATATATATAGAAAAATTGGAAGAGACAGTTTCTGGTAGATAGATAATAAGGAAATGAGAAAGTTTCACAATAGAAATGCAGATTATGTGTTTCTGTGTGCCACCTTTCCATGACCCTTCTTTCTCTTTCCCCCCTTTCTGCTCTCCTCCCTCTCACTGTCAAGGAAAGTCATTTGAACAAGCAAGAGCAGGGACTTGCAACTTGTCGGGGCTAGTGAAGGAACTCCAAACAAGAAAACTTGTCCACTTTTCCCAACTTTATCAACTGGTTTAAAAAAATGTTATGCCTCTCGCTGCAAAACCTGCTTAAATAACATGAAGCAATTTAAAAAACATGTAGTATGCTCTATGAATAAAACATGTCATGTGGTAAAACTGGAACTCAATTATGTTTGTGTATGCTATGTTCTGTCTCTCCTCGTAGCTACAGCGGCATTTAGGGAATGTCTCCCCACCTTGTAGAAGTCCTTCTAGTGTCTCCAGTGTCTACTGCCTACCTCTGTCATTTCTGTCATTTGAACGACAGGGAGAAAGGACTGGAATCAGCCCTTTGCAGGAGGCTGGAAATACGTAGGCATTTATGAGAGAGATTCCCATCCATCTCGCACCAGCAAATCCTGATGGTCTCATCCTTTTCTCCTGGAGGCAAATTATCTGAGCAAAGCAGTGGAAGCTCTTGGAAGTTTCAAGAGTTGTGCAGAATCAGGGAAAAAAAGAAATTTTCTTGATTTTCATATCTGCACTTTTATGCTCTAGCAAGCGTGGTAGTGAACTGAGCAAAATTACCCTTCTATGCACTCTGAGATGGTAATTTTTTTATTTTTCTGGAAGGGATATGAGAACATACCTGCATATCTAAGATCTCTGTGTGAATCAGTTTCAAAGGAAATTATGTAAATTATGGTGGTATAATGAAATAGCTCGAATCATCTGTAGTTAAAGCAGTATGGTTTTGGTTTTATAAAAGCAAAATAGTAATTTCTGGCTTGTTTTACTCTGCACTGTGCCAGAAGTAAGTTATGAAGTAAATGTTTACTCACCGCCATCAAACCGAGCCCTTAAGGGAGGGATGTTAAAAAGATCTGGCTTCAGGTTGTGAGTTACATGCGCTTTCCATAAGCCCTATGATTGACTGAGGGAATACACCTCAGAGCCAGAGCCCTGATTACACTAAAAGCACCTTACATGGATCTAGTCATGAAAAGTGGCCTAAAACTATTCGTCCTTATTGACTGAACATATTGTATTCACTAGGAAGCAAAGCAAATTAATTACAAAGAGGTGCATCAGGCAAAAGGTTTTTTCGCGAGGGTTTTGGTTTTTATGATAATGGGACGTACTTCAGGGACTTTAATCTGTTAGGGACGGATGGGTTCCATCTGTCTAGAAAGGGCAAGGGGATCTTTGGCAACAGGCTGGCCAACCTGGTGAGGCGGGCTTTAAACTGAATGACTCGGGGGGTGGGGTCCACAATGGCAATACTCATGCCATTGCAATTG
>VZSC01005891.1:2418-30861 GCA_013398225.1 Steatornis caripensis | reverse complement strand
TACCTTATTATTGTAGTTAGATCAAAGCTGTTTTAGCTTTTCCAACCCATAATNATGTATTTGTCATTGGGGAGGGGGGAGCTTGATATTGTTTTTTTTATATATTTCATTATTATTCTTCCTATTATTATAATACCTTATTATTGTAGTTAGATCAAAGCTGTTTTAGCTTTTCCAACCCATAATTCTCTTTCTCTTTTTCCTCTTTCCCTCCTTTTGGGGAGGGAGGGGGTTAACAAAGAGTGTTTGTTGTCTGTTTAACAGCCAGCCCAGCTTTAAACCATGACAGATTTATTGGCACCCAACATGGGGCACAAACCAAAGCTCTGACAGGTTGCCTGAATTTTTTCAAATTCTGGCACTGGTGGGAGGAGACCCATATAAATCATTTGAGAGAGTTTCATAGTCTTGAGGGGCTGGAAATTAAAACAGCCTACATCATCTCATTGTTGAGTGCAATCTTATTTTGTGTCTTTTTAGAGCTGGGTTTAGAGTTAAGTGCCCCCATGCTGCCTTACCTGCTGTACCCTTTGTGGTCTTATTTACTTGTTATTAGTGTTCATCTGTGGATTGTTGGTTTTGGATGCTGGGTGAAATGTGTAGTTTTGTTCTAGTATTTGATACTGATTTATGCTGTGATGAGATGGGCAGTGACTTTATCGGGATCCTTTGGGCGTTACCTAGTGGACTTTATTAATAATTACACCTTTGATTTTCCTATGGAGTTTGAGAATGTTGGATATGGTCATAACTATCAAAATAACATGTTTTTAATATTATTAGCATCGATATTCTAGAATGTGTTTTTGGTGGGATGTCAAAAGAAATGCTGGTGTGTGCATAGGTGTGATACGACTGCCTCAACTCCTACAGCATGTGCTGCTTTGGCATGCGCTGCAGCTGCTGTAACCCATGCAACAAGTGCTGTCGCTGCTTTAACCCCCTCAAAAGACACTTTGGCCACTCCACCATCTACCACTGATGCAGTTCCCTGCAGCTACTCAACCTGTGCTGGTGTCAGTTGCACCAGTACAGAAGTAAAAGACAGGTACATCAACATGTTTAGAAAGGGATGAAGTGCCTCAGCCTTTTCTTGATTCTAGAAGGGATGAGGAAGAGCAGCAGGAAGGGGAAGATGGGACAATAACCACCATCCCCCGATATTTATCCTGTGTGAGCTGTGAGACATAAGGAGAATTTTAGTGTCACAAAGGTGAGCCCATTACCACTTGGCTGCTCAGATGCTGGGACAATGTGGCTAGTAGCTATGATTCAGAGGGTAAAGAATCCAGGCAGCTGGGATCCCTTGCTAGAGAAAGAGGTATTGATAAGGTGACTGGAAAAGGGGCACCAGCCTGTAACCTTTGGAGGAGGTTCTTGTTGAGTGTGGGAGACAGATATCCCTTCAAAGACAGTATTGAGTACAAACCAGGACAGTTGGCTCTTCAAATCAGGCTATTTTGCCTGCTTTTGCCACCTCCTTCAGAAAGGAGATAAAAGCAGGAGGTATTTTGGTGTTACTGTCTGCCCCTGTAAAAGAACACTGTGAGTCTTCAGCAAACCTGGGTGAGGTGAGTGGTCAGCAGGAGCTTCCTGAGGCATCCTTCATGCAGAGGAAGGCTTGTGTGAGGGGGAGGATGGTCAAATTGGTGGCAGCTGTGCCAAAAGCACAGGATGCATAAAACCAGCAAAAGACATAATGAGGGCTCATGTAACTCAGTGGCTGCAGCATTCCAGGATATATATCTGCGGTGTCCCCAGAGCCTAACTGGGAGAGAAAATCTTGTCACAGAGATGCATAATGCAATAACTGCTTGAAGTATTCTTCTGGAGCCTCAAAGGCGGTTGATGTTTGGTTCCTACTGCTTTGTCTGTGTAGTACTGACATGGTTAATGTAATCAGAGGAAAGATGGAGTCAGAGGTTTCCAGCTGAATAATTTAAACCAATAAATAAACTGGGATTATCATAATAAAGCTTTTTCTCCATTATTTACTGCTTTTTCTTTATACCTTATAACTAATTTTCTACTTTTCAGCTTTGTCAGCTAAGATTCTTCACTCTTTTTTTTTTAATATAGGTCCAAATCTGTTGCCTATCACCTGCTACTTACTTTTGAATAAAGAGTCTGTTCCCATCTTACTCATTTCAATTAATTGCTGTGCTTAAATGGTCATTTCCAATTCTCGCTAACCTCAAGGCACCTCTTATCTGCTATCTTGATAGGTGATTAATGACTTTCCATTCCTGGAGCCACTGTGAAAGACAAAAGAGAAATAAGACAAGCCAGAGAGGACTCTCCTTCTAACCTTTCTTTTGCCTCAATCATTTCAGGAAGGAAGACGAGAAGGGTAATAAATGTTTCACTCCTCTTCAAGCAACATCAGCTCCATTGGTCCCCAGTGTTAATTACCTGAAAAATATTTAAATGAGTGAACACAACTTGAAAAGAAAAAGTCCTCTTCTCTCATCAAGTTGGGCTGGTGGCTTTCTTCTGTGCCTGCTGACACCGTTAACACCCTCTCCCTTTGAGTAAGATCTTATGTTGCTCCCCCCAATCCAGCCAAGCCTAAGAACAAGAGCAACACATTTCACATGTGTGATTTTAGACCTACCCACTTGTGCCCTTGGAGTTAATTTTATTCAGTCTACAGTGACTTACAGAGCAGCAGTTGCTACCAGATGTCTGTGGCATGGTAACACGTTGGGGCCAGTGGTACAAGATTCTCAGAGCACTTTGCAGCCTTACCTCACTTATCTTGTCCCATGTTTAACGGAATTTTATCATGCTTGTCCACCTCTTCTCTGCCCTTAGTAGTGTGGTTGAACACAGATCCAAGCATCACATGGCATACAGTTGTTGTTATGCCATTGCACTCGGGCCACAGGGGTTTAAATTGATCCACGAGGCCTTCCCTAGGGCAAAACCACGTTCCCAAGCACATCCTGCGTATTTGAGTGATGATCTGTCATGTTGGGCCTTATTGCAAGTGCTTGACTGTGATTTGACATGTAACTGTGGCTTTTATAAACCCCAATCGTTCCTGTGCTATTCCCACTGTGGTGGGAGCTGCCTATGTTCCTCAGCACCACTGGAATCTGATCGGGTGAACATCAGCTGAGCCCTCCTTCCTACAGTAACCTCAAACCCATGGTTGACTAGCTTATTTCTCTGTCTGCAGATGAGTAGAGAGTCACCATTCCTCCATAGCTCTGTGCAAAGCTGATGATCCTGTTTTGGGAAGGAAGGACTCATGGTGATGTACAAGCTTGGAGACAGATTCTCAGGAAGCAGAAATGGCATATTTACTTTATTTAAGAGTAATTTATGGCCCCATTTTCAATTCATGCTGGGACTCCCACTGTTTAAGGGCAGCCGTGAGGGTGGCTTTGATATCACATAGAGTGTTTTGGTTTTACTCAAAACAGTTCACTTTATTAGGTTGTATCTGGTGTGGCTGGTGTGTGTGGGGTATCATGCATTCTGGTTAGCAGGTGTGGCTAATAAAGCAATGAACTGTGAAAGCAACATCTGTCTCATCCCACTCAGGCTCTCAGATGGTAATTGCATCACCTGCTCTATATCTCATTAGCACTGACAGCTCTTCCTTCCCTTGCTCCCAAGACAGTGGGGGGAAGGCATTTATCCCATCTGTGTTTGAATTTTCATTAAGCAGGCATGAATCTTCATCTTCTGTGGAGACACTCAGAGGCTACATTACATTAGAAGCTGCTCCATCTACTTGTCAGGTCTTTCCCTGACTGGTCTGAGACCAAAGCCACGATGATGTTACTTAAAAGGGAGTGAAATGTTACTTAAAGCTGGTTATGAAAGTGGAATTACTCTGAAGGGCCAAGGGCTATCCCTGAGCTTTTAACTTAAGGCATGCAAAGAGCACTACCTGGTGATGTCTGTCTGCAAAAATCACTCTTTGGGGCTGAGGATGACCTGGCTTAATCCAGAGGTGGAACTCCTACAGGAATGAGAGCAATGATGACCATTCCTATTACCTCTGCTATCCATGGCTGCACTGATCCGGCAGGCAGAGGAGCTCACTTACAGAGATGGCACTGCAGGCAAGAGGCTTCTTTGTTGCCTCTGGCCTGCTGCAGATTGTTTCATTAATTGCTAGCATTAAATGTGACTAGTGTGCTGAATCTAGGGGGAGGTGTGTGTGGTGGTAATTGTTAACTGAAGCAGGAAGATTTCTTAAAGAGCTCTTAAAACTCAAGAAATGATGGCGCTTCCTTCTCAATTAGCAATTTTTGTGTAAGTGTACTTAAGAGTTAAGTACAATGCTGTCAGATGGACTGTGTGTCTGATCTCTCAGCTAATGTGTTATGTTAATTGGGTTTGTGTGTTGGGAGGGGGGTATTACGAGAGAAGCAGACTGTGTTTTTACAACCCTTACTGATGTCACACAAGCCAACATAAAGGCCGCTGGGATTTTTGAGAAACCAAGCTAGAGCGTTGTGACCTGTGAAACCAATATGGTCAACACTGGGCAGAGGCTGCCTCCACACAGTCTGGGAAGTGGCACTTTCTGCACCGCGAGCCTTCACCCTGTGCACCAGCGGTGCTGCAGAGCAGCTGAGACCTAGCCTACAACCAAAACTTGATTATGTCTGCGTGGAACATGCGGTAGATACAGATATGCCCAGCATGCCACCTTTTAATTGCACAAAATTCATATAAGTGCACAGGATACAAAGATTGTCCCAGTGAACATTGTGTGCAGGCTGCTATGTCCCATTGCACTCCTGGTATTCGGATGGAAGGCCAGCGTGGCTTCTTTGTTGTGTCTCTGAGGTCTTTAAGGAGCAGAGCCTTGCAAGAAATCTGGAGGACAGCAATGGCCTTGGTGCTGCAGTCTTCAAGAAGAAATCCCTCTCTTCCAGTCTGGGCGTATGGGACGTTTTTGCTATTCTACGGAAGACTGTAGAACATGTTTTACCGTTCAATGAAGATTTATGTACAGGAATTAAACTGATTTTCTGTTCCTTCCATAAAGAACCTATGAGTTAGTTTCAGGATGTCAGTAAAGCAGATTTGCCTGCCATTTGTACTAATAATTCATATTACAGTAGCCTCTAGAGGCCACAGGACTGTACACACATCTCTACAGAAAAGCTACAGCAGATGGTTTAAAAGCTGCATGTATAAGAGAAGGGTAGGAGTAAGCTAGTAATTTTGTCTTGGGCTATTTTTACATATTTACCATTTTATTTACATGGTAAAATGCTGCAAACTATATAAATACTGAAAAAACCATATCCGCTCCAGTGTGCTTTTCTGGATTGTCCCACCAGAGTATTAACTTTCATTTTAGCTCCACTGCCATTAAACGAATTACCTTGTCCATGGTTAAGCAAGAAACAACACATGGGATCTAGGTACTTTTTTTTTATGGGTAACCTGCAGTAAAGACTGTAATAGCCTGGGCTTGCTTCTTCCCTGTGCAGCTGATGTCTCATTCCTGGCAGGACTGAGCTTCAAACGGCTTAGTCAATTCAGCCAATACCTAGCAAAGTGGATAGCTGCACTTAGGTAATGTACCGTCATGTACGTGTACTCTCAGCTTAGTCTCCATGGTGCTTGCTAATGTAGGATGATGTACTTTAGGCCTGCCTGCAAGCATGAAAGAGTGGCAAGCGAGTCTGCTGTGGGTAATTAGGAGCCTGATCACACTCAATCCCACTAATCAAATAATTCACCTTCCCAGTATCCATTTGGGGTTTAGTGACTTCTGGTTAAGAGGTCTACTACAGGTTTAAAAAAACAAACATGACTCTGTGCTTCCTTGCAGCAGGAATGAATTGCAAACTAGATGGCTGTGCTGGCCATCTTCAGACCTGACTGTGGCACAGGCATGCCAATGGGGCTGGATGCTGCCCAGCTGACTATCGGGGGTTTTGCATTCAAGTCACTCCAGGCCCTGCCCAAAACACAGAAATGCAAATGAAGATCATTGCCCTTCCTCCCGCTTGCGTGTTGACTTCGATAGCATGAACAGGGAACTGCTATTTACTGGGGACACTATAAACACAGAAGAGCCTGGCGCTGCCATCCTGCATGGGGGAATTCCTCCCTGTACTTTGGATAATATCCACAGGAAGCATTGCCTTCGTCAGGAGGAGAAAAAACAGGGAGGGGAGACCTTTGCAAGACCGAGCACAGAGACACAAAGCAGCAGCCAATTAGGATGTGGAGTGAAAGGGAGCAGGAGAGATTTGCGTTCACTTTGCATTTCTTGAGCGAAAATGTGGACGCACAGAGTAATAAATAATGATGTGAACAGGCTGAAAACAGTTGTTCTCCCATGTCTATTATGACTTACATAATACTTGAGCCTTAGAGACCCAGACTTCTTTCAAAGGGTCAAAATAAGGTAGTGTCTGTTTTTCCTCTCCTGTCCTTGATCACTTCTGAGCGGACCCTCTCCATCTCCAGTGCTGGTGGGCGTGTGGCTTCCACCAGCCCCATATCCCTTTGGATGAGGGTTTCCAACCAGTTGACAGAAGATGCCCGTGTGGGAAGGCTGCTGAGCCAGGGCCAACGCCAGCCTTTTTTTGGGCAACTTGCTTGACAGTAAGCATTTAACAGAGCGGATGCACTGGGTGGGCCTGAAAGGTTTTTTGCGGCAGGACAGAGAATGAGACTCAGTGGAAGTAAAATGAGGATGGCTGGTGTGCTGGTGAGAAAGGTGCTGCAGCCTGACCAGCCAGAGAAGGACAACGAGGAGTGGAGGGGAGCAACAGCTTGCATGAAGGCACAAAGAGCAACCATTTACTGCAGCGTAGTTTGCAACATTGCAGGGGCGTGCAGAAAGGCCAGACTCCCAGGTCTGGGGGACCGCTGCTATACTGGCTGCTTTGTTTGGCTTATGTTTGCTTGGGATAATTTTGGCATGCCAGGAGGGGCCTGGAGGCCTGCTGTGTGATTGCACTGCTGCGCCTGCAGCCCTGCCCTTGGGTGAGAGTGTGGGGTGGGAGCTGCTGCCACCGCCTCCTGGAACGGCCCCGCCAGGGAGAGAGGGGTAAGTGAAAAGACAAGACACATTGAAGGGATTGCTCCTGTACCACTACTGCACTGTTTCTTTTGAAAGTCGGATTTTACCTACAGCTACCTCTCATTTTTTCCTGTGTGTGGTGCAAAGCTGAAACAACTCCCACAGTCTTTCAGTTTTATGTGGTCAGCCCTTTACCCTATCAGCTGGCAAACCGCTGGTAGCATAGTAGTTACTCAGATGTTGATTTACTTAATTGTAGTGAAGGTAAATTTATGTGCCCTTCTCATGGCATGTACATGCGGCTGAGTAGCACTTTTAAAAAAAAAAATCTATTTTGAGCACATAGGAATGCTCCCTGACTTCCTCTCCTTCAGGCCTCCAAGGAGAAGTTGTTCTTTATTTTCAATATCTCATTATTGTGAGGCAGCCCGGTCAAAGAGGTATGATTTACATGTTGTTCTGACAATGTTTTCAGGCTGCCAATTTGTATGTGGCATGCAATCCTGACTTTGCCTGATGAATGACACGTGTTTCAGAGCAGCGAGCATCTTAACTGTGCTCAGTGTCTCGCATATTTGCAGTTCAACTGCGTGTAGCTCTGGGTTTACATGTTACATGCTTTGCCTAACACAGGTAAACCTTGTCAAAGCTAGAATTCCCTGTCCGTATAGCTGTCTGTCTCAGTACTTGTTGGTCACCACTTACCATCCTAACTAGGTGCTAAGCGCCTTAAAATAAGGAAAAAAAAATCAGCCAGGACAGATTCTTAAGGGCACATGCTCTTGCCATTGGGTTGATGTTAATGAATGTAAGATATATATGTATCTATCTATATATGTTTATGTGTTGCTGGTACGTACATAAATATGAACAATCAAAAAAAATTTTATTGAACAAATTACATTAATTTAGGTAGGTGTTGTATAGAGTTCCTTGAGCCAACCAGGAAATGGCTGCACATGCTGACCTGGAGGAGCCCTACTGTAGTTTTTCTGGGTCTCTTCTGTGGAGATTCTGCCAAGTGTTCATTCCCCAGGCACATAACACTTTTCTATATAAAGGATGGTTTTAAAAATAACTCTCATGTACCTCTTAGATTCAGATGTTCTTTTTAGCCATGGAAAACTCAACATTGTGGTGACATATATTCTCACTGGGGAAAATATTGATTCTCCTTGCTTTACAAAGTGTAGTGTCTACAATCTGGATGATAATTTGGGACTACATTTTTATGAAATATCTCAAATATGAACTTAAACACTTGTGTTGGTCTGACTCTATTTGTAATAGAGCAAAGTATGGATGGAGTATGCATGGGAGTATCATTCACACTCATCTGTCCTCATATTTTAAACACAACCTGGCATACTCTGTTTGCTTTCTTTTGTGCGTATTTTCATTGCTGTATGAGCTATTAGACAAGTGTATCACCAGTGAACAGAAAATACATATCTGCATTTTGCTTTTTGTTATGTATGAATGAGCATGGCAACACCTGCCCTGGTCTGATTGCCCAGGGCGATGCTGTTCACTCTTGTGGTTCATAGCATCTCAGAATGTTGTCCAGCAGAAACGCTGTGAAATGTTAATAGAAAATCAACCACACACAAATCTACCTTCCTAGGCATACAGTAAGTGCGTGCCACTGTTGCTCTCAGAACTTGCGGACAGTCAGTATTCTTGCAGGCAGGGATGGGGCCATGCTAACATTCTTCACGTTCAGTGTTTTAAATTAAAATGTCTTTGATAGGATCAGGTCTATATAGTATTAAAGTTATGTTTGTATTTAAATGCAAAATGTTCTGTTTAGGAAGTCACCCTTATCTACCAGCCAGTAAAGGAAATTCTATAGAATGAAAATGAGGAAAACCCCTCTCCTAATTGCTAATAATAACCATGATAAGTAACTTTAGAGGCGTTGTAAAAAGCACCAAACAGATACATGGCAGTCAGGCGTATGTGTTACAGAGATATATATGTTACATGTACACATCCAGAACTTAGGTCTAGGAGTTCTTCTGCCCTGATATAGATGTTACATCTGCAGAGGTCTAAATCTGACCCAGCTTGCCAATGCTCCCTTGACTGTCGATGGGTAGAAACAGGCACTGGTGAGGCACAATCCAGGTTGTGCGAAAGCAGAAGTCATCAGTCGGTCAGATGAACCATAGTACTAAAGTGCATGTTACTCTCTTTCCCGGGGAAGGTGAAAAGCAAATTGATGTAGACATTTACAGTTAGATCAGACAAATTACATCGTAGATTTTGGGGAGAATGCTAACATTGCCTAGACTTTTTCAAGATAATAGCTTAACTCCAGTCCCTGTGGCATTCAAGGATTCTTTTAACTGTGGACTTAAATAGGACAAGATTGATGTGGTTTGCTGCATTTATTCAGTGTCCTTTAGGGAAAGAAAGATGTAATTTGAGTGCTTAATAAATCAGACTTGTCTGCTCATATTTAAAATAAATGAGTTGGGTTCATTTTCTGAAGACATCTGTCTAGTGCCATTTTAGGCAACCTACATGGTCTCCCGTGACTTCTTTAGAAGGTCACAGCTCTTCCAAATCTTCAGTGTCTCTGCCTGCTGGCCCTGTGCAGGTTCCTCTGATGGCACTGGGTGCTATATTTAGTCAACTGAATCTCAACAAATAATTACAAAATAGGGCCTTTACGCAATGCTAAAGATACACAGTCTTTGTAGGACTAAGTGTCTTAGTTCCCCTGGGGCAACGAGTTCACAGCTGACTGTGCACTGCAGCATCTATGTCAGAAGGAAATCCCTGAGTCAAAATGGCCAAGTGTAGAGAAATATGATAAACTGAGATAATGTGTTATTTACAGACCGGGGTGGGGACGTAGAGATCATGATTCAAGCAGCTCATCCTCAACTCATGTTGATCAACTTCTCCTAGAACTTACAAAAATATTCTGTGGCCAGTTTTACGCTGTGATGGGATGTGGAATGGCTTTAAAATACATTCTCATCTGCCAGAAACAAATACTCAGGATGACCCCACCATAAAACTTCACTCTGAGTCTACGCATGCTACGTACATTGCAGAAGAACTACTTTAGAAATGGTTTGCTAAACATGGCAAATGCAAATGCTGTAGATTTTAAATGGAAATGCTCAGTAACATCTGTTGCTGATGGGTTTAGTAAATGTTCTTGAAGGTGGATAGCTGAAAATCACAGAGTCTGATGCAAAGAAGCCAAGAAACATACACTTCTATTCTCCTTCCAACCATCACATAGTCTTTATTAAGCAGAATATTAAATTAAATGTGAACAGCATTTATTTTCTCAAATTCAATTTTTCTGAGCATATGTCAGATAAAGTCTATTCCGTCTTCTGTCTGACTTCTAAGTGCTTGCTAATGCAGTATCTATTGCAAACTGCAAATGATAGGGAAAAAATGATGGGATACTTGTCTGGATTCAGAGTAAGGCATCCAAAATAAATTTGAGGAAAATGACCTTACTTCAGCAAAGTGCTTCAGCATTAAGCATGCAAATAACCAATGAATCACATGCTTAAAGTAAGACATATGTATGTGCTTCTTGCTAAATTAGGCATAAATTATATATCCATATCAAATGGTAGCAAAAGCCCAGTAAAAAGACAAACAAAAAACCCACAAAGAAAAGATCACCCTGAAAGCTTTGGTTCAGAAGCAATGCTTTCTCAGATGTAATACAGGCCACGTAAGGTCTGTTTTGTTTTTACTCGGTGACTTTATTATTTATTGCTCAGTATCAAAAGGAATCAAACTGACATTGATTAAAGGCCATTGTGAGTTGTAGGTAATGTTCACATAATTCTTTGAATAGTATGATGCACATTGTAGGGATAAATTGAAATCATAGAAGACTGAAATAGGAGGGAATCACAGTATGATGCAATCATGTAAACAACAGCACATATGTATAGATAGATTAATACAGATTTCCTTTGCCCACTTGACAGGCCTGATCAAAAGCAGCAAATATTTTAATTCTAGCAAAATCTAGATTTTTCCCTTTGAATGGGTGAATACATAAAAAAAGAAATCTTATAAAGCAGAGTGGATTAATGTGTCTCTACTGCTTTTCCTCTTGATCTTTAAGGCTTATCATCAGAATTCTCTGTCCTCTGAGTTTATTGGTTACTTAGGAAAGTGAGCTGAGCAAATGTGCATTGTTTGAACTCAAAAACCCTCATTTATAAACTGCTGATATTCCCACAGAAGATATGAAATCAGATACATTTGATCAGCCAGGAGGACATTAATAATTGGTATAGACCACTTACATTACAAAGGACCATGTTTCAGCAGATGACACCCCTGCAACTTCCTCCCCTGCAGTTAAGTGATACGTAAGAGCTGCAAAGACCGATCTGCTCTGTGAACTTCTGGTCATGTGTAGAGTTGCACTGTATTTCATAAGGCTTTGTGTAAGATCATCTATTCAAATAGGGCAGCGCAACTGTTGAGGCCTGGGCTGTGCAACACAGATTCAAACTGCCTCGGTATACGGAAGCAGGTCTGGTAGCTTGTTTTTAGAAATATAGTGCCAACTTTGCAAAGGCCTATACTCACCTGGCAGCATATGAATTTCTTCTCGCAGTATCAGGATTTAGTACAAGAGTTTGGAGTAATCGCAGTAAAGACTGGCATTCAGTCTCAAGCTAGTCAATAAGGCATGAATTCAGCAGGGAGCTGTGGGATAGGGCTTAATCTCTATGTCATAATACATGCTAAGCTGTTTAAGCATATATGGTGCAATTACATCCAATTAGATGGAAATTAGGTTTCCTGTCTTTAAACATCATAAAGACCCTGTTCCACAACAGGATCGGCACTGGCTGAGATGTATAATTTGGTCAAGACCCACAGTTCCCACAGACTGCTCTCCAGGTACCAAAAGGTTCGTATGCCCAAAACAGGTTTGAGGATGGAGGGTTACAGGGACAAAACAGATCCATCTGCACAGTCTCACTGGGATGGAGAAGATTTACGGGTTGTTCATAGTGGTTTATGCCAAGGCGGAATCAATGTCAGTGTATTTACTGCTGAATCTGCAAAAGTTCTATTTAGCGAATGAAGATGACGCCTTTGGTGCATGAACACAATGCTAAGACACTCAGTGCCTTTCTGTCACGAGTTCTGAATTTCGGTAATTACAGACTTCACTTCTGTGTGCAGTCTGTCCTTTCCTAGCATTTTCAGTCTTCCAGAGGGTTAGTTAATGGTTTTATTTTTTTTATAAATAGGATTAATATATAAAATCTTTTAAGTGCAATAAACACAGAAAAATATAAAACGTTTCAAGCCTGTGGCTCTCTCCCAGCATTTTGCCCATATTTTGTATCACCAGATAAAGGTGCAGGCAACACGGAGGGATGCTTCCAAGTAGGCCTGTGAATCAGAGGACTGGCTATTTTTGTGAGCTGTGGGAGCAGCCATCACACCCGACAGAGGCTGAGAGCTTTTGTTTGTATACAGAGACAACAAAGGACACACAAGTTCGCTACTCTTTCATATTGGAAGATTGCACAGAAAGAGAAAGCTGCCTACTTCCAGGGCACAGTGCATTTCTCGGACTGACGTTCACGCGGTGCCTCCAAACTGCTTTGTTATGAGACTAAACACCAGGATTAAACGCTTAAACTGATCAGTTGTTACTGGGAACAAAACTGTAGAACCACAGCCACACTTTACTACAGGCATAGGACTGTAGTATGAGGACAGTTTGAATGGTATTTTCCCCCCTCCCCCCCAAATACACACTTCAAACAAGAAAGCAGTCCAACAGTTTTCTAAGACACAAGAACAGGACGTGAGTTTAGTCCTTCAGAACAAGCTGTCTGTCTCCATCAGGGTCGTAACAGCCATCTTGCACCAGAAATCAGCCCAGACTTTTTTTCCCTCCTTACCTTATTCCTGTTAGTATCCAAGGACCTCTTACTTCCCTAGTGGTTTCTTTCAAATACTTATTTTCTTTCAAATATTCCACTTTTCTTGTTTCTTAGCGTTGCTGTGGCAGTCTAAATGTCTTTTTCTTCTTGTAGTTGTTGCAGTTTTCTCACTATTTCCCTGAACACCTGCAAGACAGCCCATCTGGGTTGACACAGTGTGAGATGAGGCAGCCAGGCATTGCCAAGAAAGGGCTCCGACTGCAGCAAGTGGGCTGTTGAAATCAGATGATTTCTAAGATGTCTATGGGGACAAAGCCTTTCTTCTTCCCGCTGTATACTTTGATAAAGCCATCGTGTTCCTTTTCAGAAGTCACACAAATCTGAATGCAAAGAAAGGATGAAAATAATAAACTCTTTGCCGTGATCAAGCAACAAATTGTTCCAGGCTATTTATCAGGTGGGTTAGACATCCTGCTAACTACTTCCATAAGTAAGTAGAACAATCCCTTTTAGACTCTCACTGCTTTGATATGAGTCTGAGTTTCTTATATTTAGAGAGTTACCTTTCCCCCTGCCTCCCTGAAGTGCCACATGTACACGAGAGATATTAAAATTGTTAAGAACTTTGTGGTGGATCAAAGATTTTGAAACTTGAATTATGACTTCAGCCTACTGTAATGATTGTGATTTAGTTGTCTGTGTATGAGAGGACTGGGCCTTTCAGATCATGAGAAAGCTGGCTCCCTCAACAGTTGGTGGTAAAAAGTAATCATGATGCCAAGGTGGGTCACTTGTAGCAGCTGATCTGAACGCAAACATATTCTCTTTTGCGTGTTTAAGGAGCCCAAGTGCTTCTCAGATGGGCAGTGGGTTATGTTAGTTACTCAGCTATTGCACCTACAGGTGCCTGTGCCTGTTGCGGATACCAAAGCATTTGATCAGCTCTTCGAGTGCGTTTGCATAATACCATTCCAAATGGAGGCAATTATGGTGAAACTATATGGTCTTTACAATAGTACAACTATTACATGATGGTAAAGGTTTGCATTTCATGGTCTCATGTATTTCCATTTTAGGGTGCAGCCTGAGACAATTTTGGTAATGGCTGGGCCGTCTGAAAGCCCAGTGGCACCAGTACTTTAGACTGGGCATTTGAGCACAGAGCCACACAAAATAAAGAACTGCTTTCAAACATCTGTGCCAAAGAACTATGTAATTCCTACTAATCGAACAAAGTTAAAAAATAGCCGTAAAAGCGATGGTCCTATTGAGACAAACTCACTGATTTCTCATGATGTCAGTGCCAGGTCTTTAAAGCTCTCCATCTGGACTAACACTCACAAAGGCACTGTCTGATAGGTATTTTCAGTGTTAATTACAATAATCCAAAGGGTATGAGATGAACAAAAATGGCTCAAAAATATTCCTGGCTAAATGCATTTCAGCATGACTGTTACGGACTGTACGGTGACACCTAAATACCACATCTGAATTCTGGGCCAGCTTATCCTCCTGTTGTTTCATACAAAATTTACTAGCAACACTTCTACTGCCGGATGGAAATGAAAGGTCCTAAGAAGGAGGTGAAGCTGCTTCATATTTGCCGTCTCCAGTATTTGGAAATGGCCAGGTGCATCTCTGTACCAGCAAATAGAGGTTTGGAAAGCAAATGGATTCATTAATTTTCTTACTTAAGCTACCCACTTAACACTAACTGAATTGGATCCCTGGGGCAGAATGACTAAGCACACCAACAGAGCTGACATGCAATTAAAAAAAATAATGTATTGTTGTTTGGGCTAAATCAAATGGAAAATGTGGGAGAGGTATGGAATTGATTTTTTGTTTTGTTTTGTTTAGGTACTGTTGCAAAAGAGCCAAGCTCATTTGTGTCACGAATCTCTAGCACAGCAGCTGCTCCCTCTCCAGTCACATCACCGTTGTAAGCAGAGAGGTGTAAAGCACATGTACACAGAAAGATGTTTCTGACTACTGCTAGGTGTTGTCTGTGTCTCTGAGAGACTATGAAAACTTCAACAAAGAGAGAAAAAGCCTACAAAGAAGCACCAGACAGAGGATGGCTGAGCACGGCAGAGTATCCAAGAGTGGGAAAGAGCATCTTGGCTGAAAGATGTCCCGTCTTGGCTGATCCCTGCTGCTCTGTGGGAAAACGAGCCTTCGCAGCTTCTCCATGAATAGACCTGGATGGTTAAAAGGAATGCCTGACTTCATCACGATGCTTTCCTCCTAACTAAAGATGTCTGCAAGACCTCTGGAATTTTGCATGGGCCAAAGAAACCCCAAAAGTAGTCAGATCTCCAGAAGGGACCTCAAGTAGGTCTGCACTGCTCAGTAGCCGTGCTGCATTTCTTGCTTAACCTCTGGTGATATGCAGAACATATTACAAGAACTGAGTGCTTTCCCCTGATGTCTTGTACTGTCAGCAGAGTGATTTGTCGACAAAAGAAAAATACTGAACTTTCTGAACACTGGTTTTCTTTATCTTTGGAGTGAAAAAGGATGGCAGATTTGGTCTTTTTTCAGAGGCTTTTTTGGTTCTGCTGCTGGTTTGAGTGCTGCTTGATATCAGTGGGAGTGCTCCGCTACAGTGATAGCTTTAGATCTTTCACTGGGCATGAGGAGCACAAGGCCTTTCTGTAAGAACTTCTCTCACTCTACATACTAATACATTGATCTGAGTTCTCCCAGTTCCAGCTGAAATTCTCTCACACTAATACACTAAGCTTTGCACGTGCGGGCCCCTGGCTGGCAGAGTTTTTCCCCACGCCTTCCCGAGGAAGGGGATGTGTTGGGGGGCAGAGCGAGCTCAGCCACAATATGCCACGCTTCCCTAATCCTGTGCAACTCAGGAGGTCCCCTGGGGCTGTGCCAACTGCTGGAGCTTTGCAAAGCCCTCGACTGCTCCAGATTCTGCAGTTTCAAAAAAGAGGGAGCACAACACCATCTTTGGCCACTTTTGTCATCATCCAAGGATTTCATCCAAAAGTTGTAGCCTTGGGATTTGGCTCTTGACTTTCTTAGGTGGGTGTAAACCAGGAGTAACTCCAGATAAGTGCATGGTAGTATTCAGAGTTTTGGACTCCACCTGATGAATCAGCTGTCACTGAAGACTACCCTTCGTGACAGACATTAAACATGACAATTGTGAAGGTGCAAGGTGCTACAGCTACCACCAGGTGTTCACAGTTTTCTGAATCAAATTGGAAAATGCTTAAATTGGCAGCTACTCAGGCTGGTGTGTTTTGGGGGGGAAGGCTGCTGGCCTGACAAAGTGAGCCACTGAGCAGCCACTCTCCGGTGAATTTGGTAGCAACACAAATGGAGGCAAACAGTTGGATTTTTTTTCCCCTGCACCCTGGCTCAAGAGGTTAGTAGCAGATTAAGTCACAGGGCAAGAAACCACATCTCAGGCTATTTCTCAGTCACCAAGTGCTCTCTGGAAATAGCTGAAAGTGGGATGTATTATTATAAAGTCGCTTCCTCATTCTTTCAAATCACTTTGTTTAAAAAACCCAAAAAACCCTAAAACCAAACCAAACAACTGTTTGGATCATGACTGTTGTCTGAACTTGTCAACATCTGCCCTGAGGATTTTTTTATTCATCAGTCAGCCCGGAGAAAGTGGGGGAGATAAGTAATTAGGAAATGATCCTTTAAGCCGTGTAGGCATTAATACTCTCCTAAGTTCTGTGATTTGAATTTGGGCTCAAGTGGCAAATTCTCTTTGTCCAGGAGTGACTTTGAACTTGCCCTAATTTTCTACAGCTGTCTTTTGCTTATCTTCTCTGTTCTGTATATTTAACCCATCTGTCAGCCACAGACTGGTGCTGATGAAATAAGAATTTCATTACGAGGACAGTGCAGTTTCAAGAGCTGTCCTGGAGCCTGCAGCTCCAGGTCAAGAGGTCTGAAATCTCAAGTCTTCTGCTTGTCTGTAAGAATGACAGCACAGGAACACCATGAGTTTCTACATCTGCTGTTGCCCGTGCTGTCACCATAGCGCAAACGATGATGACAGGTTTTATATCAGCTGTTTCATTAGCTTTCGGGCTGAGAACACCAGCTTGTTTTACCTATGGCACTTATTTAGGGTTTTAAAGATGACCTGGACTAAACCGGATGCATAGTGGGACTCTTGCAAGACTTGTATGCCACTCACTCAGTATCTGAATGGATGGGTACACCCCTCCCTGTTCAGCAAGACTGATGTCAATGAAAATCAGAGAGAGCTGGAAGAAGACCCTTAGCCCCTTACGCCTAGCTATGAAGTGCAGCATTTTCTGCTGGGGAGCATACGAAGAACTGCAACATCACTTTCTGCACTGAGTTTGTGTTTTAAGTGATTCAGTCTGAATGCATAAGGCACTATGATGCAACTGATTTTGAAAGGCAGCTGACTCATGCTCTTAGAAGTTAAGGTCCTCTTAGAGTATCCCAGCATGAAAAATATGGGTACATAAAGTAATTCCTAGGCAGTCAGGTAAAAAGCCAGGTAGCAACAAAGCATCTACATTAATCAGAAGACTCAAGCCAGGTGCATCCCCTGGGGCTGGAGACATGGGCTGCAATCCTACCTTGTTGAGCCTACTCTCATGGATGTGTTTAAGTCCATTCCCAGGCTCTCTTGGAGTGTCTGGATCAGATGTGCACATAGCTGCTAATGTACATGAGCCTAAAAGTTACTCTTTTTGAAATTTGTGTGACTGGTTGTTAGGGTAGGGAGGAAGTTTGTCCCCTGAGCTGGGGTGCCAGGGGGACAGCAAGGCTGACATCTCCGGTTTGGATGTTGTGGCCATCACAACAGCAGTGGGCTATTTGCAGTCTCCGCAGAAGCTGGCTGGGAGATGCTTTCTGTAACAGGGCTAATTTACATCAATGACATTTATAAAACACATCAATCGCAAAGTGGTTCTGTTGCACTGACCTTTATGTAAACTTGTGGTCCACGTTTGGATGAGGCAGACAGTTTCTGATTGCCATTCGTGTTACAAATGTTGTGGTTTGGGGTCATTTCTATTGCACAAGTTCACTTGTGCAATTTAAAATCAATTGTGTTATCTAATCACAAAAAGCCCAACTCTAAAGTCGTTTGTATTAGTGTGACAGTAGGCGTCAGAGAGGCTGCCACTGAAGGGTGAGTAGGCTTTTTTTAAAAGAGGTTATTTCCTTTATTTAAGTAGGGTATTATAAGAGGAGTAAAAGCAGACTTTCAAACAATAGATTATTATGACTTTTCGAAAATAGGGATGACCAAAAATGTTAGAGACATTTGATTTTCTGAAAATTGATGATACATTACATATATCTTTTAAAAATGGTAACTTCTTCTTTTGTGAAATTAAGTCAAATTAGAGTCTGTAGTCTTGCAAAGAAGTATTTGTATAACGTGTGGTAATGGATTCAGGTAGGTTAGAGCAGAAGTTACATGCTGGAGAAAACTTTATACATTCAAGCGATGGTACAAGCAATCAGGGTTGAAAATTATGTAGCCAGTGTTGTGTGTGAGACAGCTTGAAAGAGTGAAAATCCACAGAAATTGGCTGGTTTTGGTTTCCCTGTTAATAATCTTGCTTTACTGGTGTTGGAGGCTAAGTCTGCCCCACTCCCACAGGCTCCTGATTGAGCCCTGTAGTGCCCAGTTGTCTTCTGAATTTGTTTCAGGACGCACAAATCTGTCGGTGAACCCTAAACTCCAAGATGTTGATGTCTCTGAAGCAGTACACTTTTTCTCCCCTAAGATGCATTTTGTATTTCATAATGAAACTTTCAAGGGATCCTTTGTGAAGACTAGTTCATGCATATTGCTCAAGATGGGTGAGCAAATTGTGCTGTTATTCCCTCAATCCTCTCCTTGAATATTAGCTTTGCTAAAAAGGTTTGCATGAAGCTGAAACTCAAAATGTTATTCCCAAGGCATGAAACTGGCAAGTGTTTCCAAAGACAGATCTCATCCACTGTGCTTCAGACTTTGAAAATATCTCTGCTTGCCTGAAATGGATTTTCTTAAGGTCTTTCTGTGGCTTTGTTGATGTGACTGTATTGCCTTTTGCCTTATAAGAATAGACTCCCTACTTGGTAACATTCACATAAGGCACAAAAGGGATAGAGACCTGCGGTATAAACGGTGGATGGAATCAACTAATGTACTGAAAATTCATATTGCTGTCACTGGATAAGTTTTCCTGTTTGCGTATCATCCTTGTCTTTGTTGTCAGCATGGTTCTGGACTTTTGTTAAATGCTGCAGAATTTGACCCAATGAATTAACAGTATAAAATTGAGACACTTTGCTGTACTACAGGAATTTATTAGACTGGTTAATGGGTTTTTTTTAGCTAAAGTGAGACTTGACATGAATTGGTAGTAATGAATAATCTCCCCTTCCTGCATATCTGGAACAAGCCTTTGCACGTAGCATGTGTACTGTGCTTACAGCACTCTGGACCCTGTGCCCAGAGACAGCTAAAATGGCTGGTTACATCCCACAGAAATCCCCAAATAGAGCAACAACAAAAAGACCCCAAAAGAATTCTGCCAAAATTTTCCCAGGAGGCCCATTCAGATTTTGTTTTTTTTTTAATTTTTATGCCTTCTCTGTTGTACCCTTCTCTCTGCTTCGCATGAAAAACAACAGGGAAATAAAGGATAGAAAAGAAGAGAAATGGCTGGAGAGAGGAGAAAGAAATTTTACTTTGGCAATATAAAATAAAATTTTGAAGTAAAAAATTCCCCAAAACGATTGAAATGTTTTTCACAGTAAGAGTTGTTCCACAGTGGAGGCAAAGCTGTTTTGCAAAAAAAAAAAATAAAAAAAAATTGTGCTATTCAGGTAGCGATCTCCGTGGCAGGCACACGTCCTGCAAGCTGGGTTCAAGAGTCCTTGTGCTCCTGTCCCCATGCTGCTGCTACGTTGGCCCTGTGCAGGCTGCCAGCTCTTACTGGAGCTAATGTGGGGCTCAAACTCTGTATGGAGGGACAGATGAGTGTCCGTGGCCTTGCTGCAACTGCCCCCTTGGAAATTACTGGAAATGGCTTTGAATGTCCCCTTTTGCATAATTTGTGTGAGGGTGGAGTGGAATCTGTTGGCTCCACTCCTTTCCTCTCATGTCTCTGCATTTGTGTGTTTGTTCAGTCTGATCTCTGCCTCCTGTTTCACACCAAATATTTATTTCTTTCTTCCTCTGAAGCATCTCCCTCCTGGAGTGAGGACCCGGCAGCATTCACACTCAACCTCAGCATTTGCGTGGGTTTGAGATAGGGCTTGAATAAATTTGCTAAAAACAGGAAGTAGCAGACAAACAGGATAGATTCGTCCCTTTCTCTACCTCCTGCCCTTCCAGAGATGATGACGAGCTCCCTTGTGAGCCTATTGTGAAATAGGGACAACAGGAAGTCCTTGTGTTTAGATGAAGCTGCCAGACCTGCCCACTCGGAAACTGTGGTTTTGTGAGAAAAGAGACAAGAAACTGGGCCTTCACTGCTTGCAGCAGCAGCCACTCTAACAGAGAAGATCTGGTATGCACACTGACGAGAAGAGACTCAGACCTGGACCGTTCTGTCATGGTGCTACAGCATATTCCCACACTACCACTTCCCCAAGCTTTGCCCATGTGCATTGCTTATACTAGAGAATAAAGGGTGCAAACCCCTCTCATTATGCTTTGCTTTGGCAATATTTTTTCCCTCTGTGTGCAGATACATACACAATCAAAAGGGGTGCTGGGTCAAAAAAATTTAAGCACCTTCCCTCTTTCTAGCTACTTCAGGGCTGCCCAGTGTACTATGTGCACAGAGGCAGTTAAAATATACTCAGGTTACTGTATTGCTATGTCTTCCATAAAAAGCTGTGCATACCCAAGGATTGTTAGCACTTGTATGTTTTGTATGCCACCAGGCAGCAGCAACAAAAGTACAAGTAAGTTAACCTTATCCACCAGTGGAGTGAAACGTTACAGTAGTTCTGCACGGAAAAATCTGTGGCCCTGAAGTCCACCCTGATATTGACTTCTGCTCTGCTTTATTAAAAGCAGTGGCTTTCCAGGCACTGTAAGGCAAACAATTCCTGGTGATTTGACATCAGCTGCCGTAGGAAAAGAAACGCCTGATGAAGTGGAAGAACACTGGGCTTCACAAGACGCAGTGACAAAAGTCCACCTTTCTATTGCATCCAGGTGTCAGAGAACCCAGGCTGTGCAACACCCTTAGTCAGCCATCTTCCTACTTACGTGCGCTTGTGCTACAAACCTGACTGCCCCTTAATGTAGGTTTTGAGTCCAAGCCTTCTCTCACTTTACCTCAGCAAGCATTTATATTCCAGAATCACCAGACTTTACAGCTGGATGTATTAAATGTCTGGTAAAAATTTAAAATCATATTTAAAATCAGATCAAAGACACAACCCATAATGGCGGCCACGGCTTTCGCCTAGTGAGCCCACGTGAAGAACACAAAGCAGAAGGAGTTGCTGGAAGTATGCCAGGGTGAATGGACTCTGCGAGCCCTCACTGTATGTGCTGTACTTTAACAGCAGCACTTCTAGTTTAGAATAAATTACAGTCTGTAGAGAGCGTATGTAAGTAAGTAGCGACACAAGCAGTTAATGAATAAAGACAATTTGCAACTGGTGAATGAGAGTTAAATTTAAGATTTACATGTTTGTTTGGCCCTGTTTTAACTCGGCTCCTGATGAAGCCAAAACAATGAGCTGTGTTTAGCTCTTTGGGCAAGGTAAGGTCTGGGGAGGGAGCCACTGTCTTTTATTAGATTAGCTCTAATAGCGGGGAGAAAAACAGACTATTTTTTAGACACAAGATATATATATATAACCTATAAGCCTATATAAACCTATATATATATATATATATATATAAGCCTATAAGCCTATATAAACCTATATATATATAACCTATAACCTATATATATATATAACCTATAAGACTGTGTGTTCTTTAAGCTGTCCCTCTGAAGTCAGTAAAAGAGTGTATAACATGTAAAGTCTCTTTATGAACATTTGTAAGACTGAAAATTTAGGCTACATTAGGCAGGGATTTTGTGCTTGCACTGCTCTTAACTGGTTAGACACTAGACACTATTACCATACAAATAAATTTTGTAGTAAAATTGCAGTGAATAGCATCTGCCTATGTTCATCTTGCACAACTTTCTCTCCAGTCATTGGTCAGATTGCTGAATGCTCAAGTCTGGTGGGGATCCAGTACAGGGGAACTTACCTGGTTCTCTTTCAGAGTTATCTGTCCCTGTTCCTTGCAGCCAATGAATGTCCTGATACATCTGTAAATCTTCTCATCGTGTTGCACTCTTTGAACGAAGTTAGCAGGAAAAAATCCAGTTCTGTCATCAATTTTTCCCTGTGGAGAAAATATATTGATAGAAGGTGGTCATTAACACTAGTAGCTTTAATACAAGCTCAGTATTGTAAATAACATATATTTCCCTTTGGAAAGAAAACAAATAATTAGCACATACCTTCCACCAGTCTTCATTGGAGTCTTCCAGAAGAGTGATCATATCCCCTGGTCTGCAATTAGAAGAGGAAAAGTAGATTAAGGTGACCCTTAAGTGGTCCTTACTTGGTTATTTTATCTGAGTGTTCACTGCAGGCATACTCAATGAGGCAGCAAAGTTTTCTTAAATCATACATGGTAATGTAGAAAGAGATTCTCTGTATATTGGGGCTAGATCTTTATTTTGACACAACATCTGTGAACTGGATCTTTTGCGTCCTGTTTAATAAGAAACTGTTTAAAATACAGTCCCTATTTGTTACAGGCATTATCTTGTTACTTCACAACATTTCACGTTGTTGGGACACATCACTTTATCACCTGTGTTTTCAAGCTGTGATTGCAGAAGGAAGGCAGCAGGAAAATAGTTCTATTTAACTGATAAAGGCAATTAGTCAGCAGGGACATAATTCTGCCCAGGAATGTCTTTTTTAGTTGAATGGGACATATTTACCTTTATAATGTGTGGTGCAGGGTTGTAATTGCTAAGTATCAGCATCCAGCTGACTAGTTCGAGAGAAGAGCTAGGAGAACAATTTGGCTGGAAATGCTATTAGCAAAATGTGCTCAGCCGATTTTGTGCAGGTAGTGGAACAGTTATTTGACCTCCTTCCCCCATTGGTGGTGCTTCATCAACGTTATTATGCAATTATAATAGCACCGCATTGTAGAAAGTAAGTGGCAGCCCATTTCTAAACAGATTAACCTCAGAAAGCTCTGTCTGTTTCATAAGACACATTTCTGTGATCTTAATAAAATTAATGGCTGACCTCTAATTATTCAACTTTCCTTGTGTACCCTGTTAGGCTCATTGTATTGTTGAGGTATATCAGCACAAGAGCTTGTAAACACATCTCGCGCACGTGATGGATAATGGGTCCAATTTAATGGACTCCATCAGAGCAAGCATAGAAGCTGTGCTACTTGCCTTCATTATGTTACAGCTGATGAGTGTCTGGCTGGTCCCTGACTTGGGTTCCCAGGACAGTGCTTGTCAGTCTTGACAACATTGCTATGCTGAACCCATCTCCAGCAACTCAACTCTGCTAAATGAAAATTCATGCAACTGAGCTGAATCCTGCCTGGCTCTGCAGTGACCAAACAACGTTACTAGCTATTTGGCATCCCTTATGAAACAGTGTTAACCTATATATTACTGAATTTCTGGCCATGAGACAAACAATGCTGCTGTACATGAGTAACAGTAGTCTAAAACCTGGCTGCTGTCTCTGGAAAGAGCATGTTAGTCAGGACAGTCCAGGTTGCAGACCACGGGTTGCTTTTTCCTGTAATATTAGGGACAGGAGAATTTTGGAGAATGATGTGTAAGCTGGAATACACCCCTAAAGGAGCAGGATGCAAAGTGGAATCCCTCAAGCAGAATAGCTGTGGAGTTGCGCTAAAGGTCACCACACTGGTTATTTCCTGAAGAGTTAACATTTCTAAAATAATGATCAGGAAATGCCGGCAAAGCAGAATGATAGGGAAGCTTGTAATTTCTGCCTTACATCCCACCCATTAGTCCAGAGTGATGAGAAGGCACAGCTGGGAACAGGAAAAAAGCTTTCAGTGAAGGAGATGCTGACAAGAGGGGCATTTCTCTGGCAATTCCCTAAATTCTGTGGTATGCGCATTTTGATGTAGGTGATGCCTTGAAGAGAGCTGAGACATTTCATGACAAGAGCAAGACCATGCAAAATGTAAGTAGCATGAGTCAAACTAATCGCACTAAAAGAAACGCTGTCTTTTCACTTCTGTGGGCTTGGATTAGACCTCGTGGGGCTAGCAACTGATGCAGAACTAAGGATGAAGTGTTAAAAATTATAATTAAAAAAGTATTTTGCAAAGATTAGAATGCATATTTCTCATGCAATAACACTGCCATCCAGCAGCTGGACATTGTTCTCTTTTCTCAGACATAATCTGAATGTGAGTGAAAATCAAACAGGGCTGGTAAAATGCTCAGCATTGGCATGAGAGCTGGTGAGGAATTCCTAGTTGAAAAAGAAAAGCAACTTTAAACTGAGTATTTTCTAGCTGAAACTTTTTATCTATTGCTTCCTTGCCAAAAAAGTTGTCACCAGCTTTTTATCTATGAGAATATATTTGGATATTCTCAGGAGGAAATTTGGATATTCTCAGAGGAATACCTCTATAAAAAACATTTAGCACAAGTGTCAGAATGAACTCTCCCTGCCCTGAAATCATATACAGCCATATGAGCCTCAGTTTGCATGGGTCAAATCAACTAATAAATATTTTCGGGCTTTACCTCATCTCCAAGTCTTCATTTTCTTGTGGTACAAATTTGTACAAGGCAACATAGGTGTTCATTTGTAACGTGCTTTTATAAAGTGGTCCCTTTAAGAAAAAAGAGAAAGAGAAAATGTAAATACCTGTCCTGTACACTTTTTTAGAGACTGAGGAACCAGTGCCTGATCTTCCAAGAACTGAGCTGGAATAATCTCATTTTTCACACCTTGGAGGACACCCAGATACACTGCGAGCCACTAAGGCAGAAACTATCTTCATTTAGAAATAAAAATATTTGAGCCCCAAGATCAAATTCCAGGCTTCCAAAGAACACAAGCAGAAATCCGCAGAAGTTGGTCTTTTGGGTGAGATCTTAAAAATGAGTCTACCTTTTGCTAGCTGTTAATGCATGACTCTTACAAGCCTGGCATTACATAAGGTCTCCGTTATACAGTCCTCATTATGTGTGGAGCTAGAGTTGTACAGTGCATAGGTCCAAAAAACAGGGTGGGAAAATCACCTTCTAAACAGAAAGCTGCTTGCATTGGGCTTCCCACAGAGAAGCCTGGCTAGTCGCTCTCCTCCCTTTCTCCACTGGTAATCTGGATTAAAAAAAGGCACCTAAAGCAAACCCCACATAATTTTCCAAATCAAATCTGTGGTTTTTATGTTACTGCAGTTCTATTGTAATTGCATGGCCTCCCCACTGGATCTTTTATGTTCACAATATCAATTTGTAATAAACAGAATAAACATAAAAGGGACCGTGAAGGGTAAACCAAAGAGCCATCCAGTCCTGTATATTGCTTCCCGCTGTGGCCAGTGGCCCAGAAACAGTATAAGAACATAACAGTCAGGTATCGATTCTTCTCCAGAATAGAGCCCCAGCAGACCTACTCAAGGTCCTCAGCTATCCATAAAAACAAGCCTTTTATATCTGACTTCCCACACCCACCGCATTCTCACAAAATTTATGCCCATACCGGGGAATGTATATTTTTTGGTTCTTCTCCAAAGTGTTCTGTGCCATTTTCGGAGTATGTAAACACTGAAATAAAGCAAACACACGACGTTTTAGGAGTAGTTTAAGACTCTTCACCTCAACAGGATCACCTTTATTTTGTTAATCTCTTCCCCCTTACTTTCTTTGATCCCTTGTTCTCTCCTCTGAACCCTTCTACACCCCCAACAAAACCATGTATACCACTAGCACATGGCACAAAACAATCTCTGTACTGCAGAATTTACAATCATAACAAATAAACCATTTTGATCAGATTAATATACACAAGTACAGCACTGGGACTAGAACCTAGGTCCCCTAATTGTATTACTATTTAAGTCCAGCAGCCTTTTCCTCACATCGAATGCTGTATTTTCATGTTTAGGGCGAGCAGTATTTCTGTTTAAAAGCACCTGCAAAATCTGATGACCGTATATGGGCAACATTGCAGAAGTTTGTATGCAAAATCCCTTCTTCCCCCTCTTTGACCCTCTATCTCTAAATGTTTGACAACCTTCTTTGATCTCACTCTCCAGTAGTCCCTGCCTGGGAGGCACTGCATACGCGGCCTCTCTCTTTGCTGTTACAGGAGATACCTGAATTGCTTTCAAATTGGGATGGGTTAGATACAGGCCTATATGTGAGAAAATTTGCTTCTAAGTTACTAAATCAGAAATTCACAGAATAAGACAATGGTCACAGCATCTAACATACCTGATGTCTAATCAGTTACCCGCTATTGTAATTGCTTCATGAGCTGACTGATGCCTGTCCTTGGTTATCTCCCTAGAAAAACCACAGTGGCTTTATTACATTGACTGAATTTCCCCTTCACATTTTAAGAATTGCCTGGTGTTTCTTGCTTCTGGATAAAGTCTGAATATGGTTTTAATAGCTGGAGTCTTTAAGCAGCTAGAACCATCAGCATCTTCTGCCACCATTTACCTCTGCAGGTGTTTTGAGCAGAAGCTGTATTTTGTAGTCTCTAACAATTTAGAAAACTCCAAAATGGTAGTAAATCGTGGGCTGATTGAGTGCATTTTCTTCCTGTGTCTCTGTGATACAGTTACATGTGTACATGGGAAAGAAGGTGCCAGGGAACATAAAACTGCTGAATTTCTTTCCCCCTCTGCTCTTTCGCTTGCTCACCCTTTTTTTGCGTTAACATATATTATTTTGTGCCTATTCTACATTGTAAATGACAATCAAAGAGTCTTTGAAGAAGTTTTTTGAGTGAAATGGTAGGGTTCCTTGATAGTAGAGAGTTGTGCTTAGACACTGAAAAAATGCAGTGTTCTTGTAATAGAGGAAAGACAGCTAAAATGGCAGCCACACCATGCATGAGACAGATTTTGTACAACGTGACACACATTCACGAGCACACACAAGCACGTGTTCTCTGATAAAGTGTAAGACAATATTGTAGTCATGAAGTCCAATGTGTGAATGTGAAGAGAGCATGTGAGCTGATACCTGCAGCATTTCACCTGAAAATGCCCCAAGTTGTGTCCAGGTGGTCTGACTGCAGCTGACCTGGGGCCTCACTGTGCTCCTCACCGAGCCCTGTTGTAGGGGGACTCTGACCCTGCATACTGTCACGAGTACCAGAGGGAAAACCTTAACAATAAAATTATTTTCCTGTATATTCTAGGGTAGGGTATATGTATATCTGTCATCTGTATAAAGGGATGCCCAATGCTGCCGTTACAAGCTGACAGTGTTTAAGTCCTTCTCAAATCACTATGCTTTGGTTTTTGCATCCAGAGGAAAAGGATTTAGGGAGGCAAATAGAAAAAGTTCTGGTCAATAATGAGTTTGGTAACCAGGAGCATTTTGAACTTGCAGAAAGTCATTCACCAGATGAAGTGGAAGTATTTCAGCAGCATGTTTGGAGTAATTTCTGCTTGATGACAGGAAATAAAGCTGAGTTACTAATGTACAGCCTCGTGAGATGTGGAGCTGACCCAGCAGGTGGGGAGGGAGCTGGACTGCGTGCTTGCATTTGCAGAGAAATGTTTACCAAACCTGGGTTTGCAGGGAGGACATCCCGTATTTGACTCGAGGGGAAAGTGCTCAAATCCCTGTTGATAACAGGCTCATACATGTCACTTTGGCTTGTGGGACTTCTGTTATGGATGGCAATTCACAGCAGTGAAGGAGTATAACTGGCTTAGAGGATGCTGACGGGCTGGAAATTAGGTATGCCATCGTACAGTTGTAAACTAGGAAGCTTCGCTCCATAGTATGCGTGCTAGGGCGTAAATGAAAGCATCTTCCCTTGAAGTTGTTATCATGGGAGTCTACAGGAGTGATTACATGGCCGCAGATGTGCTGGGCCCTTTCACCCTTCTGCAGCCTGTCTTTTCGCTGTTTCCCTTTAAGCAGAGTCTCAAATGTACATTTTCATTAAATCTTATTTGCAGAAGAGAGTTTTTTAAAGAAAAACAACCCCCTGGAATTTCTGATTCATCAAAGCATTAATGTGGAACTGCCTGCTATAGAGGCAGTGGATAACTGAGAAAAAAGGAGTGGTGAATCACCCTGTAACAACATTTTGAATTTGCTTTGTTAAATTTTTAATCTCTTTTTAGCTCATGGTCCCTGGATATTACGAGGAGGCATTTGAACCCGAAGGCCATTAGGGGTATGTAGTTCACCTCTCCACACAACAGAAATCTACCTGTTTTTGTATTTGTTTGCCCTAGCAGCAGCAGACAAAAAAAAAAAAAAA
>VZSC01005890.1:428534-445226 GCA_013398225.1 Steatornis caripensis | reverse complement strand
AAATAATGTCATCTTCAAATTAATTTATTATAATTTTTAATTATAAATAAAATATTTTAATATTAAAATAATATTGAGTTTACATTTATAACCAGGAGACAGTTAGAATGTGTTTTCCGCTGGATAAATTACACCCAAAGAAGCTAGGTACAGTTCTTCTGTGGTCCGCAAGAAATCTGAAGCATATAATCTTTTTGTGAAACTTGTCAATCTTATAACCAGATAGGGTATGAAGCTCTTATAAACAATGTAAATGCCAAACTTCAATACTCTACTCATCCTGAGGAAATCCAATCCCAAATTGTCTTTCTCCATTTTTTCAAATAAGTACTTTGTCCAATAGGCCATTATGGCCTGGGGAGGAGAGTAAAAAGCTCTTAATCTCTCTTGCAACCATATAACTGAAGTGAAAAATATATCATGTGATGAGAAGCCAAACAAGCATATACATATATAATACTGTAACTCTGAAATTGCAGTGTTTTTATCAGTCATACCTGTGCTCTGCAGCAACCTCATGAGAACATGGCTTCATTTTTACTTTTTTTTAAACTTTTTAAATTCATTGAAAATGATACATAAAATGAAGAAGGGGGAAATCCAACATGTTGCACTTTGGTTTTCTTTCTAGGTATGCTGGAAATATATTCCTGTATTTATATTCCTTTTAGCTAATAACATTTGCATTCCTGGTTACTTAGGGGTAACAAAGAAAAACAGAACAACAAACTCATGAGATCTGTGCCTTTTTACCTCATGACAGGTCCCACAGCTTCTGCTTAAGTCAGAATCCTGGAGAGTATTCTGCTTTGCACAAGAGATTGTTACCAGATTATCAAATCCACTCAACTTTTCTTTTCAATGTCAGTGTAGAGATATTTTCCTTCTCAACCCACTTCCTTGACATGCCCAATGCATACTTGTTGCATCCTGACTCCATCTAGTAACAGCAGCATGAGTCAGCACAGGAGCTGGAGCTAAGACTGACAGCACTTGATGATACATGCCTAAGTACACAGAAGCTCCTTGATGGTATTTACTTTAATGAGTGATTTGAATATGCCTGGTGCTGGTAGACTACTTAAGTGTGAGATACATTTGAGGTTGGACTAGATGATCTCTAGAGGTCCCTTCCAATCCCTACCATTTTATGATACTGAACCTCTTGAACAAAGAAAATTTAAACTGAGTTGGTGGCTAGGGTAGTATAAGGAAAAACAGCTGCTGTAGCTTGAATTGCAACATCTGCTTTTGTTGTTTGTTGCTGGTCTGGTAATATTTTTGCCCCACCTTCTCACTTAACACAAATAAGGAGGTAGATAGAGAAGACAGGTGGGATATATGGGAAGGACTGTTACAGGAGAAGAAGAGATTGCCTTTTCTATTTTCCAGTTGTCCTTTTTCATCACAATCCTGTCTTTAGATCTCCTATGTTCTTTATCTTAATTCTCCTTGAAGTCTCTTGACCAGTAGAAAAAAAAATAACAATAGTAATAGTTTCAGAATCAATTTAGCTTGTAAATAAGTTCCAGCTAAAACCTCAAACCTCAAATTGGCAGCACATTGTGAGCTAATGAACCAACACAGAGCCCCACTGGCTTGAGATAGGATAACATTCAGGCCCCAGTTTTAAATAGGCTGCCTGTGGGCAAACTGTTATAACCATATGGAGCTCCACTGACTTCACATAGGGTAAAGCTGAGAGCCTGACCCTGCACAGTGCTGTTGAAGTACTGACTATCCCAACCTTAAAATCCAAGGTCCAGACTCATCCCACCAAACTTTGGAGATCTGAGGCATTAAATTTAGGAATAAAGTGCCCTTAAAGTACAACGACCTTCTAGAGAAGAGCTGAGATGCAAGGTCCCCACTGACTATGTGGAGAGAAACAGCCTTACAATCCTAAATCAAAAGCATATATTTAAATGAAACAAATTCCGGCTTTGCTAAGCAACCATAATTTGATTTGTTTCTGTGATGTGTTTGATGAAATTTTGAATGAAATAAATGCATATGGATACAAATGACTTGGTTACTAGAACATTTAGAGAGGCTATTCTGACTAATGTTATTATCTATTACTACAAAATACTCCCCGCATCTTTCTTCTGTAAGCATGGGTATAAACAGTTCACTGATTCTGTTCAGTTCATCGTCATAGTTATTTTTTTATAAATATCGGAAGTATCTCATCACACTGAAATCTAAACATTGTTTATCAAGTTGTTATGCTGATTTCTGACATCATTACAAAACACATCCAGAAATCAAAATTTGTTTTGATCTAAATAGCCTGTATGTTTCATCTCATCACTTGCAAAATGAGAAAACTGTAAAGCATCCCTAACTCCTTGTTTCCTTCTTCTGACATTACAAAAATCCTGCTGTGATGAGCAGATTTCCACAGGAAATCAGAGAATTTCCTGATTACAAAGTGTATTTCTTGTTTGCCCAAACTTTGCCAACAGAGCTAATTTTCAAGCAGGTCTTTTTTTGTTTGTTTTAAAACAAGATGGATAAACAAAGTTTAATTAACATGCCTGTAATAAAAAGATAGTGTGGATCAAAGTAATGGGACCAAATAACCAACTAGATAAGGCACATTTAAGAGTACACTTCAGCCAGCAAAAATAAAAAAAAAAAAGAAAGATTTTATATTGTTTTCAGAGCACATAGGGAACTCCTCTCCTATTGTGTTCAATATATCATGTGAAATAATCCTCCTGACTTAGAAAAATACAATTTATTCCACATGAATGCATAATAGTGGAGGGGAGAATCATTTAAGAGTTGGGGATATATGCTGACCTCTAACATTATTCCTTTGTTTCTTGACACTGCATAGCTAACACTGAAAGAGGAAAAGTGATATTTTTAACAGAGAATATACATTGTTCACAATCTGCCATGTGCCCAAATTTTAAAGTAATAGAAAAGATTCAAACTGTATTACTCTGTCAGCAACCCTGTTCTACACAATATAAACATAATCATGTGTTGTGGTAGCCTAGTTCTTGGAGTTAAACTGCCAGGAAAGACAGCGTTGCTGGATGAGGGCCAGCAGAGAGGAACAACAATTCCAGATGGATAGACCAGGCTTTCATCTGATTCCCAGATATCCTTTTGGGTCTCAGGGGATGCATGGGCTCCTTCAAAAGTCTTTCAGTCAAAACCTAACACTCAGTAACAAATTTAAATGGTACAGTCAGAGACAACCCCACAGAATGCAGAACAGATACATAAGCACATAACATCAGTCTTGTACCTCTAAACTCTGATGAGGAACAGCTAAAAGCAAGTAGGCAAATTATTTATTCTGAAATTTGTGATTTTTTTCATATATTTTTATACTCTCGTCTGAAAACCAAACTTCTCCTGCATGTTATTGTTTGTAGTCCATACGTTCTTGTTGTTATGGAGTCCCAGAAGGATCTTTCGGTGTCAATGTGGACAGCTTTCAGTAAGTTAAAAAGGTCAGTGCATTAGGTCAGATTCACATTATCACAAAGGCTGCTTTACAGCAGTCTTGTTACTTTAAAAGATCTTTAATGGAAATTAATATAATTAACCAACACTTCAGTGCCCTTCTTTACTGCCAAGGAGTTGCAAAATATACACGGAAATTAAATCCATAACTTAAATACATCATCAATTCTGTAGGCAAAGGAGTGATAATGAAATTAAAACTTGAAATTAATGAATGAGTAGGTTTAGATCAGTTAAAAGAAATACTTTTTCCTGTACTATTTGATATGTGTACATATGAAGTTAGTACGGTATTCAGGATTATAAATAGAACAGGATTCACACTAACAAAATTTTTATTTACTCTTAAGTGTGGTTTTCTTTCATTTAGGTTATCTATAGCATATAATTTGAGTTTGCTGTAAGGCAGCAATTGCTCTCACAAACACCTGATATTGCTAATTTTTCATGAATTATGATGTCCGTTGAACAACTTGAATGAATTACTGCCTTAAAACCATCTCTCTGTTTGAAGGAATAACTTTACAAATGCAGAAACCTTTACTTCTTGGCAACCTGTGGTGGCATTTGAAATTTCTTTGTCTCTGGGCACTTTAAACTAATGTTTCATTAGTTGTTAAAACAGGGTAAGGTCTATGCTCTCTATTGATTGCCAAATAAATTGTTGTGATACATTATTTTTCCCCTCTGGTACATCACTTTTTCTTGTTTGCTTGTTTTCTGTGCTTGCCTCTGGAACATGTACAAGAGGTTTGCATTATTAGAGGTGAATAATATTATTGTTACATATGATTTTGCTTTTTGATTTTTAATGCTGTTGTTTTTTCCATGTGTTGTGATTTGATTATTAAGGCTGCTTTCAGTTCTGTTATTAACCAAGCTTGACTAAAAATAATTCACTTTGACAGTAAAACTGCAGGTAAAAATTTTGGAAATATAATTGCTGTGTCAATACTCATAAAAGGTAGATTGCTGCATTACAGTTAGCAATAAAAGCATGTTGAAAAGTTGTGAAAATATCCCAAAGTCTCATTGCATCCTGATCTTCATAACCTTTATTCCGAGATAAAGGTGGTTCATGATATTACATCAGTCATACATGTGGTAAATGAGGCAGTCTGCCAAGGGTGAACAACACTCTGGGCAGCAAAAACTGGATCTCCAGCCTTTCTTTGTTATCCTTTAGCTCAGTTTCATTAACTATTGCAGAGATCAATCTCCTTCACCTAGTGCATTTCTAATCACATTTGTGCTGGATGAGAATTCATTAGCATCTGTAAATGGCCCAGACAAAGCAATGAGACTTAGCCATTGCTACTTTTATACTAAGCAACCAAAAAAAGCAGGTTATAGACATTATTGTAACTTTCCTTTTAGAGTTAGCTACGTCAAGAGAGAGAAATCTGGTACAAAGAAACAGTGGCAGTATTTTTGTAAAAGTCAAGGGGTTGTTTGCAGGGACAGGAACATATTTGGCGAATTTAGCTTTCATTTTACTAAAGAATTACCTGTGAATAGCTCTCATTTTGAAATATATGAACAATTTATACTATTATAAAAATGTAATGTGCATATATGTTAGCATGAGAGTGATCTCGAACCATTGAATTTAGTTACATCCATGAGAATGTTGTATATATTCTAGGCTTGATGAATACAACCTTCTTGGCCATGGGAACGGAAAGAAGAGTAATTTAATTTACTGACATAAGTGCTTACTCTTGCACAGACATACTATTGTGAAATATTCACTTTTAATAAGCATTCTTATTAGCATATAAGCATATATATAGCTTATAGCATATAGCTTATAAGCATAAGACATTCTTTATACAATGTTCACAGAAAATTCTGTATTCCAGTCCAAACAAACCGGTATGGGGTCCCGCATGTATGACAGTATTTGTTCACTTCTATAAATTTCAACATTTTTTAATGTATATGGTTCTGTTTATACATACATACATCTGTATGTAACTATATCTGTACTGGGGCTGGTTGAGATGGAGTTCATTTTCTTCATAGCAGCTTGTATGGTTCTGTGTTTTAGATTTGTGACCAAAACAATGCTGATAACATGCTAATGTTTTAACCCACAACAATATTTTAGCCCAGAATTCATATGATTAACATGTTATTTTTTTTTTGTAGGGATTTTTTTCAATGTTCGCTACATCTGATTATTCAACATTTTCAAATAATGCCTTTAAAAGTTGCCTTTTCACTGTTCTTTGTGAAAGTCTGTATAACTTTTGCAGAGGGAGAATAAATGGTTTACTGTGCTTGAACACTAAATGAAACTTGTATCTGAATCTTGCATTTGTCTAATGTTATCTTTCACAGATTTCTTGTAGCTCTGTGGGTTCCAAGATCTCTACCACCTATATGACTTGTACCAGTATAGCCATCTATAGCTGAAATCAACTCTACAACTCCAGTATTTTTACAATGGGGAAAATATAGTAACTAGTATGGAATGGGTTTTTTAATAAATATTTTTCTGAATAAGAAATTTCTACCTATTTCTTGATTGCAGCTATCAACTACTGTCTTTACATTCAGCTACATGACTATCTAACACGAAGACTCTAATCCAAAGAAATGCTAGGTAGATACAATTTTTTTTCTCTGCAAACAAATAATAAATCATAACAGTAATGTCAATATCTTAGTTTTGGGGTGTGAAATCCCCTGAAGGTGGTTTAACATGCTTAATCTCAGTCTTACAAGGAGCACATAACTCATGGGGATTTATGTAATTTCTGTACCTAGACTCTTTTTTTGTTCCACGTATGTGAACAAGTATGTAAGGAGAAAACAAAACACACCTCCACCAAAACTCCAAAACAGAGATCATCTTTTGCATAAATTCTCAGTAATTGCATTTTAAACCAAGGAAGAGACCTAGGATTTAGATTTCTTGCAGCCTGACGGGATTTGACCTATAGCTTCTTTCCAATAAATTTATTTGTTTGGAATGTGCTTTCTTAGTGCACTACCCACCCTTATGTACTCATTCTTAAAGTTGGATGCCCTGCTATTTTTCATTAAAGTGTCAGTGATCAGAAAACAAATGGTGAGAAATTTCCTGAGTTTATTCTGACTGATCACAGCATAAATATTCTGGTCTCTGCTCTTCGGACTGTTTTATCTTTTTATCTGTCAGAACTATTTTATCACACAGGTGATGCTCTCACACCAGAATAGTACTTCAAGTCAGTGATGGTAGTGGGAGATTTGAGTGTTAGATATAGACAGATGGGTTTGTGATGTCTGAGAAAACCACATGGTAACTTGCCTACTGAGTGCAAATGCAATGAACTTCACAAGATCTCAGAAAAACAGCTGGTGGTCATGGTCTATGGTCCATATCATTAATGATATAGGAGAGTGTAGGAAAAACATTCTGGAGGCTAAATTCAGGCTACAATCCAGGAGACCATTGTCCTGGAGCTCCACCATAGTGTTCTGTGAAATATTTTTAGTCCCACACGTGAGGCCCAGGAGGCAGCCAGGAATTAAATGTTTCAGTGCATGAGTGAGATTATGCTGGAGAGAAGAGACATTTAGGATGTTAGGAAGGGGAGCAAAAGGACCTGCACAGCAAGAACAAATGGCACCTTAATCAAAGTGGAACAAGGTTGCTGGGACTGAAAATTACAAAGTAATAGAAGAGTATTTAAAATAAAAATGAGGCAGACAGGTAGGTGTTGGGTGATTCCCATACCTGTTATTTTCTTAGTAACAAGTAAGTCAGAAACGCTAAACAAATTTTAAGGAAGTGTTAGATCAAGTAAGTAAGTTCAATGTTAATGTGTCACCAGGACTGCCTGACATTCACCACACACTTCTGAAAAAACCCAAATGAGAAGTTTAGAAGCAGAGGCCAAAGTGTGCAACCTGTCATGACAGACTGCAGCTGTGCCAGAGGAATGGCAGGTCACTGATCTAACTCAGAGATATGGGAAAGGCTCTGGGTGGAATCCTAAGAACTACAGACAAGTAAGCCTGGCTTCTTTCCCAACTACCCATCTGGCAGAGTCAGTAATAAAAGATAAAATTCTGAGAAAGATAGTCTGTTAGGAAAGAATCAGAATGGCCCCCAAGAAAATGACCCACAAAAACCTGCTGGTGTTTGAGGAGATTTTGAAGACCAAGTGGATAAGAGAGATAGGATGAACATAAAGTATTTGGAGTCCTTGTCAAGTCTCTATATCAAGTTCAGTAAAGAAAATAAGTTGCAACAAGAAAGGGTCTTTTTCTGGTTAGAAATAAGGTTAAAAGAAGGAAAGTAAGTTCACTTTTCTGGGTGGAAAAGAATCATGAGTAGGTTCCCCGTAAATCAGTGTGAAGACTAGTTTCATTCAACATTTTAATCAATGACTTGGAGTAGAAGTCTGCAGTGAAATTTCCAAGTTTTCAGGTAATACCAAATTCTTGACTTTCAATGTAAATAAATGTAAGATGATGTGTCTAGGGAAAAGAATTCTAAATCACATCTGCTGAATTCTGAACTGGAAATAACGACCTAGAAAGGAAACCTTGGGGTTAACATTGACAGCTTTCTGGAAACATCATTTCAGTACGCAATCAAGAAAAGCCAACAAAATGTTCGGCATCATAACAAAGGGACTAAAAACAATACAGAGGTTGTTATCTTGCTCCTGTAGAAAAACACTGTACATATCTTGACTACTGTGTGGTTGTGTTTTCTCCACATTTCAAGAAAGACAGAGTGGAGTTAGAAAGGGCACAGAAAAGGGCAACTACAATAATTAAGAGGCTGGAACAGAAGCAGTCCTGCATTTTTAAATACTTTGCCTCCATAAAGGACTAAGACTGTTTGTACCTCAGAGTGGTAGGTCTCTAAAAGTCATTGGCTCCCTGGGCATTTGATGAAAAGAAGTGCTTAAGTCAAAGGAATTTTGAGAAGATTTAATGCTGGAAGGAAATTTTAGGACATCTTGATAGGGAATTAAGGTGTTGGCTTCAGAACCATATCTTCAGGGTCAGGAACCTGAAAACTAAGTATACCTCCAACAAAACGGGGCTCAGTTTCAGATTCAGACACCAAGGGTTTGAATTACTCATCTAAACAAAAGCAATCAAAAGACCTTGTGTCTCTAACACTTTTAGGGTGTGTGATGCACCTGCACAGGGATGGTGGATGTGACACCATGTCCTCTGGAGCAGCAGATGGAAGCCAAAAAGCATAAATTGGTGCACTTAAAAGTTATTTACTGCAAACTAAACTGAATCCACTGTATCCTACTTCTAATTTTAAATTTAAAAAAAAAATCTTGAAAAGTATATGAGGAAAAAATTTTAAGAGGCTAAGATATTATGGTTGTGGTTTCAATGCATGTAATAGCAGTTTTCTCAATTCTTAGTGATGTTGAAATGATACTGGATTTTGCTAGAGAATCGAAACAGACAAATGCAAGTTACTCTCAACACAAATGAGTAGCTCACTACCTACAAGTTCTCCTACAACATTTAACCTTCAGGGAATACCCATTTTTGCCCTTGGAATTGCTTGCTGGCTGCGAGTCATAAGGCTGTATACAGTAAAGTATGATTTACCTGATAAGTAGTTTACAAATAAAAATAGATGATAGTGCAAGCAGTAACAAATGTACCTTCAACGTGAACTTCACCAGTTCCTACTAAAGAAATTTAAATGGAATATCTCAGTTAACACTAGTGACGTGGCTTTTGGTTAGTTATGATTTCACTTCAAAATGTCACTTTATCACCCTTGAAAATTAAGATAATAAAAAATTATTATAGTGATAAAAGTAAGAGGTAGCCAGGTAAGAAATCTTTCTGGACTACCAAACAAATGAGCCCTCATTGGGTTTCAGTGTTACACAATGACCTTCCACAGTTTTCTTAAACATTAGCAAAGTCCATTTGCATAATTTGGACTGAGATTAGAGCTCATCTGCCTTCCTAGGCAACTGAGGGAGAAGAAAAAAAGGAACAAAAAAAAAGAAAAAAAGAAGGCAAGACTCTACAAAGTATAGTGAATAGAATTAATTAACATCCCTAAATGGAGTCAAGCATTGGAATAAAAAAGCTTTGTAAAATGCTGTTCATTGTATGGATTGTGTTTTCCTTCCAGAAGAAAAACACACAAGGCAAGGAAGGTGGGAACCCACTTCACTGACTAAATGTGATGGTTTCTGATATATTTTCAGCTGAACATTTTGATTTTTATTTTCAAAATGCTTTTGATTATTTTTGGCTAATGTATAATAAAAATTAAATTGTCAACACTGAGAAAGAATTATGTACTTTAGTTGAAGTGAAATGTTTTTACTATGATTTTGATCTTTAATTTCATGGAATATTCAAATTTATTTCAAATTCAGAATTAAATCAAATATTTATATTCTTCACTAATAGAACCTATACGCCACACCTCCCCAATTCAAATAGTAGATATCTAAGTAGATAGATACAAATAAGGATGTGAACATATTAACACATGGATCAGGGAAAATCTCCTCAAAATTGTTTATGAGGTCAGTGATGGGAATAAAAGTCAATACTTCTCACCCATTTTACAGAGTTTATTCAGGGGTTTGATGGTAAGAGGTCACATTACATGCTTTTTGATACAGTTTGCATAGGTGTATTCTATACATATTTTATGCTTCACTTTACTGGACTGTAATTGATTTCATCTGGGGGACTAAAAGATCTGACAAAGTATTTAGGTAACAAACAGGAATCATCTATCATTTCAGGATACCTGTTGCATGTAAGCAAGAAAATTCATTTTTACACAAAGATTTAGTCTTCTTTGGTCAACTTTCTGAATGAGAAAGATTAATATTGTCTAACAACAATAAAATGTTCTATTAAATGAAACTATAACACATTTAGTTATTAAAACTAACTGTTTTGTTTGCTCATTTCCAAAGTAAGTTAATCAATTTAGTGTCACAATTTACTGTTAAAGATGGGGAACATGGCAATTTATTTTTTTTTAATTGATACATCTCTACATCTTCAGCCAGAGAAAGAGATGGATAATGATGTATGGATCTATACTAGTATCACGCACAGTTTGGATGAAGTAAATTTGAAACTTTTTGTTTGTTTAGAAGTTTAATTTGTTTAGAATTTATATTCACAAACCAAGAAGTAACCTTTGAATGAACATGGAGGATGTCTTCTAAGCAAAATACTTTGTAATTGGTGAAGTATTTGCCATTCACTAAAACCTTTGATAAAACACCTACAGTGGTTCCCATGTTACTGCAACAAATGGTACTAAACCTGAGGTTATAATTGTTGGAGAAGGGATAAAAGATGTTCTTAGACAAGCACATCTGAATTTTGCTCTGAAATGTGAAAAACCTACCTACAAGATTATGCAAAAAACTTAATGTTTTCCTCCCAGTTATTTCTATCACTACGTATTTCAACTTTCACACATAATTCTCTGTGGTTTTAGCCTTATTTAATTCTGAAAACAATTGTGTTCAGTTTGACTAGACTACAAGGCGCAAAGCCAACATTACTATGTTTCTATTACAAACATTGCATTAAAAAAAAAGTCATTCATTTGTTATTTGTTTCAACTACAGATGAGTTGAAGTAAAAGACAAGGGATTATGAGTGTTTTACTCTTCTAGGAACATGTTTTAAGAGAGGGGATGCTGAGTCATTTTCTGATTTCTCTCTTCTCTCTGTTGTCTTATTTTCCACAACTAGTTGCTAAGAATTTCTGCAAACAAAGAGAAATGAGAAGTTCCAGATGCTTTACAAAACACTTTTTAGGGAAAGATTGTTGTTTTTTAGTTTTGTTCTTTCTTAGAATCTTGGAACTCATGGTGCCTAGTGATTATTACTTTTAATTTTACTGGTGCACCTTTTGTGTTGACAATAGATGCATTGTAGTTTCTGCCCAGGATTCAATGCAAAAATAATTGTTTTTACATATAGTGTTACTCCTTTTTTTGCTGAGCCGTGAAACTGCACCCAGTGTTAGAAAGATGAATTTTGCCCACTATAAAGTTTTTCAGAGTGTTAACTTTCGTATTACAGGTCATTTATTAAAAAGTAAATAATGGTCTCTCCCTAAGACTATTCTACATCTAATATAAAATCAAATATGATTGTGTCAGGGTTTAAAGCTGGGCTGGCTGTTAAACGGATGACAGACGCTCTTTGTTAACCTACTCCCTCCCAAAATGTGGTGAAAGAGAAAAGGGAAAGAGAGTTATTATGGGTTGGAAAAGTTAAAACAGCTTTAATCTAACTACCATAATAAGGTATTATAGTAATAGGAAAAATAATAATGAAATATATACAAATATATACAAAACAAATACCAAGTTCCCCCCCACCTCCAATGACGAATACGTCACCCAGACATTGTNCTAACTACAATAATAAGGTATTATAGTAATAGGAAAAATAATAATGAAATATATACAAATATATACAAAACAAATACCAAGTTCCCCCCCACCTCCAATGACGAATACGTCACCCAGACATTGTGGGGTATGCCCTGGAAATGTCCTGGACTGTACTCAGCAGCAGGCAGGAGCTGGATTCAGGAATGCACAGATCAGGATCAAAGGCAGAAGAATCGGACAGAGTTCTCCTTGGATGCCGGCCATAGAAGAAGAGAGCGAGACCCTCGTGATCCCTCAGCTTTATACTGAGTATGACGCGTATGGGATGGAATATTCCCTTTAGTCAGTTTTGGGTCACTGTCTGACCTGCTCCTCCCCACCGCAGGGTCCCAGGTGTGACCACTTTTCTGCTGTTTCAGTTCTGGTGCATAAGAAAGTTAGCAGGAGCAAGCATCGACCTTGGTCTCCATAGGAATACCTATAAGCAAGAGCCTTTCTGCATGCCATTGCTACTGATGTTCCAGCACTAACTATAAACACTGAGCCTTATCACTGCTAGAAGCAGCTACTGTCTGTAAAAACATGCAGCTAATTTCAGAGAGTGCAGCTTCTCAGAAGAGACTTAACTAAAAAGTAAAGTTATAAAAAAGAAAATTGCTTCTGTCCTACCACAACCAGGACAGATTGTCACTATTAGTATTAAAGTTCTGTATATGAGTGACTATTTCTCACTTTAGAATGTTCTAGGTGCAGAACGGTGAATCAAGCATAAGTAAAAGGGAGATGTAAAACAATGAAACAGGAAAGTATAAGGTTAAAAGTGTCCTTTTTCTATGGAATTACTCAGACATAAATGAAAGATGATTATGACTCTAGTTCTGTTTAACAGTCTTCAAAAAATTAATTTTGTCTTCACCATCATTTGATAAGTACTGTTGAAGATGAAAGCTAAACCAAAACTTCTGTTTGAAACAGAAGTGTAATATGATTGGGTCAACTAAACTCAAAATTGAAAAGAAAGGAGGAGATGGAGTTTATCTTATCTTTGGATCCTTGATCTTGGAGTTGGCTATAAAAATCTTTTATCTGATTGTCTTATTTATTTCTTAAAGGAAATTTATACATTGGGACCATGACAATTATACTTGCTGGATTTTCATAAGTTTTATGGAAAGATTGCTGTACAGAATAGTAAGAGACAATAATACAGTATGGAGTGTCCTGAGCCACACTCTTCTTTCATCCTCTTATACCACTAGCCCTGCAGTTCCTCCTTCCCCTTTAACCTTGAGTTCTCCTCCTCCTTCCTAGGCCTTTCTGTGTGTGATGTGTATATTTGATGTAATAAGTGAAAATTGTCTGTCATATCTTACTTCTCAATAGCATGTACAGAGCAAAGATTAAAATCCTGTCAAACAAGTGTTTTCTGTCTCAGTGTTTTGTGTGTTCTTGATACATTACCAGCTCCTTTTCTTGCAAATCATCAAACAGAATTATATCTGTCCCTTACTGAGTATTCGAGGTCTGAAAGATGTTTGGAGTAGATGGGAAAACACTATGTCAATTTCCACATTGCTGCCCACTCATGCCAGGTTATTTGCTCACTGGGGCAAAATACGCATCTCTGCACGAGGCAAAAGATGATGTCTAAATGGCAAAAGGCAATCTTACCTAACCTAATAATAATATCCAAGGCCATTTAGAGTGATTGCATAGACCTGATTCATTTTGCCATTGAATAATGTATTAGAACAGCTTTGCAATATTTTAATTATTTGATGAGCATGCATTTCCCTTATCCATATTTTAGAGTTAGATAAGCAATCATTGTCTTCCAGTCAATTAGTCAATGTACCTTTCCATAATTTTGTTACTTATTGCTAGCAGTTTCTTACTGTAGGTTGTGACTCTATTTAAAGAAATTTACAATATTTTTCTGGTATCTTCAACCAATAACCTGTTGAAATTATTCAGTAAATAATTCACTAGTAAAAGTCAAGTCATTTTTCAAATGCAAGTAAAAAAGGTGCAGGGATAAAGTTTCATTAACTTTTAATAATTACTTTGGGGTTTTTTGTCTTATAAATGACATTAGCCAAACATCACCACATCAATATTATTTAGCAAAAATAGTGCTCTGTGATGGAGTGAATATTAGTTTACTTTTGTTTTTATCAATAAATTCTGAATTTCAAGAGTCTGACTAAATCTTTCCTTTGTGCTAAGCCACTCAAATATTCATGAGTAAGAAGATCTTGCAAATGGTTTATTGTGGTGGTTTAACAAGATCCAGTGTCCTTAGGTGAGAAAGTCATACAGTTACATATGTCTGAAAAAGCTGAAAAGACACTTACCTTTATAATGCAGACACACACATAATTAATTTAACCCAATTATTTGACTTCATGCACATAGGTGTTTAGAACCTGGAGAGTCTGTGCGAATCACTTTTTGCTGCACTAAAAATATAACACAAAATATTACAGATTTTATCTTTTTACAAAAGACAAAGAGTGATTATGGTGTGCCATAACCATTGTCTCTGCAAAGGAAGAAATATCTATCGGATCCTTAAAGGAAGAAAACAATCATCTGGCTTATTTAAGCATCAACATTTTTCTCTCATCTGGGAAGGCTACTCAACAACAAATTTCAGTTCTGTTTCTTTCCCTGATTGTCTCACCTTTCTGGAAGATGGACACCAGACATCATTTTTCCAGCTAGGTCAGATAATTGTTATTCTTTCAGACAGCAGGATTGCTACAGAGGAAAGGTTACCACCCTTCTCTGTCAGACACTAGAAGATTCAATCACTTTTTCCTGGTTTCCCTAAATGCCATCTCCTAACTCCAGTTAGAATGTCAGTGTTTTGGGGTATTTCCTCCCTCTTTCATACTAGATTCTGTACAGGAGTCCTACCACAAGAAGTTGGCAGCAACTATTTTGCTTAACTCTTCCCCATTACTGTCTTGGGTTTTTATTAATTAAAAACAATCTCTTTAATCAGTATTGAACAAAAAAACCAATTGCACACTACCGCCTATAAATAGTCCCATTTCTTCCAAATGATGCTTTTTGGTTAGACTCAAAAAATCTTTAGCAGCCGGGAAGACAGTAGAAGTGGCCCTGCAGTAATTGTAATAGTAAATCTATTGCTATCTGTCTTTATTACGTTAACACATAGAACTAGCAGGTGATGAGGGAGTTTCTTTCTGGGGCTGTTCCAACACTTGTTAGCTTTCTTCCTTTTTTAAAAGGTCTACAAATTTCGTTTTGAATGTAGGTGTAAATCCTTAAGATTTACCTATGTATGATTAATGTTGCAGGAGAAACATGTTTTGTTACTCATAAATGAAATGTTTTGCTTAGAAGGAGAGAATATTTTCCATACCTTGTCAGGTGGAGGTGATACATATGCCTCAGCTGTTAACTGCCTTGACAATTCACTTCATTACAAAGGTTAAAACAGTTTCTGAATGTCATTGACTCTATAACATGCATGAATTTATGATGAAATTACAGGCCAATAAATTATGGTTTTCCATTTTTCACTGCGTGCAGAATTTAGTGATAACATAGATGAACTACTTAGGACGCTAATTAGTGGAAGACATTATATTACACAAATTCATGAAAGATTGTTACTTGAACTTAATTTCATTGCAAAATGGTATTACTCAAATATGTGACAGTGTGTCAGCTATTAACATAGGCTTTCTCTGTAAGGACACTGCCATTGATGTGACTCTCATAAAAAAGATTCCAAAATCAGAAACTAAACTTCACAAGTTCTTTGCTGCTACTTAGACCATTTGCCCATATGAAGCACACAAGGTCGTCTGTGCGTATTACCTGAGAGGTCAGTTATCCTCTTAGCACTTCTGTCTCATCAGGTTAAGCCAAAGGAAAACAAAAAATCTCTGGGCATATTAGACATCTATGGGATTGCATTAGTGTGGACAAAATACCCAGAACTTCAATAAAAAATTAAAATTTGGAGGGAAAGGGAAGGATGAGGTGTACCAATCCTTCATGTTGTGTTCCCTCTTCATTTCTCAGAAAGTTTGTCCAGTAAGCATTTTTTCCTTTTTTTAATTTTTTTTTTTGTAGGAGCTGCTCAATTTGTGATGTAAAAAGGCTGAGGCCTGATAGCAACAAAAGTAATTGCAAGAACAGCACATTTTTCTTTTTATAGAAAAGAGAGTTGAATATGATCTTGTGACTACCATATACAGCCCATTATTTTGGAGTTGCATGTTTATCTGCACTACAGGGTCATGACTTGTTACTTTTACTTAGTAATCTCATATTCAAGAACATACAAAAGAAATTCCAGGATATACAGTTGTATAACACTCTAACACTGCAAGTCATGCTCTTGGCTCTATTGTGGGCGTAGGTTCCTCAATGTTTTTATTAGCAATTCTTCTTAACCAGAAGTAGAAAGCAATTTCCATTCAACACTACCTGAGGTACAACATAACCTTTTCCAAAGAGGATTTCCTTGTGTTAGGCTGAATTGAGGTCTGTACTGTACATGATGGCACAGTCCTTCAGTTCATTTCCTTATTGTTGAAGTCAACAGCAATTGAATTGTTGAAGTCATCGCAATTGACTGGGGAATAAGCAAGGACAATCAGGGCAGCAACAAAGGTTTCTCACCTGCCTCCCAAAATGAGAAGCAGGCGGTCAACTACCTCAAGGATGAGTATGATGACAGTGGATCCTTGTGCGCCCCTCCAGGGAAACCTGCGTGCTCGACTACCTCCCTGAAGTGCCTGTACACCAATACACGCAGTATGGGGAATAAACAGGAGGAGCTGGAGATCTG
>VZSC01005890.1:368765-417323 GCA_013398225.1 Steatornis caripensis | reverse complement strand
ACAGGATGTGATTTGTTTCAATATAATGGTAAACTTGTTTCAGATGATAGGTTAAAAACTTATGTGAAGGTAAGAGTTGTTTCAACATGCATAACAAAATATAACTTCAGGAAGAATGATCACATTATTTTCAGGACAATTTTCCAACTTGCAGAGCACAGTTTGAAAAAAGAAAATTGAAAAATACATTTAGTCTTAAAAAATTATAAACATAAGACCACAAAAGGGAAAAGAATGCACAAATATACAGAGAAATAAAGGTACACATAATGTAAAATATTCAAGGTATTATACTGATCCTTGTGGAGATTTATTTCTATGAATAAATTAAGGAAATTTCTTAAGTAATCTTCATGCCTATCTTATGCGTATACAAGAATGTAAACAAATTTAAAACATGTAGGAGGCACTTTGAACTAAACTGAAGCACAGTGGGAAATAAAACTGAGGCTGTTTAAAGCAAATCAAGATAAAACAGAAGAGGGTACTGTAGCCTTCTAAGTAAAAAGAAACCTTGAAGAAAGAAAAATACAAAGAAACATCAAGTCTCAAAAGACGGATAATTAAGGGTACGATCCTTCAGAACTCATCGTCCTACATCTCCGAGAAAATTGGGCCTGCAGTAGTGGAGTTCTGCATAGCAAGTGTAGTGTGATCCCTCTGATATATAAAGAATTGAGCAATTCTTTTATTGAGTTGAGAATTTCAGTTATAGTGTAAGATTCTCTACTAGATGCTGTCACTGTTGAATTAGCTCAAAGGTCCAGAGTTGTCTAAAGGGATCTGAAAACCCTGGGTCCAAACCTACTCTCGGCACTTGTAAATATCTTCCACAGCTCTCTTCTCAAATTCAGGTGTTGAAGGTTTGTCAAGAATGGGCTGAGAGCCTTCAGAGAGGACCAGCAAGCAGAGCAAGGAAGATATTCTTCTCAGTATTGTTCTTCCCTCTTGGTTACAGTAGCAAAGGGAATCTTGAACGAAACAGGCTTGCTTATGTTGCTAAATGAATGAGAGCAAGGGAGCAAGTGTATAGCTTATTCCCTGAGTCTGATTTGGAGTATTCCAGATGGATGCCTCTAAGACAAGTTACCATTAAAGGGGCTGGTCTTAAGAACTAAGGATGTAAAATAGTCAGTGTCATTTTTCTTCGAGGCCAGGGATAAGCTTCTCTTCCTCTCTTATTTAGCAGTCGAGTCGTTAATTGTTAGAAGCACGACTGGATTCACAGTCTTATGCACTGTGCTATGAATTGTTGCCTGAACCCACTCTAGCTAAATTTGCAAATGTACCAGATGAAAGAAAAAAAGTTGAGCTGACTAAAAATCCTATAGCAAAGCCTACTTAGAGCTTAATCACAGGCATACGGAAGTTGATGGTAAAACTTTTCAACAGTACATAGAGTAAAAATATATTAGGTGCTTTGTAGGAGGAAAAAATAGATATTCCTTGTTCTTTGCAGAACAGGGTCATTATGTAGCAACACGAGTACAACCAGCAGCTGCAGGCTTTTTAAAAGACAGTAAAACCAGAAAGGAGTATGTTGCAGGACTAACAGAGGAACAAGTGAGTCCAAACGGAAAACAACCCCAAGCAAAGCCTAGACATCACTTCTCTGTGACTGAACCCTTCGGGACAAATGGGGAATGACAGCATTTGCTCAAAATGGCTCTTTCTTGGAGACATCCACTGTGAAGGTGAAGACGACACTCAGGCAGTTCTCTGCCTACTGTTTCAAATTTGTCAGTAACTCATGAGTAGTCAGTAGTCAGTTTGTAATTGAAAAGGGACTGGCTAAGCAAGCAAAGTGACCAGATAATATTGGTGCCCAAGGATACTGCTTATACTCAGACACAAGCTGGAATCCAGGGAACTTCAGCAACATACCTAGGAAAAACAGACTGACATAATAATAAATACCACCCCCACCCCCCAAGTCTTTCTTTTTAATTTGAAATCTGAAGCACATAATGAATAAATAAATAACATATTAGAGATGAAATCTTGTCTAATTTCCCTAACTTCAAAGACTGTATTACAATGATGTTCTCAGGACATCTACAGATGGGAATTTTGGCATAAATACAAGTTCTGCAACAGGGGAATAATATCTTAGTGTAAATCTCTCACTTATTATCTTAGTGCTAATATAAAATTGTATTAGTCTGTAGAAAATAATTGGATATTATTAATATGAAGATATTCTAATTTGTATATGGCAGACTTCTATTGCTCAGTCATGTTATGCTACTAAAAAAACTAAGCTATCTATCTGATGTATAATTGAACTGGTCTGTTGACCTCTATCTGGCTCATTTCTCATTTGTGACGTTTCTAACATGTCCCAGTTACTTAACCATAACTAAAGTCAATCTGTTCTTATAGTTTCTATCATTTATGCCATACCTTGCTATCTGCATTGATGTAAGGTTATTTTTAAGGTTACCTTATACTAGCTAATTGTGTTGGGTCTGGGTGGTGGGGCTTTTGCAGCAGGGGAAGTGGCTACCCGGGCAGGTGGCCCCTGTAAGAAGCTGCTTGAAGCTCCCCCAGATCTAAGTCAGCCCCACCTCAGGCTGAGGCCGGGCCATTTAGAGACAATAGATGCACTTCTGCGATAGCATATGTAAGAAAGGGATAAAGAAGCAGTCATAGAGACCTGCAGCAGAGGGAGGAGGGTGAGGTGAGAGAAACACCTGTACAGATACTGGGAGTCAGTGAAGAAAGAAGGGGAGGAAGTGGCCGGAGCAGAGATTCCCCCGCAGCCGGCGGGGAGAGGGTAGGCTGTGTCCCTCCAGCCCATGGAGGATCTAGGTGGAGCAGCACATGAAGGACCATGGAGGAGCAGAGATGGACCTGGAGGACCCCATGCCAGACGTGGCTGCTCTCGAAGCAGACCTTGACTCTGTGGGCAGCTGTGCTGGGTCAGTGTGTTCCTGAGGGACTGCACCGTGCAGGAAGGACTCAATGTCAGAGGGTTTCATGAGGGACTGTCTGCTGTGGGAGGGACCCTGTGCTGGAGCAGGGGAAGTGTGTGAGGAGCCCTCCCCCCCTGAGGAGGAAGGAATGGCAGAGACAATCTTTGGTGAGCTGACCTCACTCCTCACTTCCTGTCCTGCTGGAGGAGGAGGTAGAGACATAGGGAGCAAGGAAACTCAAGCCTGGGAAGGAGGGAGGGGTGGGGGAAGGGGTTTATTTGTAAGATCTGGCTTTCATATCTCATTATCCTACTCTGCTTTTTTGATTAATGACCAATTAAATTGATCTTTTTTCCCCAAGTTGAGCTTGTTTTTCACCCGTGACCATAACTGGTAAGCGAACCCTCCCTGGCTTTGTCTTGATCCATCAGGTTTCATTACATTTTCTCCGCATCCCAGGGGGGAGGGAGGAGTGAGTCAGCAGCCATGTTGCTGGCTGGGTCTAAACCACGACACTAATATTCTAAGACCTACCAGATAAGCTATAGCTAGGTTATAGATCTTCAGGGCGTCAGGGTTCTTGATCCATCTTAAGATAGCAGCTGCATGCAAGAACCAGGAGGAAAGGAGAATTTCTCCAAGTTCTGACACTTTACTATTCCCCACATACATTGCAGTTTTCCAGCAAAGGATGTACCAAGAATGCTGAAGTGTGCCTCATTCCCTGGCATTTGATTGAAGACATTATCTAATAAATGCATGTTGGGATCAAGCATTCATGGGCAACCATGGTGAAGAAAATACTCAAATTAAATTCTGAAGGAATAAGAATGGTTGCAGAGTTGGCAGGACAAATATTCCTCTAGTGAAAAAGAAATTACAGAACCACTGTCCAGAGACAGGATCCATAAAGAAAACGCCAAAGTTCCTTTTCAAGTAAAGAGGCAGGCAATGTTTTTGCGGATAGCACTCCAGGAGAAAGTCATGCAGGGGAAATCAGGTTCTTCAAAGCATTGGCAAGAGTTAGCGTCCTTTAGCAGTTAGTTTGCTAGTCAGGAGAAAATACAAATGCTGAGACTTCCTAACAACTCGTGATCCAATGGGCATTTCCTCAGCTCCCATTTCCTCCTCACAGTCACTGCTTCTCCTGTGGATGTAGCTGTATGACCAAAGAGATCTTCAAGAAAATACTCCTTATCCTCCCCAGACAAGGCTGAGCTAAGATCCATGGTAGTGCTGCTCTGTGCAACACAACAGGCAGTAAAATAACTACCAGTCATAAACTCAGAACATAGCCCTTGTTTAAAGACTACAGGAAGAAGCAGGGATTGGGCAGTTCAGAAGCTAACTGCTGGGGTTGTGGCTGAAATCACAGTATCTCCTCTCCAATGAAAGGACATGAAGAGTCTGCACTATGCTCTCACTCAGCACTAGCTCCAGAGATGATGCCAGAAGAAAATCAATTATCAGTGACACATGCTGGTTAAAGACAGTAAACTGCAAGTCATGAGACTGCAGATGAGGCTGTGCAGGGAAATGTAATCATCAGCTGTGTATTTAGAAAACCTAGCTCGGTGATGTTACTCAATATATGCCCAATCATTGAGTAGCAAAGCACAAAGATCTGTTGCAACCAAAGGGTGCAGTGTTGCAATACAATGTATGTGAAACCAGTGCCTGCAACAGCATCACTTAATATTAACAATAAGAGTCCTGGCTGTAATGTTCTAAATCAAATGCTATTGAAACCCTGTAATCAAGTTCAAGCAGCATAACAAAATGAAAACAGCATTCGTTCAGCTGAAAGAAAGACATTCCTTGTTTTGAAATAATGCCATGATTTAGCTACATTTTGTGTGGGTTTATGGAGAAAGGGGCATGTGTATATCACAACCAGTAGGCAAGAACACTATCAGTTATCAGCATTGATCTCAGAAGAGTTCCAGCACACTCTCAGCACCATAGTGATAATGTGGTGGATGCACAGTCTTTAATAGCTGAGTGCCAACATACACCACAGGATGTGACAAAACTTTTACTTAGGGTCCAGGGGTAGAAATGGAAAACAGCAGATATCAAGCACAACTGTATAAGATACGTAGTAATTCAGGGTTATAGCGCAGGCAATGGATTAATCGAGATTTTACTTCTTCCCATAATTTTTTCTATAAGATGGAGTTGCCAAAAGTGTGATCCCTCTCAAATCATAGAGGAAAAGCTATGCTGCTATATAATCCTTCTCCATCTGCTTCTTTCCACAAATCTATATCCTGTCTTGCTGTATCAGTTAGTTTAGGAGTAACTTCTTATGTGTGATCCATGCACTGCCTTTGGGGAAAACAACCAAAAAAACCACACCACCACCATTTCCCCCTGCACTTAGCACATATTTTGTGGTGAAGAGATGAGACAAGTTCTTCTAATGACTATAAGGTTGAGTGTGGGAGTGTTCAGTTGTTTCACTCAGCACAAAGAATCACAACAGGGTATAATGAAAGCGTACTAATCCAACTAGCCCCACAGGTAACACCAAAAAAGTTGACTTGTGCAAGCACTATCACATGATGGCAAAGTGGATACCCTCTAGGATTCCATAAACAGACTGATTTTAAGTTTTTGTAAAATCCCTGAGAGATGACTTTGTTACTACTTTTATCCATTCTGTATTTATTAAAATATCACAAGTGTTCTACCACATACTCTACACCTTCTGGCAGCTGTGTTGGCAAATTTTTAAAGACATGGAAAATAACATCTTGCTCCAAGTTACATACTGTGGGAAGAAATAGCCAGGGCAGCATGTGAAACATGAAGCACAGAAATGAAGCCATTCACGTTGTGGTTTAGTGTCAAATCCCTGAAGATATGCCATGTGTCTCACAGTGGAAATGAAACATGGCTTCTGTCCCAAAGAGATTATAATCAAATTTATAAATGAATTACTGGACAAGAAAAATGAAGAAAAGAGAGCAAGAGTAGAGCATATGAGATACCTGTATTTCTGTATGTATTTATGTGTATAAATATATATGTAAAATTAATTTTACTTATCATCATCCTCCGCACCTCCTACACTTGTTTTATATTTTCACTTATCTCCCGTAAACTTCGGCATTCTGGAGAAATGAGTTTTTGGAAATGATTTATATATGCCATTTAGATTTTATCTATTAATATATAAATACATAGAAGTTACATGCATATGTCTTTTATAAGCTTACGTATAAAACCAAGCAAAAAAAGGAGAATTACCTTAGTTTAGGGCTAATTAGTAGATATGAAGGTATCTAGAAAAGGTAGGGTATGCAAGTATTTCAGTATCTATCATCTGATTTATTTTGTGTTAGAAATATGAATATTAATATATGTTAATATTTAATGTTAAAAATACAAATATAAGGTCAGGGGGAAGAAAACAGACAGCTAAACCTAAGTAGAATAAGCCTTTAGATTACGCAGAAAAGAATGATAGAACTGAGGAGGAAAAAAAATGAGTCTTGGGGAAAATGGGAAGTGTTCAGAGATTAAACTGATGTATTCACTGGAATTACATAACGATCTGTGCCTAAAGTGTATCTCTATCAATATTTTCAATTAAGATACTTTATTTGTTGTAATAAAGAGAACACCTTTCTACCTTTTATTCTAGAACTTCTAAGTCTTAGAACTGAAATTAAAGGCCTTTCATCAACATTATATGCTGTCTAGCTATAATTAAAGCTGTAAAGAAAAATTATATTAAAGCTTTGGATATAGATACAGATAGAGTAAGATGTTAATGGATAATAAGCAGAAATACACTGTATGGCTAGTCATTATCAATCAGGGGAAACAAAATCTAAATATAAAATGGTCGTTTAGAAATACTATTGAAAAGGTGTTTTTTTGCCTTTGTGAGCAAAGAGCTCAAAACCAGAAAGCAGCAAAAATGCCTTCATTTGGCTGGTTACAACAGTGAAGACAAGACACAGTATAAAGATACCTCTTGCTACCAGCTGCATGGAAATGCTGTGTCATCTCAGATTCAGTCATCCTTGGTTGTACTAGTTAGGCACTGAAAACTCATTGGAGTGCAATAGCAACTTAGGAAATCAAAATCCTTCACCTCCTCTGATAATGTAGACCCTCAACTCTAGCAATTTCAGTGTGCTGCCAACTGAACCAACAACGTTTTAATCACCTTTGCTATTTGGAATGATCAGAAAGCAAGTATATATTTCAGGCCATGGGCCACTTGAACATATGAATTGTAGATTTCACTCTTCCTTTCAGTCTGAAGGAAAAAAAAAATAAAAGTGAAGGCATATTAAGGCCATTTGAGAGGTCTTGTATTTTATGTTGGATAAAGCAAGATGGCTTCTTAATTGGAAAGAAGTAGAAATAAAAGACTTTCTAAATTTTGAAGTAGGACCCTGCCTACAGTTCCTATGATTTTAATTGCCAATGACTGGTGTTTTCTACTGATCCCATTACCTGATTAATGGTTATTATTATTATTTGTTACTTGCAAAGTGCCTGAGGTGGTGAAGGTACTTCAAAGAGAAAATAAATGATGCAGTCCCTTCCCCAAGTAGCCTACAGTCTTACAATATGAAAGATGACACAATAAGTGAGAGCAATAAAGAGCAGTGGCAGCAGAGTGAGAATAATTACATGGTTACTTAGGTTCATTTTGTACACAACTTGACAGTATTGTGTTTGCTTGATTTGTTTCTGCTTTTTTAAGCAGGAAGGAGAATATGTCTATAAGAAGAGAGAGGAAATAAAATGGAAACGAAAAGAAAGGAGTTATACCTCTATGTGTGTGTGCATGTGTGTGCATATGTGTGTGTGCGTAGAGGGTGAGAGGTATGGTAAACCAGAAATGTAGATTAGAAATTACACCACCAGATGCTACAAAGTGAGCAGGAAGACAGGTGTGATAAATTATGAGAGTGAAGACTGAAGTAAAAAAGATGAAGAAATAACAGGATGGAGGCTTTTGTCTTCTCAGGGGATCTCCAGTGAATGATCATGTCACATGGCAACATGAATTTAACAGAAAGTCAGGATGGAGTCCTGCCTTGGCTTTGGAAAACAGGCCTTGGGACAATATGAAAAGCTGGCGTAACATTTGTCAGTAAATTAAGGGCTGGTATAACATGCAAGTAAAGAACAGCAGTGAGGCAACACCAGAATTCATAATCTTCTACTTACTTTCCTCTTTTTGTGACACTTTGGCATACTCCTAGTTACCGTAGGACAGGTGGCTTATCCAGTTGGACATTGTATCTACCCCATTATACTTATTAACTTTCCAGTTATTTCTTCCAGCAATTTCTTCTGTCAGTTTTGGTTTCTTATCTCCTATGGCAATAAATTTCATAGCTTATACCTGTGTTGTAAACAAAACTTCCAGTGTTTTCAAACATTGTTAATCTTGTAAATTCAGTGAGTCCATCACAGTGTTTCACTTCAAAAAGTGAGAAATTCTTTCTAATTCTGCATTTTCACGTTTCTGCACCACGGTCTGGAAACTCTCTCCAACTACTGTCTGAAGTCTTTTCTCCTTACCTTGTCCTGCCTCACCTTCCTTTCCCACCCCAACCTATCCCATCCCCTTCCACCATAAAGGGAACAACCTACATTCCCCTCCATAGAGACAGAGGGAGATACGTGCCTCCAAAAACTGACTGCCTGACTATCTGCCCTAAGGGCTCAACTCTTGTGCTCACACTAGGCATTTAATGCCATTTGAAATGCCTCAGCTTATTCCACATAGCTCTGCTCCACGCCTTATGTCAGATGCCCTAGGTTGTTTAAATGGTGCTGCTTTTATGTGTGGGTTAAGAGTGGCACTCCTAAAGTCTTTGGGCTTAATAGCTCTCTAGGATCGATTCACTGTACTGATTAAATCTCCATAGATCTCCATGCTAACTTAAACAACTAGCTTATGTACAGAAATTTACATATAAACACCTAAATATAGATCTATAGTTCTGAACTTGAGCACTATTCTGTTAGTTTCATCTACTGCCTAAATAGAGATTTTCAAAGTGTGGCACAGAATCCCCTGTTATATACATTACCTTTAAAGGACAAACTTCAGTAAAATAAATCTCAACCTGCTGTACCAGTTCTCCATATTACTAATTATTGCACACAATTTATGTTTGTCATTAATTAAATATGTATTAAAATATAAATTCAAAATCCTGCTTATTAACAAATATGTTCAACATTTACTAACTAGTATTTTAACTTTGGGTAAAAAAACTAAATTAAACAATCAATGTGAAATTAGCTTTTCATTATAAAAAACAGTAATCATGTTTTTTAATTAGAGATGGAACTTAATCATAAAGCTTCACTTACACTTTTCTTTCAGATGTGAATGCTCCTCAGATTTGATAACATTGTAATATTTTTCTAGTTTGCAGCCAATTTGATGTTGTTTTTCCTACTTAGGCCCTTTCTTTATGAGACATTAACATTTGCAAAACTATTTTTTTAACATTGTCTCTGCAGGCACAGTCTCGTCCTTGCTGAAATAATTCACAAAACAATAGTTTCTTTAATACAATATCACAGACTTTAACAGAATTTAATTTCTTGGACTATCAAGTCAAGTGCCTGTTTTGCCTACAGCCACATAATAGAATCCATTTCATAAACTCATGAAGTTTCATATTAGAATTTGTTCTGATCCAACTATTCTTTTTAAAAGTTGTATACTTTAATCTTCTGATGATAGATATACTCTTCTAATCTCCACTCTAAAAATATACATCATCAATTTATGGTTCTTTATGCCAGTGTTGTTTTTTGTCCCAAATAGCTCTTCCTTTTTTCTTGTGTACTTATAGACCGATAGTTTGTGACACATTTTTCAGTTAGAGTACACTTTTCTTATCATGGGAACCCTGTCCAGAGTATTTCAGATAAAATCTCATCTCTGCATCTAAGAAGGTTAGTATATTGCTCTGTTTCTGTTGCCTCATTCAATACATCCTAAGATTGCATTTGCCGTTTTCATTGTCACATCTGATGATGTGTCATAGTCAACGAAGGTAGCATTCTCCTGCCTGGAAGAATGTTACTTCTTTTTTTACAACATAGGTAGAAGTTTATTCTTCCTTCACATAGGCAAGCACTTCTCAGGGCACAATTCATCTCATCCCAAGGCAGATGTCTAAAACTGTTTGCAGTACTTACTTCCTAAAAGGACCTATTTCTCTTTGCTGACTGCAAAAGGGGTTTGGGATGACCAACTCTGATATAGATATCTAAAATGTAACCATCTAACATTAGTTGAGCTAAATTCCACTCTGTAGTAAGAGATGGGTAGCTTGAGTCTTTTTGTCCTCTTCTTCATTTCCAGTTGAAAATCTTAAAATTTATAAGTGAACTCAAATTTTCAGACCACTTTGAGTTCATACTCTTAAATTTAATCTGATTTACTCCTCAAGATTTTTCAATTTTTTCTGGTGTATTTCATTAGTCCTCAGTTTTCACAATAGTCTCCCAAATTANCTTAAAATTTATAAGTGAACTCAAATTTTCAGACCACTTTGAGTTCATACTCTTAAATTTAATCTGATTTACTCCTCAAGATTTTTCAATTTTTTCTGGTGTATTTCATTAGTCCTCAGTTTTCACAATGGTCTCCCAAATTAAAGTTGTCAAGAGATGTAATTCAGTAAAAACAAAACAAAACATAAAAATGTTAAATAGTAGCTGCCCATCATCATCTTGTTCTTCAAGAATTCCAAAGTTAATCTCATTCAGTTCTGATAGTTTCATCTTTGTCATTTCACATTGACAACATCATTACGAGTAGTTCTTTACATAACCTATTATCCTAGTACAAAAGTCCATTTACTTCATGTTGGCTGATAATTTCGTTCTGGTACTATTTCTATTTATTGAAGTTCAGATAGACGAAACCTAATACAATTCTGTTTAGAAAATAATTTCTCAACGAGAATGAGTTATCTTATTGTATTGCTTTATCATTTTTCAACAAACTTTAGTGAAGTCATGCTGCATTTAATCCTATTATGAGTTTCCTTTTTATTTCAAGAACTATAGAAGAAATATAATTTTTGGTAAGATCCCTAAGAAGCTAAAGTGAAATCAGGCAATATAAGGCGAATTTTCTAATCAGAAAGACATATGTTTTCTTTAATTTTCCAAATATGTAATGTTATTCCTTTTGGAGCTTACCACTTTGTCCTTACTTGATATTTCCAGTATAAAATAGAAATAAAATACCTTTTTTTAATATCAAAAAGCAAAGTAAATCATGTTTCAATCTTTCATATTTTTCTTCTTGGTGATATTCTCCTATCAGCTTTGATATTTTTCTAACTTTTGTATTATTTTTGACCCTACATTATTTTATAGATTTATCTCTGTCATCACAACATGTTTTATCTTCTACTTTCATGACTATGCACCTACTGAAAACTTAACCAATACCTTTATTTCTAATAATTTTAAACTTTGTAGCTGCTTTCTCTATAGCATTCTACAATTTGACAACATCTAGACTTCAGAACATACAACTTCTTATGTAAGCACTACGGTCAACTCTCCTGACTGTTCATTTGTTTCAAAATGAATTGAAATGTTTCCTTTTTTTAGTTATGTATATGTAACTCCTAACAGATCCAATTTAGTGTCACACGCGCGCTCATTTATTTCTCAGTATTTATTCACACCTCTAATACTATTCATTAATTTTAGCATTATTTTATTCCATAAAATAACTTAATATTGACCACAAAATATTACATAATCAAATGCTGTTCAAACCTTGACCAGCAGACAGTAACCATAACACTTTTACACCACCCAGGATTTTAATGACAAGTTAAAGTTTGAAGTTCAAGTTCAGATCAGAGGAATCCACATCTCATTTAGTTTTAGCTGCTACCATGATGGCTTCCAGAGACTCCTTTGATGTGTCAGTTGTTACATTTCATACTTTCAGAGACTTACTTTCAGTAAGATTTGAAATAGTTTCCTATAGTCTCCGTACTCCTCATCCACCTTTTTTCCTTTCAGTGGGCTACAAAGGATAAAAATAAATGTTTTAGACATTGCAGGACCAGTCTTATATGTATATGTATTTCTATAGCAGAAAAACTTGTTAATAATTGTATCAAGGTCCTGCCTGACCGAGTGCTTTATTGACACAGTCTCAGTGGATGTCATTCAGCTACCCTATATTAGGAGTCCACAACATATCTGGACGTCACTGTAGATAAGGCATCTGCATTTAGTCACAGGTCAATTGTCCGATGCCAGATACCTGATTCTCTTATCTGTCTTCGCTGTAGGTTACAAGAGGAACACACTTTGACTAATATGCATAGCGAGAAACTAGCTCATAACAAGCAGTTCTGGAAGACACTGCATAGTGTTCTTTGTGCACAACCCAGATAAGGCTTTGGAAGTTAGCCACAAATAGGAAGTTCGGTTATGTAGCATCTTGACTATGTCCTCTTGAACCTGTTCCAGTAGTTTCTAAGATGATTCAATTGTAAACCCTGAATGAGTATCAGCATAAATTTGGTAAATATGAAAGTAAGCAAAATGAATTGAGGAGAATGGCTTAGCTGCCTAAGAGCCCTGGCTGCCCACCTAAGGACAGGTGAGTTGCATTCATTTTTTTTCTACATCATCTCCATTAAAATAAATAGAACAAGATTTTGAAACTGTTGACTCTTCTAACACCAGATGTTTAATATTTCATAAATGTATCTAGTGGACCTCTTAAAGTTGGTCCTTATCTCACAGAATTCCATTTGGAAGGATAAAAATATTAAAAAATCGCAAGAAACCTGATCAATAGGGGGAAACATGTAATTATTCTGGCCAAAATATTTTTTGAATTTTTGAAATAAGGAGCAATGTTCTGATATGTTTAGTTGTTGGCCTAGATTTGGAGTAGTTTAGATGGCTCAACTCATTGTCATTCTACCCTTCTATCATTCTCATGATTATTCAAAACACTTCCAAACATATATTTTGCTAGTGGTTTAGCCTTCTGTCTGTTACCACTGATTAAAAGTTAATTTCCTCAAATCAAAAGCCACTTTATGATGCATTGTTACTGCAAAGTTTATCAACCTTTCTCTATCCCACTGAGGCTAGTTTTGTACAATCACTGACTTCAACATAAGTTAAAAGATCCCAATAACACTCTGTGGCATTTTAGTTAATTTTTCTATTAAGAAAATTACTTTTTTTCCAGTCCCTAATGATGGATTGACATTCAGTTATGATGTGACTACCTGTACCAAGAGAATTATTAAAGAGCATTTCATAGCAGTTGCTTGATATAATTTTGTTGGTGTTTAATTAGTCCAAAATTAAATGATAAAACGAAGTTTGGATATTTAAGAGTCTTTTTGGATTTCTAAAAATTCTACATAATCTATAATGTTAATTAACATATTTTTCTTATGCGAGTATTTTTAAGTCTGACAATTTAAGCCTGACAAAATTCAGAATGATTCTGGTTTCTGTAGCCTACTTTTCTCCTAGAAAATCTTCCTTGGTGATGCTCATGCTATGTATTGTTTACAAATTGCCACCAAATAGCACTTTCATCTGGTGTTCAATATTTCTGCAATATAATGGCTGCATGTTAATAGAGGGCTGTGGTTGCCAATGGCAACAACACTGCTTCAGCATCAAAAATCTGGAAGCAGCAAAGTACCATATTGTCAGAGTAGACAGACAGATCCAAGTATGCTGGGTCTCCATTGTAAATTTCCCAGCTGCAGCAGCTGAATAAACAACACCTTTTCTGTCACATGCTGTAAGCAGGTGAGAGGCAAGCAAATCACATGTAAAACCAAAGTGTCAGGGGCTGATCTCCTTCGACCTAAGCAGAGGGCTGAGGAGGGGCCATCAAAACAGCTCATCTCGGAGTCAGCTGTTGCTGACCGTGGCACCTGAAATCCTTTGGGTGGTACAAGAAAAAAGGAGGTCATTCACAAACAAATAAATAAACAAAAACCTTGTCAAATCACCAGTTCTCTGAAGCCTGTATAATTTCAATCATTTCTCCTTTGCTAGGAAACCACCACAGCTTTGAGTTCTGGTTTTGTTCTGCAGTGCAAACGTGCAATTGGATTTAAACAGCAGAGGTTGAGTATTGTTTAAAAAAGATAGAAGATTTCAGTCTGAAGTATATTGTATTAAATGTTTTGCTTCATTGTGTGGTACACTGATCAAGTTTATTAATTTATATTTTTAGCTATGTTTGCAAGAAAATGAACTCAACTTGGGATGCACCAGTAAGAGTTGAGGGAACTGACTGATGTCATTGCAAGGCCATTTTCAGTTATCTTTGAAAGGCCTTGGTGATTGGATGATGTTCCTAACAACTGGAAGAAAGCAAACATCTCTCCTATTTTCATGAGATGTAAAGAGGATCTGGGGAACTACAAGTCGGTCAGCGTCACCTAAGTCCTTGGGTAGGTGATAGAGCAAATAATCCCAGGTAACATTTCTAGACACACAAAAGACACGGTGATTGGAAACAAACTGCATGGGTTTATAAGGGTGAAATCATGCCTGAGCAGCCTGAAAACCTTCCATGATGAAATTGCTAGCTGAATGGATATGAGGAGAGCAGCAGATTATTTTTTTTCTTTTTATCTTAACTGTAGTTACACTTTTGGCACTGTCTCACCATAGATGGAATGATGAAGTATAGGCTAAATAAGGAGACAGGAAGGTGGACTAAAACTGGCAGAACTGTCAGGCTTAAAGGGTGGTGATTGGTGGTGTAAAGTCCAACTGGAGACCTATTGCTAGTGGGGTACTACAGGAGTCAATACTGGGTCCAATAATGTTTAACCTTTTCATTAATGGCCTGGATTCTGGGATAGAGCATGCACTCTCAGCAAATTTTCAAATGACACAAAACTAGTAGTGGTTGATGCACCAGGTGGGTGTGTTGCCATTCAGAGAGCCCTCAATGAGCTGGAGAAATGGGCCAACAGGAATATAATGGAGTTCAGCAAAGGGAAATCCTAAATCTGGCATCTGGGGAGAAATAACTTATGCTTCACTACAGGCTGGGAACTTACTGACTAGAAAGCAACTTTGCAGATAACGACTTAGGGATCCTGATCTACAAGAAATTGACCGTGGGCCGGCAATTTACCCTTGCAACTAAGAAGGCTGACGGCCTCCATGGTTTCATGAGGAGAGGAGTTGCCAGCAGGTGGAGAGAAGTGGTCCTTACTTTCTGTTCAGCACTGCTGAGACACATCTGGAGCAACTTCTGTTTGTTTTTTTGAGATGTGGGAACATTTCAATATGGACAATGTACTTTGGAAGAGAATACTGTAATACAGTTACGTATACTGCAGTGAAATACAAAGCTTTGTCAGTTACTGATTGGTTATGGTTTTGCTTTTCTTTTTGTTGCTTTATTGGTTTTACATTTTGTTTCATTGTTTGTTGGTTGAGTTAGCATTCATGATTCTTGCCGTCAGATGATCACCACTCTGTAAATCAGATATACATTATAATAAATGTAATAATGTGTAGCCTGGGTCCAAGGCCTTAAGATGCCCATGAAAAATTGCTCTCAGTAGAAATTTTAGAACATTTCTGAAAAACAGATGTAGAGATGTTTTACGTTGTTGAATGAAATATGGATAGCTCTAAGGGAGGAAGGATAGATAAGAAGTTATTAAATAGCTATTAGGCGTTTATATACCTACCTGTAGTTCTATTCTATTCACTATTTGGACTGTCTGAACTTTCTAGCCTGTACCCTAGTACAGTGCCTTTTGCCTCTTTCGTTTTCCTTAACTAACTCACCCACCCACCACACTATTGCTGGAACTTGTGCAAATGTAATCTTTCAGGTAGAAAGGTGAACTGAACATAATGGTGAGAGTCATTGTCACAGAAGGTCCAGTGGTTTAATTGTCCCACTATGGTGCGATTAATAGGAAAATATTTCTAGGTCCAAGCCTGGGTAGGTCTGCTAGCCAGTGAAAGGTACACAAAGTGTGCTCAGGTAGCTTAAGGCTGTTCCAGAGACCACAGTAAGGCTGTACTACGATTACATTAATAAGATAGATATAGAATATACTTACAGACATATTTTATTTTGTGTATGTTACCTATGAAATTTAACATTCAAACATCATTACATCTGTATGTTATTATGAAAATTCTACCTAGGTAAGAATATACAACTTTTGAAACAAGCTTTATGTTTCAAGGAATTGAAAATTTTTTCAAAACTTGAAGGTACTATACCTTTTTCTCTAAATATTTCAAATACCAATTTTTTTTTTTTAAAAAGGTAAATTAACTGTAGTAATCAAAATTGATAAATCTTCAATATTTCTGGAAAAACAAACTTTTATGTCTTGAACAGTAAATCTGATGTCATTTGTTTATTTTGAAAGTTACAAAGTGATTTCATAAAGTATAATCTCACTTTACTATACGTTATGGAAGACCAAACTTGAGACCAGACAAGATTTTTTCATCTGGCATTCTAATGTTGTGAAAGTAAATTTGTCTGTATGAGTATGTCAGGATTAATGGAGACCAATATAGAATGACTCTGCTCTATATTAATTTTATGAGCATCTAAAAAGTGCAAGTTAAAATGGAGAATATTTGAAAAAGCAGCACTGTGAAGAACTTGACTGCAGGTGATAATGCCGTAAACCTTTGTACAGGATGCAGTATAGGTGCCAAATCTCATTCTCACATTGATTCAGAGGCACAAGATTTGGCACAGGAATCAGGTTTTACAGTTTAATTGAATGCAAAGGAAATGTGATCCTCTGTAAGGAAAAATAAAAATCTCTATGGTAAGATTAAAATCTGGAAAATATTTCTTTCTTTAAACATAAGTTGAGAACCAGGTTGATTTTATTCTTTTCTCTTTTTTTCATGCATAGTAAGAAAGAAAACACTAAGTTACATCTGTACACTCCATTCTGAGTATATGTTGGTTGCATCATGGCAGACATTTAGAAATCTTGTAATCTGCTGTGAGCTTTGAGTACAAATCAGCTGACCACTCAATAAAGCTGCTGCACAGCATTCATACTTTCTTTTTTTTACAATAAACTGTTACCGTATTTTCCACAATTTTCTTAGGTCCATTTCCAGTTGTTTTTGCTAAGTTCTAATAATAGAAACAGTCCTTTGCTCATAATTCTAACAAAACTACTTATCCACATTATATGCAGGACCACAGATCACATCCTAAAAACCAATTTCCTTCTCATAGCAATGTATCATCCATGTCCATGAATTACTACAAAGAAAGTTAACTTTTTCACCTCCCAGGCGTATTCTATGATATTTTTTCTCATAAGGGAACATGAACAAATATGTCATTCTTAGCTTGTATATACAGAAAAATAATTCTTCCGTAAAATTAATACTTTTTTAGACACTTCATTAAATGTCTGTTTCACTGGCATTTTGTAGAACAGGTAAAAATGTCAGTCATTTATTGAAATGATCGACATTATGAGCATTCCATTTCACTATCTGATTTTTACATTTGATCATTACTAGAAATGTCTGAATATTTCTAGAATTACACAAAATGACTGATTTTACTGTTCCGATCCTGTTGTGAAACCTCTTGTACCAACGTTACAAAATGTGAAAAAATCTGGAAAAAATATAGCATCATCAGCAAATTCTTGCTGAACTTAATTACTGCCCTTTGCAAGGTCTTGACAACAGTTATTCTGTTTTAAAGCACCTTCAAAAGAACAGCAATATCCTAATATAACCTCAGACAATAAAGTTTCAATTTTCAATTTCTCTAATATTTGCTTTTTCTAACTGTCTCTACTCCCCAATCAAACCAGAACTCAATGTACTACAGATGGATGCAGAGTATTCCCTGGGTCGTGGAAGATCAAAACACTCCCAAAACTAAAGGCAATTGAAACATATCTGTAGGGTTACAAAGGATATGCTTCTAGTGGGCAGGCAATAATATATTAAATTAATTCATGGACTTTTTTATTTTATCTGATTTATTGAGCACATGCATTTGATTTGGTATAAAATGATATTGTATATCATTTATATAAAATTGTTGGTTTAAAATTATATTGTACATTCTTTCCCTCTCTCTCCCTCCCTCTCTCTCTCCCCCATCTCCTCCCCGCAATCCATCATTGAAATTCAACCATCCATTTTTCTACAGAACAGTTTTCTGACATTTGCTACTAATCCAGAGAAAAAAAAACCTTGAAAAACCTGCAACTCTGAACTTTTTCAGGAGATCATCGAATAATTGAGATTAGCAAGTTGACACTATAACCTCAAAAGGGAGGTATAATGAATTTTAAAAAATTATTTAATGTTAAACTAACAGATCATTTTTTCTCATAATGAAAGAGCAAAGAAATAGAGTCTTCAGAGAGATTTCCCTTATCTGAATCTTTGCTTGAGTGTTTACTTGGAGTACTGCTACATTTAGGAAACAATTTTTTCAAGAAATTTCTTGATCTAATAGTAAGCTAGAAAAAGAAGAGATGGACTACTCAGTGCAGTCTGTAATTAATCTTTAGTGTTCATCTTTTAGACTGCACTCATTATACATCATTGAGTTTGTATGTGTCATCTTGAAAAATCAGAAGGCATAAAGTAGGCACTCAAAAAGTGATTGTTATATCATGAATCACTTTATACAGACAGACCATGAGTGCATTTAGGTTTATAGTTAGAAGAACACTTTTAACATTAAACTGATAAGGCTCTGGAACTGCCTTCCAACCAGAGTGCTGAGAGCAAGAAGTATGAGAAGATTTTATCATTAATATGAGCACAATTTTTAGATGAGTTCAAAAGACTGCTACCAACCATGGTATAAAGGGACTCACATACTATGTAGAGGAACATTTTTGCCATATGATTTAATAACTTATAAATATTGTGCATGGTGATGTGTCCTAATTTGATTCCTAGTTCAGCTTTGTTCCTCATACATACCCTTCTAAATATCTGATAAATTATTAGTCTTTGTACCAGGTTTACATGGCAAGGTTTCGATAGCAGAAGGCTACAGGGATGGCATCTGTGAGAAGCTGCCAGAAGCCTCCCCTGTGTCTGACAGAGCCAATGCCAGCTGTCTCCAAGATGAACCTGCCACTGGCCAAAGCAAAGCCCATCAGCAATGGTGGTAGTGCCTCTGGGATAAAGTATTTCAGAAGGGTAAAAAACTGCTGTGAAACAACAGCTGTGAGAGAGGAGTGAAAATATGTGAGACAAACAGCTCTGCAGGCACCAGGGTCAGTGAAGAAGGAGAGGGAGGAGGTGCTTCAGAGGCCAGAGCAGAGATTGCCCTGCAACTCATGGTGAAGACCATGGTGAAGCAGGCTATCTCTCTGCAGCCCGTGGAGGTCCATGGTAGAGCAGATACCAAACCTGCAGTCTGCAGAGAACCCCATGATGGAGCAAATGGGTGTGCCCTGGAGGAGTTGTGACTTTGTGGACAGCCTGCACCAGAACTGGCTCCTGTTCTATGATTCAACCTATACAGCTGAGTAAAAGAGGACCAGTGTGAGCTCAAGAACTGGCTCCCTGATCATTCAGTGTCTCACTGTAAGTTTACTACTCACCTCAGGTTTTGATGACTCCCGAGATTTCTGTCTAAAACAAGTCCACCAAAGGGAATGTGATCTAAGCAACAATGTCAATTGTTCCATGCTGCTTGGTTTGGAGGCAAGGTATTGTCCCTGCACCTCTTTTAGCAACATAGGCGTAGCCACTAACTGTTTACAGCATTGATGCAAACTAAAGATACACCTGTTTATATATATATATCTTTATCATACTCAGTTACTAAGAGGTATAAAGCTTATTATCCTGTTGATTAAAAATTAAGATGTTGATATGATACCACATGATCCAATTTCTGTGTTCCTATTTCGTTATCAACATAAAAAAAATCAAAGCATTAAAGAGTTACAAAATGCCAAAATTAAGGTTGCTTCAATGGGTTGGAAATGTTGGAAGCCAGGCAAGATCTCAGGCAAAGAATTTCCAAATAGTAATTCCATTTCAAAGATTTTTAACAAAGAGTAATGGTTAAGACAGTGAATATTGTTTTGATATTCCTGTTTTTACAGAATATTTTATGTATAATGTAAATTATTCACTTATATAACTTTTTCACAAATGTTTTTTAGTTTCTTAAAGAATGCTTGCATTCAAACTATGGCAAGTAGTTTGCACAAAAGAGTCTGTAGAGAAAAGAACAAATAAAACAATGTACAGAACAACCTAATTCTGTGCTTTTGGAGCAAAGCTGGAAAATATTGTCTATCAAATGTTTAAGTCAATCTGAATTGAATTAAAACTTTCTAGGTTTTTCTATCTGAACATATCCCCAAAAATATTCTGTATAGGTTGAAGAGAAGACGAATATAGAAATATATGAGTGTATATTACGAATATATATATATATGAATATATTTAACTTCCTAAAAGTCTTTACATCTCTTGTATGATTCATTATAAAAATGGCAGAGATCTTAAAAGCTATGACATTCCTACAAGTTGCAAGAAGGAGATGGCTACATAGAAGAGGAACAAAATTATTAATATCCTCAAGTAAGATTGTAACATAAACCCACAGTTTATTCCAGTTCTAACTAGCTAGCAAGGAGTACATATGGATAGTTGCTTTTAAGTCAAAAACACAAACAAAAGCTTTCTTATCAGTAGTTTTACTTCTGAGGTTCTCTTCTACTCTCCAACCTCTTGTTTGAAGTGTTAATTCAGAAAATTGATCTGAAGCCTTGCCTTTTTAACAATTTCTTTGTCAGAGATACAAAATACAAAAATACAAAATATTTTTGACGCCTTTTAGTTAGAAATATTCCAAACTTTTTCCATGAATGCTTTCATTGCTTTCAGTCTTGTTGGCTTGACAAATTACTTCCTTTACGTTCCAAAGTGTGCCCTCTGTCAACTGGATATTTATTTATTCCTCACTTTAATTAAAACTGGTGAACCTTGATTACTGGCATATTTTTTGTTTTATGCACCACAATATGCCTTCATAACTTTGTCAAACTTTGTCAAATAATGTAATTTATCATTGGTTAAGCATCTGGTGGAGAGCCAGTGTAGCTATCACATCCAGGACATAAGCTGTTACATTTGGCTTCTCCCATTTTTACTAATTTATTCTCAGAATTTAATAAACATGCTCACATCTCTGCATAAGAGACTTGCACCTGAAATGATCGTATAGTCCATCAATTTAATCTCTTCCTGAGCAACAGTGACAGTCAATGAAAATATGTCTTGTGTTTTGGGCTGTATGCAACTGAACTGAGTCCTTGGGCTGTCAGTGGTAGCTGTTCTGCTCTCGCTTGGAACTCTACCTTCTCAAGTCTCCAGTGTATCACTTGTTCACTTCAACAGGTCCATCATGCAGAGTGTTCTCTTTAGTGGATTGGGTGCTTATAGCCTTCCAGAGGTGAATCTTGCCTGCTTGTCCAGTTATTCAGCATCTGGCTACATTTTTTAAGATGATATTACTTTCATGTTTCCATCTGAACTGCATCGCCTCTTCCAGTTGTATTTGTAGTCATCTCATAAATTTCAAAAAGCAATTTGTATAAAATTAGCTTATTTCAAAAACATGTTTGAGAGTAGTATTCACCCACAGGTTCTGTGTCCGGTTGTCTTTTCTGTTTCTTCTTTTTTGTAAAACAAAAAACTCTGAAATCTTCTAAAATGATCCCTGTTCTTCTTCTATGTGGTTACCATTATATCATGCTGATTGCCCAGATTTTAAAACCTTTTTACTCCCCAATCAAATGAATAATAAAGGCATAGATGAAAAAGTCCTCCATAATTACAGGTCCCAGAGAGACAGAGTTTTGCAAACATGAGCAAATGAATGTACAATCTTAAGAAGATCTATGCAACTTTATGCCTTTTACACTTTTAAAGTAACTGTATATTTTTTTTGTTTCATTTAATTTGCTTTGTAAATTAAAAAAGCTCCACAAAGTGAGCTAGTTCAGCCTTTTAAAAGGTATAATTCTTAAACTTGTTCGTTAAGAAAAATATTTTTCAACTTAATGAAAAGTATGAATTATATAAAGTTCAGTGTGAATTCTACCTGTATGTAACCTATTTCACATACACAAAATGTACATATGAGAATGTAGATATGAAATGTATTTGTGAATGTTATCACAAGAAGTGAGAGGCTATTTAACTTATTCTAGTCTGATCAAAAATAAATACCTTGTACTGTGCTGTAACTATTGATGTTTTATGCACGCATTTACATTCTGTCTTTATTTGGAATATATTCCATGGTTAATTTTTCATTTATCTTACGAAACAAATTTTATTCCCAAGGTTTAATAAAAGCTTGTCTTTCAGATTATGACATTCAGCACATTCTAACAATTCTATATTTTTAGAATCCAATATGTACTGAAAAGAAACTCCAGCCCAAACTATCTGCTTCCTTACTAATATATGCCAATAATTGTTAGTGACCATGTATAGGTCTGACTAATTTACCTTTCCAAGACTGTTGAACATTTGACATTGATATTAGTTTCCTTTGTCTCATCTTTTGCTTTCAACATATCACAAGTTGAAATCAAACACCATCACACTCCAAAAAAGGCAGCCAGTTATGATCCATTTTCCTAAGTTTTTCTATTAAAATGGGTTGGTAAGCCTTCACAAGGTCTTCCACAGAACAGCAATGTCACAATTTCTTAAAAGCATTCCCTAAACAGAGTTTCACAATTCCTTNCATTCCCACTGATGTTCCAGCACTAAATATAAACACCGAGCCTTATCACTGCTAGAAGCAGCTACTGTCTGTAAAAACATGCAGTTAATTTCAGAGTGCAGCTTCTCAGAAGAGACTTAACTGAAAAGCAAAGTTACTAAAAGAAAATTGGTTCTGTCCTGGCCCAAACCAGGACACTTTATAAACACATAATTGAAAGGCCTCGTTTCAGTGTCCTAAGGAAACAGCTGCCATATAGCAAACATAGCGTATGGATACTTGCACAAAGCAACTAGCTTTCAACAGTACCTGGTTCATGCATATGCAGTGGTTCATACAGACTACAAATTATTGACATGTAAAAATTATTATACTTTTATACTTTTTCAGACTGCCATTTTAACTGGTCTGCAATTCTGTTTCTTTCTCAAAAAATATTTAAAGGTTTTGTGTTAGTAAAGATCTCAAGGAAAGTATCAATGATTTCTATTTAGAAAAACATTTCTGCCAAGTGTCATCACTTTAATAAGATATTTAACAATTCTCTTCTTTTCACATTTATTTTTGGAACAAAAGCCTACACATCTTCTGCAAACGGCTTAGGCTGAGAGTCTTCAGCAGTCTTAGGTAAATATTTCAAAAACTGTGTTGTTTTTAGGCAAGAGTGTGTTAGAAGCTGATGAGTAAGCCAGTCATAAAATTATTTTTGAAGAGCTGTGATCATGAATACATTAGTAATAAGCTGGGGATAATAAAATTATCATAAGGTGGAATTTATAATTCCTTTTAAAGAAGATGTGACTGTTCAAAAGGTAATTGAGTGCTTAGCTGAACTTGTGTTGTACATCATGGTCAGCTTCGATCTGAAAACATGAGTGTTTCCTAAAGGCAGACTTTGGAATTTGTCAAGAGATAGGAAAAATCTAAAGACAGAATAGTAAAATTCAGAAATTATGTTCTATAAATTTTAGTTTGAATGCTTCAGACTGCCTTTTCTCATTTAGTTTAAAATGTATCTCTGAATAAATATCACAGTGTCATCTTTTTGTTACAGGAACAATGTATCATTGGACATTTGGATATCTGTGCAAGATAAAAAACAGTTTGGTTGAGGATCCTAGTCTGTGGAAGAGACTTAGGGTATGACCTCCATTTATGTTTTTCCAAATAACAACATTTTCTCTTTTATATGTTTGCTTCTTGTGTATAAATGGGAATGATCTTAGAGAATATAGTTATTTTTAACAAAAATATTCTGTTCTAAATAATTCTTTCTAGGATCCTAAAATTATTTGGGCAGAAATTTTTGAACTAGATCTAATCATTATCTCAATTACAGAAGCATCTAAAGAAGAATGTCGGTGAAATTACATTACAAAATAAATTTTATGAAAGAAATGCACTTATTTCCTGTAGACTTCAGAAATTTCTTAAAGTGAACAGATCTCTGTTTCAGCTACTTAATTGAAAAGGAATTCTGTATCATTTTTTTCAGAAGCTGCATAATAGTAGTAGCCTGTATACTTGCCAAGGTAGGGGTTTAGGCAAATATAAACAGCAAATTTGCCAATTTACAAATGCATGTTAGGTCTTGTGTTCTACATTATAAATAAAACTAGCCAGAACTATTTCCCCTGTAAAAATCTCAAATTTAAGAGAAAACAACTCAAATCCAAACTAATTTTGGTTCTGAAATCCAATTGCTGTGCTTCATAGAAATGGTATTTTATAGAGATACATCTTTCTTCAAAACCCAACCAACCAAACAATAGACCAACAGTACTTTACCTGACAAAACAGAATATTGCTAAAATGATTAAAAACAAACAAACAAACCCCGTCCAATGTTTCAGTTTAACCTAAACATATCCTGACCCTACATGAGCTTATGGAAAGTGCCATGAGACTTAAGTGATAAGCGAATTATAAGTACATAAGTCAAGTTTGTTCTTTAGTTAGAATTGCAGAGTAGTATGGTATCAGGGCTGGACCTATGTGCACATGCAGTGCATTTCAGTCACTAATTCTCTACATGGTCCAGCAACTCCCCAGACACTCATCTACACAGAAGACATAATGATCTTGAGGTAACAGCTTTAGATAAAGGACTTGAAACAAGGTGTTTGACTCAATCTTCACAATTGAACGTTTGACTATTACAGGCACCTTCTGGGTGGGAATTTTTGATGGTTCTATTAACCCCGTGTTGTACATTTGTGTGCTTATATTTATGGATTAACATCCTGGGCAAAGCATCTCAAAGTCTTACCTAGCTGATTCCTGTTGCAGAGTTAATCAAATTTTGCATAGATATAACTTCTGCAAATAGCCAATAGAAACTGTAGAAAAGGCCGCTTAGTATGTCAGTAAGATATTAAAAAGATGTTTCATATGTAAATAACTTATAAAAGCAGCATAATAATAGCAGTAAATCCTGCACGTGTAAAGATGGTCACCTGGGACCATTGCCAGTTTGATTATACAAACTGAGTAAAACGGTGGTTTGGGAGACTTTCCCCAGTTCAGCTAAAGGTATCACTACAATGACCCTTGCTACAGTGACTCCAACTGCTACCAGCTAGTGAGTCACCACGTTGTTTAGGAGATTTGATTCCCTTCATGAGCATTACTCTATGCCAAAATCCTAATACATTAGTGTGGGGTTTTTTCTTCCCCCTTTCAACAAACATTCTGTCCTGAGTATCTGCACAACAACCTTAAACTTCAGGTTTGGAAACACTTTGCAATCTTCATGCTCATGGAAAATAGTAGTTTTGAGGACAAGCTTGTCTTGCAGAGTTATCACAATAAAACCATTATTTAATATCAAGATGCTGGTCATAATTCTTGTGTCCTTTAGATGCATTGTGCAAAGATGTGTGAGATTTTGCAGAAATAAAGCAGCAGAAAAAACCTGTCGTGACACGTGTGAAGTTTACTAGAAGCTGTCATTAGCTTTGACTACTCATCTTTCAGTTTTTGTCCATCCTGACCATATCTGTTCTCATTTTATCCCAGTTAAATCTGTATTACCCTCCTCATTTCCACACTCTTTCCTTAAACATTTCTAAAAAGTCCTGCTTCTTAGCTTTGCCACATGTAAAATCTCATTTCTACTTCCTGACATCTCTATCTTCTTCGATCCTTTTTCCCTGTCAAAGGTTTGGCTCACACTTCCTATCCATACATGAAGAATTTGGCACACAAGAAAAGTTTCTTGTCCTCCTGTTTCTCCTGAATGGCTCCAGATTCTGTTTTATCTTCAGGGTTAAATAATTAGTTATCCTTAGTTGATTAATATAATATAAAAACTTTTTTTCCTGAGACTAAGATGACATACAGCCTGAGCTACATGATTCAGGGCAAATATCACTAGCTATATGTGACAGTTTATAGGCCAGACTACTTGGTTTGTTTTCATTTATTGAGAAGAGGAAGAAAGAGAGGCAAAAGAAATGGGATTGTCTACTTCCACAAGTTTAAAAAATTTACAATTATGAGAGAACAATAATAAACTTTTTGGGTTTTGTCATTAATATCAACATGAAGGAGGGACTTATCATTATTAAGTCCTGATGATCAGTTAGTTTTCAATGTAGTTAAATTCCAGCTTAGAACAGATCTAGTATTCCTAAAGGAAAGGTAAAGTGGTGGTGCTGATGGTGCTGCTGCTGCTGCTATACTTGGCACCTGGGAGCCTGCAACTGGAGAACTGTCCTCCATCCAAGAAAAAAACCCAGCAGACTGGAATGAGCCTCCTGAAGGGTAACCAGGATGGGTAACAGGCTGGAGTAAGTGACGCGCAAAGAAAGGTTGAGAGAGCTAGGTTTGATTAGCATAGATGCCAGAAAGCTAAGGAAACAGGAAAGCTTAATTTCTGTCTTCAGACCCCTGAAAGTGGCAGTTTCAGAGAAGAAAAGCTCTTCCCAAAGGTGTATGGTGAAAGCACTGAATGCAACAATCACAAATTGCAGTAAGGGTAACTCCAACTAAATATAAGGGAAAAAATGTATCCCAGTGAGAGTGATTAAATATGGCAACAAGCTGCCCAGAGAGGCTATCCAATCTCTCAACTTAGAGATTTTTAATACTTGCTTTGACAAGGCCCTGAGCAATGCGACCTAACTATGAGGATAGTTCTGCTTTGAGCAAGCGATTGGATTACATCACTTCTAAATGTTGTTCCTAACCAAAATTACTCTATGATTCACTAGCTAGAAACAATTCATACTGGAAATTGCAAACTGCCTTTCTAATTCATCCTTTAGTCATGGAGCTAATTGACCAGTCAAGTACAGATGGTTTCAAAAAGCGCTATATGCATGTCCAAAGAAATTTAATTATTAATTTAGATTTTTCAGACACATTAACTTAATTAGTATAGTGATGTTAAAGAAATGGTGAGATGAGAGGATGGGTGTGGAGGGCGAGAAATAAGTAAGTTTAAGGATATAAGATGGATTATACTGGAAAAAATTTAAAAGAATGTTAGGTCTAAATGTAATACGTAGCAGCAAAAATAGCTCTTTTTAATATAATCTGAGGCAGAAGATACTCAAAAAGGAAAAAATTCTGGGAAAATATCTGGAAGGAAAGTGACTTCTGCAAGGAAGTGAACTTTTCAGATTAAATTAATAACAGTATAAATAGATCAAGAATACATTTTTCTCTTCTTTTGTCTTCTTTCTTTAAAAAAAAGGAAAAATGTATCTCCTTTGTCAATTTTGAAAGCTGTAAATCAATATTTTTATTTGCTTTTTACCTCCTTGTTTGCCTAAACATAAAGATTAATTCAAAACAACCAGTTATCTAGATGTCTTTACTTCAAGAATACCTCCAGCCAAGCATTAGAGTGTTAGGACAACTTAGTAAGTGCCAAAAAGCTCCAACACACTCTCTATAGTATCTAAAAGATAATTGCTTACAACTTCCAGTTACAAGGGCTGTCTTGAGAGCTGAGATCATACTAGACAGTAGAGAAAGCATCTTCTAGTGACTGATGATTGACAAGGAGAGTTATCTAACATACCTCAAAGAAAAGAAGACCTGATATTTGAAACTTTTGAGTCACCTGAGACCTGAAATGAAGGGGTTTTTATACACCTGATAATAAATGCACAGCCTTGGGCAGATAAATTCCTCATCTGTGTACTATTATTCAGCTATTATTCTGCTCCTTTGACAAATTATTTCAAAGCAAATAAGTGGAAATACACATAGACAAAAGCTGTAGTATCTTTAAAGTTCAGATGAGTAACGCCAGACTATGGAGCTTAAAATACCATTAAGTGCTAAAGGCTACAGTAGAAATTAAGAATATGGAAGTTACAATATGTACTCAGATGTGATACTCATTTTAGACATGAGTTGATTTTGGCAGAGAAGATTCATGTCAAAATTGAATTTGGAAACCATAAAAATTCTTAATATGTATATGACATTTCTAAAGGCTCTCAGAATATTTGCAGTTTTATTTCCATGTTGTTCTCGTGGTAGAAAATAACCTAATATTCGCATTTTCAATAGTTTTGCTTTAGCTTTGTTGTCTTTTCTATTTGATGATACATTATGTTTGGTTGGGGTTTTTTCCTAAAAACCACAATTGATACTTTCTGTAGTTAGCTACAATTTTAATACAAAATCAGGGTGGTTCATATAGATCACTCATCTACTCAGAAGAAAATATGTAATGGTTCACCAAATAACAGCATAGAGTTATCAAATCACTTAACTATATTTTGTCTACTTGACTGCAAAGAGCTTCATATATGTGTACATAGATGCATACAAGTGCACAAACATCCACATATGAAAATATGTGTATGTACATATTCGTATAATTTCTTTAGTTTGCTGACGTTTTCTCTGTGTATTTTTTTTCTCATTTTTATTTTCTACTTTTTGTGGGAAAGCAACATACTGCCAATTTCTGGATGGTCTAGGAGGATCTTAGGATCTGGAGGTTCTTAGGTGTCAGCTGGAAGTATATACTGTTGAACTGACATTTGATGCCATATACTACAGGCTATTTATGAAGCCATACGCAAACAGCAATGAGTAAGAACATGGTTTTCATACCTGCTTTATTGTTGGTACTTGATAGAATTACTGTACTTAAAGACAGCTGTATTGCTTACACCATATGTTTTACGATCATGTGTAAATAACAGTTATAATGCCTACAGAGTAAAACCTAAAAATCTGAAAAGTTAGCATTATAGTTTCAACTTAAACATCAAGACTGAAAATAACAAGATTGAAAATATCCAAATCTAGTATTTTAAAATGTCAAGTCTGTGGCTAATAAAAAAAGCTACGAAGACAACTGTTATTTATTAATATGTTGTAATATATTTAAAATAACTGTTCCACTGATAAAATCTTGACAAATCTGTAAGTGTATTACTTCTTAGAGAAGGCAATCTGTTAATAATGATGCAGAAAATGAAGAAGTGTTAAGAATTCTTATTTTGTATATGACTAAAGTATTTGAGAGAGAGAGAGAGAAATGCACATATATATATATATATATTAATCACATGGAGATAGTGAAATATTTCCTATTCCAAGAGAATTATTGAAAAATATCTTTGGATAAACAACATGAAGTCAACAAATGCCCCAAAATTTTCACCTTATTATCAATTCAGGAGTGGGCTGTGGAGATCAGAAGGTTTTAATTTTAATATTTGAATATGAGAGAAATTCTGGCAGAATGTTAGTGCTGTTCCAGTATTTAGAAAGAATAAGTGGAATGATCAATAGGAGTAAGCTGATTAGCCTGACAAATGTTTTAAGCAAGTAATAGAAAAAGTAATCTGAAGTGGTGTTCATATTTATATTTGTACTAGAGATTAGAAAGATAATGAATCTGACAATGTGTTTTTATGGGAAAATGCAATTGCTCTGATCCAAATATTAAGATGTTTATGAGAAATCTGTCATTCTACTCTATGATAAAAATGTAATATATTGTGTAATAAAATGCATAAATTCTATTTTATACATGCTAAATAGATTTAAAGTTAGTTAGATCCTGGATATGCCCCAGTTTAACTTCATATACTTCAACCAGGCACTTTCAACAAAATCAAAGGGCGATTCAACCAAGTGAAGTTCTGAGTTAGTCTTAAAGGTTCCTTCTTCTTTCCTTCAGCTAGAGAGGAACCTAGATTATACAGCCTATATCTACATTAATGAGCAAAGCAGTCCAATGTGAGTGCACTTGTATAGTGAAAACATTGGGGTTGAGGATTACCTGCCCACGTTGCATATGATTTGGAGCAAAGGATTACTTTTTCAAATGTTTGAATTCCTCTATGGTTAGACAATTCTGGATACAAAGCACTTTTAATTGAGAAAAACAAGATATAGCAGAGATTAGTGGTTGGAAGCTAAAGACAGACAACCTCAAAGTGACAAAAGAACTTTTTAAGCAATTAACAGTGAGAGAAAATCAGAAATGGAAGTGATCATTCTGCAAACCCTGAAGACTTCAAATAAAGAATAGAAAACTTGTGAGGTAAGAATTGCACTTTGATACATGGAAGTATGGGTTAAAAACAATTGTATCTATCTAGGTAGAATGTATTCATCAATGTCATATACAGCAAACTATGCTGGATGGCACATAATACTTCTTGATCTGGAGCTGCATGAAGAGATGAAGAACAAGACTCCATTTTTTTTTCAGTTTCTGCACAAAACAATACTGTGAAAATCCAATATAATTTTCCGTTCAGATTTATAGCAAGATGCAACAGGTGCAAAGTGAAGTTGTTACCACAGCTCATCACTTGCATAGCAATGCTAGATTGAAATTGTCTTCCTCAGACAATAACCTTTATAACTGTTGCAGTAACAATAGTAAAAAACATGTTGCTGTTACATAGATTTTCAAATACTTATCACTCTTATCCACTGAAAACAGATGAATTAATATGAATGTGTACTGGTTTTCTCCTGCAGTGGAGGTTGGAAAAGTCAAAAATAATCTTTTCTGAAGAACAGTATCATTTTTTGAAAGAGAGCTTAATATCCAGAGGTCTTGACACCCAACTAAGTAAAAAAATTGTTATAAAAGATGAAGCCTGAAAATCCACTAATCTTTAATGAGTGTTAATCTCTTCACTTTAAAATCAAAATGTTTTATATTCATAGGGAAATCCTGCATAAGAAATTATGTCCTGAGCATGTGCTATCCAACATTAAAGTACCACTGGAATTAGTTTCAATTAAGAAAATTAATCTGAAATTGGTTAGTGAGCATTCTGACATAATAGAAATTTGATTGTTAATATTCTAAACAGCTCACATTGCTTTTCTATGCACAAATATTGAAGACATATTATGTTTCCATTCTTATTTAATAGGGATGGTTAATTTGATCAGAGTTGGGAAACTGGATTTCCCTCAATTTTATGCTACCATGAAAAGAGACATTATGCTGGAACAGGTTGCCCAGAGAAATTGTGGACGTCCCCTCCCGGGAAGTGCTCAAGACCATGTTGGATAGGGGTTTGAGAAACCTTGTCTAGTGGAAAGTGTCTCTACCCATGGCAGGGGGTTTGAAACTAGATGATCTTTAAGGTCCCTTCCAACTCAAATCATTCTATGATTCTATGACTATTTACAATATTACTCAACATACTTGGTTTTTTCCACTGAGAAAAAAAAAATCTTTAGTCTTAATATATCCCATTTCTATGCACATAAGTGTAATTATTGTCAAAGATTTACCTGAGAATCCATCTTCCATCAAACTTATACAAAATCTTCTTCACCTACCTGTATTTATAAAAGTGCATGGCAAATAGTAAAGCAAGGACAAATAAACAGCAGATTTCTAACTGTGCTCCAGGATCAATAAATTATGCAGATGGGACATGCCACAGTTTAAACTCTGTAAAGTTTTTCTTGTAGAACAAGAGACATCAAAGATAAGATCAGAGAAGTATCTTTGTGTGACTTTGGAGCTGTTAAGTTTCCAATAATAAGATTCCTCATTGAAGCCTGAAAAGGAAGAGATACAGCATTTAGTACTTAAATCTAAAAAATATATTAATTTAAATTTAAATATTAATATGATATAAATAAGTATATATGAAGTGAGTGTATATGTGGGTGTGTGTGTTGTGTATATATATGTCACTGATGCCACAATTATAGTTGATAACATTAAGTCATTATTATGATTATAGTATGTGCTTATGGTATTACTGACTAGCCCCTTAAAGTCTCATAGCCTTTAGGAAACTTTACCAAATCTGCATGTTTTTCTGTCTTTTCTGCTGTGTTCCTGAATCAGTAATTTTAAACCCCCTGGCAGACTGAAAATGGATTGTTTTGGGTGAATGAGCAGCTTTTGGGGGTATCTGGAGTGCAGAAAGAAGAGGCTAAGATTAAAAGATATTCTAGGATTCTCATAAAATTGGACTCAATGTCCTATTTTTGGCAGCTTGTGCTTATGAAGTATGTTAGAAAAGCAAGACATATTGGAAGGGAAAATTAGAAAAGAGAGATATATAAAGAAATAGGGCCAAACAGCCTGATGATTGTCCAGATTGTTCCAAAATGTGATGCTGTTTTGTAGGAGATTCCAGCCTTAATTCTCTGAAATGAAGATTTTGCTTGTTTCAAAGGCAAAGGTTATCTATAAATCAGAGTAAATGTTATGGGCTTCCAAGTGTTCCAGTGTCTCAGTATCTAATAACCTAATGATAAAAAAGCCCCCAATATTCATGTTACTATTTGTGCAATTAAATTCACTTGAGCCATGGAGTTTTCTAGCAATTTAAACCCTCGTGTGTCCTCCTAATACAGGACTACTAATGATAACTAATCCAGTACCCCAGTAAGCCTATGACTTCCATTTAATGTGATAACTGGCAAACATGACCTCCGTGTATTTCAGTCAACATCTTAGAAACCACAACATTTATATTAGTGTGTATTCTGTTTTTTCTGATTAATTTGATTCCCTTTAGCTGTTAAAACTAGGTAATTTGATCTGGAAATGATGTGACACTTCCATTAATATCCGAACGTTACTCACATGCTGTACAGTAGAACATAAAAAATAGACCTGTCTTGCACAGGCTTGCAATACACAATGACAGTGGAGAAATGAAACAGGAAATAAACTTGCTGTAATGCAATGAGCATGTAATGAACATAAAACAGCAATGTTATAAAACTGTTAATAACTGCTTATTAAATATGAATGTTTACAATTTCCATCAGAGAAGTCTGTTTCATTTATCACAGTGTACTTTGCTGACAATGAAGGCACAACAATGAAGACAATTTATTTGACTTCATTATCTCAACTACTGTGCTTTAATGCCCCTGCTGTTCTAGCTTTCCTAATGTATCCTCTCAAGGATACTATTATGCACCTGCTATTTTTCTGTATTTTTTTTTTGATTTATTATTGGGTTTGCATAGTTATAAACCACTAGCAATACACAAATCCTTTCTTAATTTGCCCCACACGTACCCATCTCAACACTTACATCTATATGTCTTTGTAGGGACAAAGTAGATCTGTTCTTTATAGATACCCACTGTTACTTTTATTTATGAAGCAACAATCACACAATGCATTTGGATTGAAAGAAAGAAACATGAAGGGTCATATAAAGTTATAAAATAGCCACACAGAAGAATCATAGTATTTCTGAAGATATAAGGACAGAGATGTTTCAAGGAAAAAGCAGTGAACAGGAAGATGTAAGAAAATGTAAGATAAAATACAGAAGTTTTATTCTGTTTATTCCATGTCTTTCTTTCATATTCATTTCTTTTCCAGCTACAATGTCATCCTATTCTTCCCTCATAAATGCTGACATATCATTTACAGCAACTATTTGCATTACCTGAGAATGACTCTGTTCAGTGCTTGTCAGGCTGCACCTGGACATTGTGTCCAGTTCTGGTCCCCACAATTCAAGACAAATGTGGACAGATGGGATAGGCTCCAAAGAAGGGTCACAATGATGATGAAAGGGCTGGAGAACCTGACCTTTGAGGAAAGACTGAAGGAGTCATGTCTTTTCTCCCTGGAGAAGGGAAGGGTCGGGGAACCTCATCACAGTATTCGAGTGCTCAGAGGGTGGCTACAAAGATGACGGAGGCTCTTTCTTCACAAGGAGCACATGGAGAAGACAAGGGATAAAGAGTGCAACTTACACTGGGAGAGATTTCATCTTCACATAAGAAAGAAATTTTTACAGTGAGTATAATCATTACATGGACCAACCTCCTCAAGGACCTGGTAGGATCCTCATCGTGGGAGATTTTCAACATATAATTGGACAAGGGGCTAGATAATCTCATCTGGGCTTCTTTTCCCACAAAATTTTGAACCAGATAATCTTTTTAATTCATTTCCAGTCTGGGCTATTCTGTGATTCTATGAAATGAAAAACCTGCTTCACCATTTTTCACCTTTGTTTGTAGTGACATTCATGAAATAAATGTTAATTCTTTGTTTTACTTGTTATTTATTTTTTTCCTCAGGCAATTGTTTCCTACAGATCCAATAGCAACAGACAAAATAAAGTGTATTTTCAATTTGACAAATGAAGTATCATAGAAAGACAGCCAGAATATTTTTCCTTTTAATCCTTTACAAACTTTGGACTTCTTAATGAAAACAATTCTCACCAAAAATGTTATGGATTATGTTACCACAAATATCTCTGTGCTGTTGTGTATTTTACAGGCATCATGGTACTGTTGCTTCATGATTCTTTTGCTTCTAGGCACTGTTGTAGGCATCAGCTATTACCTATGATATATTATGGGCTCTTTTTTTCTTTTTCTTTTTTTTTTTTTTCCCAAAGGATATTCTTTGAATACAGAGAATCTTGATGGGTATCCTTTTGATAGAATGGAAATGGAAACACGAGTATTTCAGACAAACAGTGAACGATAGCAGCTTATCTTTATGATACCTATGTTCATCTGAAAGAATTACATTATGACTTCAGATAACACATTTATTCTGGCCAAAAATGATAATTTTTTGGGAGGGCAGAAATCTCTTCTAATAAAGCCCAATTTATGACTGATAAGCAATTAATACAGAACATTTTATCACCCTTACATACGGCCAGAGTCTGTCATACTGATGCTCTTCTTAGTGAGAGATCGGTTGAATTAGAAGTCACAAGTACACCTAACAATTAAGCATTTTAAATTAGTACTAGGTTTTGTGCTTGTAGGTAGAGGTTTGTATATGATAATGGCATAGTCTCACGCTGTTTAATAGGGTTACATGTGATGTAATACTTCAAGAAAAGGCAGATCTCCAAACCTCCCCACCCACCCCCCCGCTAAGAATATACTGAGTGGTTTTGTGTTTAGAGTAGGGGTGACTGTTGAGACAGGGACTACAGTGAACAATTAATATCAGAAAGGTTTGAGAGAAGGCATAGGGGGGGAAAGGTGACTGAAAAAGAATTCAGTGAATGAGGTGTAGAGATATGCACATGGAAAGAAATTACAAGAGTTTTCACATATGGAGAGTGAGGTTCAGACTTGCTTCTGGAAACAGTTTCATGTTGTGTGTTAACCAGGGGAGGAAGAGTGGAAGGAAAAATACTGAAATAAGGGACAGTTTGGGGAATAAGTATCATAGAGCTGACAACAAAAGGGAGATAGGAAATTATCAAGAAGTAGAATCATAGAATTGTTTTGGTTGGAAAACACCTTTAAGATCATCAAGTCCAACCATTAACCTAACACTGCCAGGTATACCACTAAACCATGTCCCTAAACATATCTACACATCTTTTAAATACCACCAGGGATGGCGACACAACCACTTCCCTGGGCAGCCTGTTCCAATGCCTGACAACCCTTTCAGTGAAGAAATTTTCCTAATATCCAATTTAAACCTCCCCTGGCACAACTTGAGGTAATTTCCTCTTGTACCATCACTTTCTGCTTGGAAGAAGAGACTGACACCCACCCGTCTGCAGCCTCCTTTCAGGTAGCTGTAGAAAGTAATAAAGTCTCCCCTGAGCCTCATTTTTTCCAGAAAAAAAAACCAAAAAAAACCAAAAAAAAACCAGTTCCCTTGGCCACTCCTCATAAGACTTGTGCTCTAGATGTTCACCAGCTTCATTGATCTTCATTGGATGTATTCCGCCACCTCAATGTCTTTTTTGTAGTGAGGGGCCCAAAACTGAACACAATATTCGAGATGCAGCATCACCAGCGGTGAGTACAGGGGGCCAATCACTTCCCTAGTCCTGCTGGCCACACTATTTCTGATAAAAGTTACGATGCTGTTGGCATTCTTGACCACCTGGGCACACTGCCAGCTCACATTCAGCTGGAGGTTGACCAACACCTCCAGGTCCTTTTCTATCAGGCAGCTTTCCAGCCACTATTCTCCAAGCCTGTAATGTTGCATGGGGTTGCTGTGACCCAAGTGCAGGACTTGACACTTGTTGAACCTCATACAATTGGCCTCAGCCCATTGATCCAGCCTTTCCAGATCCTTCTGTAGAGCCTTCCCACCCTCAAGCAGATCAACATGACCATCTAGCTTGGTGTCATCTGCAAACTTATTGAGGGTGCCCTCGATCCCCTCATCTAGATCATTGATAAAGATATCAAAGAGAACTGGCCCCAGTACTGAGCCCTGAGGAACAACACCTGGGACCAGCTACCAACTGGATTTAACTCCATTCACCACAACACCTTGGGCCCAGCCATCCAGCCAGTTTTTTACCCAGAGAAGACTACGCCTGGCCAAGCCATGAGAAACCATTTTCTCTAAGAGAATGCTGTGGGAAATGGTGTCAAAGGCTTTACTAAAATCTAAGTAGACAACCGCCACAACCTTTCCCTCATCCACTTAGCAGGTCATCTTGTCATAGAAGCAGATCAGGTTAGGCAAGCAGAACCTGACTTTCATAAACCCATGCTGACAGGGCCTGATCACCTGGTTGTCCTGCACGTGCCATGTGATGATGCTCAAGATGATCTGCTCCGTAACCTTCCCAGACACTGAGGTCAGACTGACATTCCTGTAGTTCCCTGGATCCTCCTTCTGATCCTTATTGTAGGCAGGCATCACAGTTGCTAACCTCCAGTCAACAGGGAACTCCTCAGTGAGCCAGGACTGATGACAAATGATCGAAAGCGACTTGTTGAGCGCTTCTGCCAGCTCTCTCAGTCCCCGTGGCTGGATCTCACACAACCCCATAGACTTACGTATGTCTATGTACAGTAGACACAGATCTACTTAGGTCTACTACTTAGGTCTGTACCTACATCCTGGTATTTCAAGCCCAGTCAGCTCTGCCTCTACCTATAGATACTTTGAAATTGACGTACCTTGTCTAGAATCTGGGCTTCAAAGCAAAACCAATGTCATAAAAAAACCCTCACTACTTCAGATCAGGTAAACTTTTAAACTCTGTCTTCAATGAAAAAAAAAAAGCTTATTTTGCTTTATTTTTGAACTCAACTTTCTCTTTGAAGTCTGCCTTCAATCCAGTTTTAAAGAATCTGTCAGTAATATCAGCAAGGTTTGCAGCTTGATTTCTGCAGGCTATTCTGTTCTCAGCTCAACCTATAGGGATTTACTTGTATGCAGCCCCCAAATAGATGTGATCGCCGGTATTCCTCCTCCTGATGAGCAAACTCAGGGAACCTGCTACATAAGATGGGGAGGAAAAGGAAAGAACACACCTAAGCTGAGAATTTTACAGTAGAGACTTCTGGCAATTTTTTTTGGCCTACTCTCACTTCAGTCTCCATCTATATTAAAAGAGAGGGGTTAAAAAAAAAGGAGAGATCTTTGAAACCTGACCAGGGGTCTCATCTTCAAGATAGCTTTGTAACAAGCACTTTGTGATAGTTCCTCACTTGCTGTGTTACCTCCCACTGCTGAGTGATTCCCAGCTGCTGGAGTTCTTAGTCTTGAGTACACGAGGAAGTTTACTGAAAAAGCTACAGCTAAAGCCTGTGATGTGAAATTGTAAGTCTCTTACTACTGTACCTACGAGAAAAATCTATGGTACAGGATGCCTGTAACATAAATATTTCAAACTTTTTTGGTCACAGAAGGAAAGTAAAACTGAACAGGTTTTTGTTGTTGTTAACATAGTAAGCTTTAAGAGCAAGCTTTAAGAAATAGCAGAATGATTTATTTTACAGTGGTTCAGCTTACACACTCTGCATAGTAATCGTTCCGCTTATGACTAGAAGTTCAGTTGCCTTCTGCTTTAATTCTCTTTTGTAAACCAGATTTTTTCATGGATTACCTGTGGCATAATGTCAGCTCAGGGACATGGAAGGCTGCAACATGTGAAGGAGGATGCAATGCTACCAGCCAGAGAGGAAAATGGAGGCATGATGAAGGAGCAGGACTCTTCTAGAGGAGCTTGGGAAGATACATCAACATTGAACTGAACAGGGAAAAATTCTTTCTCTTCAGTGTGGTAATCAAAATGTTTTGGTGTTGGGCGAAAGTGAAGATTATATCAATTATTTTTTTCCCCCTCTCATTTTCTGAAGACAAAGGAAAGAATTTCAAGAAGTTGCTAAAAAAATACTTTTTCAGAAACTGTGTTTTCCACCAAATTAGAAAGTAAACCAAGCAACAGCAACATTAAGGTGTATGAATATACAGAATTTTTTTGCTAATGTTCAAATAAAATGTGTTCAAGGACCGTACATAATATCTTACACTAAAAAGCTTAAACAGCTATGTTTTCTGCATTGTCTTCATGACAGAGAGCTGACTTACCAGATATAAAACCTCTTAGGGCTATGAAGTGTAACTGAAAAAATGGATAGAAGTTTGGAATGAAGTTCAAGCAGAACATGGTGCAAATGCTCTTTGCTCTGTAGGTAAAGGATTTTAATTTTTTGATGTTTGCAATTCAAGACTAGATTTAAGGAAAGTAAGTATTAATCAAATACAATTATTAGACCAGTGGCAAAAAAGCTATCTGAAGCTCCTTGCAATTTTCAAGGAGCTCCAACAAAATTAAAAGCAGTCATCATTTAATATTCTTTAGCAGATATTAGCTGAATATCCAGGTGCTCTGAAATATATAAAAAAAAGAATTACTTATGAGATAGATAGGTAATTTGAAAATACATAACAAGTAGTCAGGACTCTTTCGTTCAAATGACCATAGATTATTCCTGGTCCCTAAAAGGACGATGGATGTTCCTTATTGCTTGGGATTTTTTTAGTATCATGAGGATTAGTTCGGATAATCAATCTTGACCAGCAAACGCTTTAGTTCTGTGCTGAAACACCAGATGTGGCATCTCATTTAAAAATGTAGTATTAGTGCCAGTATTTCTCATTTCTGTGAAAGAAGATCCTCCTTTGATTGTTGCAGATCACAACATGGACAAATGTTGCTTTTACTCTCTACTATGAGATTCATATACGTATTTATATTTTTTAGAAATCTGCATTCTTATTTTAATTTAATTTAATTTTACTCCAAAATTAAAAGTATGGAAGAACTCATATAATTTGTTAATGTTTTCTACAAATTAAAAAAAAAAAAAATCTGTGACTTTGAATCTGTCTGGTTTTTCTTGGCTGGACATTGTAAGTGTCACATAAAAACCCAAAATTTTTCTGGAGTTTGCACATAAGTTTTATAATTGAGACCTTTTAAAGACTCTCTGATACCCAAGCAGCAATTGAATCCACCTGCTTTCAAACAACACCTAATTTTAAGTTTCCCTTAGCTTTGCCTGAGATTTTCCAGTATGCCTAAACGTATCTTCAGAGTGCCTGTTCTGCACTTTTTTCCCATGCAAAGACAGACTCAGTCTAGACTTGAGAACATGCTTGCCAAAATTCCATCAAAATGCCATGTAAAGAAGCAATCAAGGAAAGAGCTGAAGCAGATAGAAAACCTGAGCATCTACCCTCTGATGAAGTTTTGGGGACTGAGCCTGCAATAGGTACTCCAAGATTTTCCCTTGGTTCCCTCTGGGATTAATGATAAGCTTAAACTAAGCATCCTGGCGTGCTCTTCTGGGCTGTGCTGGTGGTACATGTGGTTTCTTAAATTTAAGCAAAGTACGCTGGGAACCTAAGTTACAAGCATAGATTTCCATTTTTGATTTTCAGAGTTTTAATTTTGTATATATCTGAATCTGTGGAAATTAACAGAAAAAAAAAATGTTAGCAAAGCTCCATAAACAGTGCTCAACTAATAGTAATTTATGCACATCTTCAAGTGGTTATGGAGATTCATATACATTATTAAGTTGAAACGTTCTAGAAGGCTGACAAGTAACACTGCTGGTAACGCATGTGCAAATCTTCTCAAAAAATGAACCAAACTGTAATGTCTTTTATGCTGAATGTTGTGTATCAGTTTTTTACTACAGCACTTGAAGTGTTGTGGGAGCTTCTACATGTGTGAAAAGGTAAAAAATATGTTTTGGGATTTAGAATGTAATAAACACACAGAGATAAAGACGAAATCAGAAAAAAAGAAATAATTTGTGCAGAAATCAACTGCTTCCCTTGAGATAGCACGGCAGAAGCATCTTTATTGGGTACTTGAATAGATAGCAAAAAAAGTGACAGAAGGAAGAAGGCAATAAAAACGTGCATTTAGGTAAAAGAAATAAAGGTAATAACTATTTTTTTCTGCAAATTTATTCATATGAAATAATAGTTATGTCTATGATCAAGTCTGGTTCTCCAGATAAGAACCTTGTATACTAAGTAACCTCTGTCCCAGTGTGCCTCCCTGCTGTTTACACCACAGCATACCTTTACAAAGGCTATCTGCCAGGTTCAGTGTGACTGTCCTGGGCACCTGACTTAGTTGAGGGTGCATCTACAGTTCAAGCGTATAGCGCTGGGAGGCAAACTAGCTATCCTAAAGTCCTGCTTATCATCTAATTTTCCTACACTCTTCTTCTTTCAAGAAAGACCTGTCCCTTGGAACTCTCCCAGAGGATGAGTCAGTCTGTCTTAATTAGGTTCCTAAATTCATCGTGCTGGATATGAACTGAAGCCTTCATCTCTATCATGCAGAAAAAGCAATATGACATACAGCAATATTGGATGTCTTTTTGGAGAGAATTTACTGTTATACAATAACCTGAGGTTCAAACAGGACAGTTCAGTGCTACAATTCTTACAGGTTTTGTGGTTTGTTGTTTTTCACGAGCCCCAAAGGGTTAATTCAACAAAATGGTTTTGCATGTAGTTGTAGAACATAACTGCTCTCATAGGCTACAAAATTACTATGTGACAATAAGAGAGCTCTGTGCCTGCCAAAAAAGAAATAAGGGAGGATGCAATTTTTGCACTCTGTATTCAACACAAAATGCAGTAGCTTCCACCTCTTAATGGTCCATAAGGGTAATGATAGCACAGGCTAGACTTTTAAAGGCTTTTAATCAGCTCCCATTGATTTCAGTGGGAGTTGGGTATTTAAATACCTCTAAAACTTTTGTTTAATATACTTGTACATTTTTTAATTACAAGATTTGTTGCATAATTAGTTACAAAAAAAAAAAAAAACAAAAGAAGAAAAAAAGGAAAGAGGAAGAGGAATGAAGGTTTTGACCGTGCTTCAGTAGGTTTCTAAGTATTTACATGTCTCTAAACATGTAAACAGTCGCATGCTGTTGTTAGGACTCTGGGTGAAACATAAAGTAACTGGTATTTAACATTTTGCTATATCAGAATTTCTTTTCTACTCCTACATGTGCAAATAGATTGATTCGGATCTATGGATTGTCAATACAACAGTATTTTCACAAGTATATATTTTGATGTATTATCAGAACATTTATCCTTTTGTATTAGTGAAAATCAGTCAGTGAGGGCTTCATTGATAAATATGAGATTTTTTTTAGACCAAAAAGAGATTTAAGAATTAAGGCTTTGTGGTGCCCTAGTAAGTTTATAGGACTTTAAAAATATTTTCAGTTGGGTGTCTTTTCCATGTTAGAAATTAGAAATCTAAGATAGTGAAAAAAAAAATACAAGAAACAGTTCTTAAGCCTGTCATGTTGCAGTGGGTTTGAATTTTTAGTGTCTCAGTTCTCAGTGCCTTACCTCAGGAGAAGGAAGATGGGATAGCCAGAAAATCAGAATAATAATGAGGAAACTTAATCTGAGGAGTTACACTAGAAGTAAATGTGGTTTAATAATGCCTATACTCTTACCTTCACATATGTTTTTTTGCCATCCTTAGTGGAAGTTTCCATCCTATTCTGAACTGACAATGCTAGCCTTCCAGTTCTCAGCATAACAGCAAAGGCAAAGAGGGATGATATATATGAAGAATATGATCATTAACATCCACATGACCCCATTTTATCTTGTTTTCAGTTAAGCTAACAGCAAGGCACTTAGTATATCACTAAACTACTGATATATGAGAATTTGCCAGAAAAATTCATTAAAAAAAAAAATCTCTAAAAATTTTGACAACTAACAGTAAAGGGTACCTCAATGTCTATTTCAAAGTTGATTTGATGAATACCGAAAAGGTCAAACTAAAAATAACTAGACTGAATCAGTTATAAGTGTAGTAACATATGCCTCATTTAATAATGAACTCTAAATTTGCTCTGCAGTTTAAGTAGTATCATGAATGCTAATTCTGACAGTAAAGGGTTATGAACTACCTGTCTGCTCAAGTCTGGCACAAGGTCAAGTAGTTATAGAACTAATGAAAACCCTGATGTACCAAAGGTGGATGATTGACATGAGTGTGCAAGCTGAAAAAAGTGCTGAGGAACTCTGGTGCATTCAAAATGACGGTGTCCTGAAACACAATTTACAACACTCCATTTGTTTAGCCCAAGAGTAGCAATAAGCCAAATAACTTATTCAACAGTGCCAGAATGCAGGGCACATTGTATTAAACTTTTACATGCCAATCACCAGAGAATTTTTTCTAGTTTGTGATGGTCAATCTAAGGGTTTTATGGTCTGAATATGTGATTATGCTTAGAAAGACTTTTTTGTATATAACTCAGAGCATCCTGAAAGGATTAAAAGGAATTATCATTAAATTTTTCTAAGCGAAAGAAAGCATAAAGCTATAAATCAGTCAGCTAATAACTTTAAAATTGATTTTAAATTGTTTGAAAAATCTGTGTTCTTCCATTTGCTAGGAAAACCTTTTTTTCCTTTTACCTCTTCCTGTGAACTTCTCCTCTGGACCTTTACATATCATATGCCTAATTTTCATCCATGTATCTTCTTTTTAGACCAATATGCAGTGCTATGACTCTTTTTATTTAATTCATAACTTTCTGTAAGTAATGAGATGTTTTTAGAACATTGAGATACTGGACAACAAAGCATGTTCATGTAATCACATATAATGAGTATCAGAATGAATAGTGTTAGAAAAAAATTAAACAGCAAAATATTATTCGGAAATCCTGAAAACATGCAACAGGGAAAACAAACACCTTTCTCCCTGGCACATGGTGCTTTTCTGAGGCAGTTCATTCATCCATGTAGGAATTCAGGCACCCAGAAAATTCTTAAAGGATGGATCTTTAAGGTCCCTTCCAACCCAAACCATTCTATGATTCTATGATCTGAGCTACAAAATTGAGACATTAATCTCGATTATCAAGATTTCATGACTTAGAGACATTCTGATCTGAGTAACTTCCAGCTGTGCAACAGTTCAGAAAATTTCAGTTCAGTTCAGGTATGATTTTAATTTTAGGTGATGTTAAGAGCTATAGTAAATAGTTGAAAAGAAAATTTTTTCTGGTGCAGTAATAAAAATGTGTTGAATAAGCAACAGATGAGATTCTTTTGTATGTAGTAGTAAAAAAGTTTTGTTAAATAGAGAAATGAAGAGGTTTGAGTCCCATATGATAACCCTCAGCTATAGGCTTCTTGTAGACTTCATGGCTGGGCAAATTACTGCAAAGCTGTGTAAGCATCACATCACTCATCCCAGCTAGACACCCCAGTGTCTACATATCAACTTATTTTTTCATTTGGCTACGGGATATGTACAAACGACATTCATCTACAGACTCCCTTCATCAAGTCTTCAGTGATCAGACATTAATACTGTAAACTACATGATTACTAGGAACACACCCTTGTAAAACCATTTTGGTAGTTACAATACACCCTAGGATGTTTTCTATAATAGATCAAGTTTCTGACTTTAACTCTAGTGCTAAGCATCATTCTATATAAATTTCTCAAGCAGTTATTATCAACTATCAGGATTTCTCGTCTTTTGTTTCAAAAAGATACTTGGCTAAAACAGCTTTTTCAAGGAGGTGGTTAGGAATTTATACATACATAAATATTCGTACTCCTATACTGCATTAGTTTATACATACATGAAGTACAAGATCAACTAAATTTTCTGGATATTTATCCTATATAGAAAGAATAATTTTTACACTGAGACATCTACTATGCTAACCATACACTGACACTTGAACAGAGGATCACTAATCCTAAAGGAACTGATAGAGCTTGATCAAACCAGGAAGATGATATTTCTCTTCCAGTCAGAAGGTAACTGGCTGGGGATGTTACTGAAATCTAAAAGAACATCTATTACATCTATATTTTGTCTCCTTACATCATCCTTCTTCTTGATATCTCAACTTGTAGAATTTCTACAAAATTTACTCTTTGTAAACACATACTTTCATCAAAGCTGTAAAGTTCTCTTTGACAAAGCAGTCCTTTTTTGAGTCCCCTCCCCCTCAAATCATTTTCTGTTTTGTTTATTAGCGCAAGGGCAGCATTTACTCGTTACTTTTTCAGCTGTTTTCTTTTATAAGTATTTTTAAATAAGAACAAACATTCTTAAGTTTGTTTGTGTAACATGGTGTAAAGTGGAACTGAGATCAAATTCAGTTGAAAGACTCACAGAAAGAGCAAGAGTACAGTCTGCTGGTCAGTAGAAACTACAAATTCCTCCACTTTTGAGACGCTGCATGTAGGATAATGCGTCAAGTTTCAAATACGTAGTTCAGCAAGTTATCAACATCTAAATGGGGTAAGTCACCAAAACAGGTGACTGGAGCATAGGATGTACATTGAGAGGCTGAGGGACTTGGGTTTATCTAGACTCAGAAAGAAAGACTATATAGTCATGTGATTGCAGTCTTCTTCCTCTACTTAATGGGGGTTAAAATGAAGAGGGAGACAGGTTCTTCTCAGAGGATCAGAGAGAAAGAACAGGAGGCAACGATCACCAGTCACCCTAAAGGAAATTCCAGTTAGATACAGGCATTATCTTTGGTGCAAAGAATGGTTAATTCTGGAACAAGTTGCTTGGGCAAAGGCTGGAAAAAGGCTAAAGTAACCTGATCTCATTTCAAAGTTGACCTTTGAGCAGGAGGTTGGACTAAATAAACTACAGAGCTCCCTCATAGCCTAATTAATTCTAGGAAGCCTAATGCTAATTGTGATGGAATTACTGGTCTATTATACTGGATAAACCATCTATGTGACCTTTTAAATGCTCTAAAGATATAACTGGATTTTAAGAAATGAAAACAGAATAAGGTACTAAAAAGAAAGTAAACAAAGCATTCCTTGTATTTGAATTGTGCATCTCTGTGGCCTGTCAGCTGCAATGTAATGTACATGCTTTTCTACCATTTTCAAACATGAATTTGCTGCTGCTGTATGTCACCATAGTAAATCTATAATGGTGACAGTTTTTGACTGTTAAATAGAATAAGGAAAATGCATTTTCACATGATGGTGAGACACAAGATTCATGTTGGTCACATGCAGTCACAATGACTGAACCAGAAAATCAACATTCATTACCATTTTAGCACGTGCAAGAATCCAGATTTGTACAAAGCTGCTGAACATAGCAGATTTTTACAGTGATTCAAGGCAAAGTCATTTAGCACAGATGTTTCTGTAATTGTAATACACTCAGAAAATTCAGTGTTCAGTGGTCCTTGAACACACATTTCCTGTGTATATGGTGTATGTTGAGTAATTAATTAAAAAAAAAAAGAAGGAATCTAGTCTGGATAAAGTATGTCTGTTTGAAGGTGATAGGGGGCAGGGAAGAGAATGATGAGATTTTGTTCAGTTTATTTTTATGCTTATATAATTTGTTCTCCCACAGCTTTCTTCTAGGGTTTTGGAGTTTGTTTTTGTTTGCTTGCTTGCTTGCTTATTTTTAGGATAAGGATTATTTAGCACCTGCTGCTTCATTGTGGGCTGAGCAAATGGAAAGAGCTGTGATCAACCATGTTAGAGTTGTGTTTCATTCTGTCATTTGGCAACATGAAGAACGCCTCGGATCTGTTCTAAAAAGCCAGGATTGTTTAGCATTCCTTTAGATATTTGTAGCAATCTGAATGGTAGGTTTGCTTTCCATTAAAATCTGATAATTTAGCTAATTCTCCTTTGAAATCACAACCACTGGGTTGTGAGAGAATGAGGAATACATGGAATATACTTGGAAGGGAAGGGGAAAGAAAAGACAATGTAGGAGTGTAGCAGTCCACATAAAACCTGCAATCCAGAGAGGAACTTAATATAGGGATGAACTATACCAGATAGAAACATGTGACACAAAAAAAAAAAAGGCAATATAAGGGAAACCTGGACATCAAATGGGATTTTGAGACAAAATATACAATTTAGAGCAAAGAGACTGGTACAGAAGTTTGTGGTGGAACTTGTTGGATTATACTACTAGTTGCAACCAAGTAAAACAAGAAAATATAAACCATTGTATGATCAAGTACTAAAAGAAGGAAGGTTGTTCAGAGAATCTCTATATTAATTCAGTGCACGATTCCGTCTCACTGTTATCTCCTGGTCTCCTTGTTCTGTCTATGCCTCCAGGAACAGCAGCAGGATCCCTTACTGATTAGAAATAGCGCTGGTCTCACTCTCCACAGAACTAGGAGTAGCTCTGTTTCATCAAATACATCCTCCTGCCTTAAAAAAAGCACTTTGTCCTATTTTTTCCCTCTTTCCTTATCTGTCAAAAAGTATTTTCCTGAGAATGTGTCACAGTCTTCAGTCATATACATAGCCGATGTTGAAAAGGACCACACAAAAGACAGCTCCTAAAGTTTCCGATTCTCTTTCTTTTTAGCTGTTAACAACAGTGAGAACACTGATGTTGGAAATAGAAAATTGGAGATCATTTATTCTTTTGCTTTCCAGATCTGAGCTTTCCATGTGACTGATTCCTCATTCATGATCCAGAGAAAGCTCATCCTAAATATATATTGATAAAGGTATATAAAAGGGGGCTATTAGTTCTTTATTACATACAGTGTGGCTTGTTTGTTAGGTCACAGAGTGGCACACACTCTTATGCTATCTCAGGGACCATTTACTCTGTAAACACTACAAAAGAAGTAGAACTACTTCAGCAACAGAACTTGAGACTGACCAACTGCAGATGTCGCACAGACTGATCTTCAGAACTCTGCTGTGGGAGATATAGATATTACACATGGAGATGCTCTAGCCACCTACTACTAGACAAAAGGTACAGACTTCTCTCTTCTACAGCCTGTCTATTGTGAGATGAGGCACATATAAGTATCACAATCTGAAACAGGGTTCGAAGTTGTGAACCCTATTCAGATCCTCCCAGTAGTGCAAATTGTACCTGTATATCTAATTAATCTTTAAACATATATGACACAGGGAAGCAGCTTTTAGAGGAGCAGTGAAGAGCTTCCTCTAGCTCATACTCATGTTGTTCCCAGGTAGTACTTTAAGGTAGAAGTGTTTCTGCAAGATAGCCTTTGTGGAGTTTGATTCCGCTGAATCAAAAAGGAAATTTAGGGCAACAGTGTCTCATGTTCTGTGTGAATGTTCAGCATTCAGCTATAGTGTAGCCAGGAACTACAGGATAAAGCAAGGTAAAATGAATAGTCACTTTAAAAGTAGTGACCGCTATTCTATTTTTGAAAGTGAAAGCTTAGTCACTTCCTTCACAAAAGAGTTCATGGTTGCAAACTTAGACAGAGGTAAAATACATCTATTTCTCCAGTACTACCCATCACCTACTGCAGAGACTAAAACATCCACTGAGTTGTCTGTTCTGCAACACTTGACCCTCCCACTGCGTAAAGGATTTTTTCACAGAAAACTCTGTTGAAAGACCCTACTTGCCAAACCCAGGGCACTTTCAGGACTTGACACTTAGCATGTTAGATGCTTTGCACATAACAGAACATCTGCTGTTATCCTGCAGTCTTTTGAAATGCTACCCAAACTCCCCCTTTCATGGTTTGTAGGGCAAAATGATGTGAGATAAAGGACCATATTCTGCAGTTCACAATAGTTTCACGGTACTGTAATCCCATTGATTTGGACGAAGTTTCACAGGTACCTGGCTGTTGCAGCTGAAAAGATAATCTGGCCAGTAGCATCAGGTGTTGAATGGCTGAGCTGAGCTCAGTCTGAGCTACCAGATGGGTGGAGTGACGTGATTAGCTGCATATAATAGTAAGAGAGGTTGGAGAGGTCAACCTCACTTCCAGTGTAATACATGTTATGTCAGAATGGTTTGTGACAGCTCCCACTGGCTCAAGAATGACTCCTGCTGACTGAGAAATGCTTATGACAGCTCCTTCTGACCCAATCCGTGGGAAACATCCCTTTAACTCAACTGGGATAGATGGTACTGACAAAATACAAGAGGTCCAGGTCAGATCTCAAATACTTTGTTAGTACATTGTATTCAGAAAATAAAGTCACGTAGTCTGGTCCTCCTCCAAGTAGTTAATCCAAATTGGAGTATTACAGTTTCTCTAATATGCTTAATAATTGATAAAGATACTAAGTGATTAATCTTTTCACTTTCGCTCTTGCTCAGCTTTTATTGTTTATAATCCTCATTA
>VZSC01005890.1:334227-368616 GCA_013398225.1 Steatornis caripensis | reverse complement strand
GTTTCTATATGAATATATAATTTAAAAATATATTTATATTAAAATATTCATTTATATACATTTATGTAAATATTGCTGAAAAAAGTCCAGAAAAAACATTGGTATGGGAAATTTCTCTAACCATGAGTATTAAAGTACATCTGTGTACAAACAAACTTAACTAATTTAATCAAGATGCTATATGAATATATTTCAACAGAATTACATGGATCTGTTCCGCCTTAAAGGATGTTGGGTCTCTTCCGAATTGTCTTTTGCAAAAACCTCTTTATGCAGAGAAGTAGCTGTAACACAGAGAAAAAAGTTCAAGCTGTTCAAGTTGGTTGCCACTGAGACAGAGAGCTGAAAGTGAATGATGTGCTGAAACACAAAGCTGCAGGATGAGATCAATATTTCTGCCTTTTAATCTTGTCTCCTCACCTCCTCTGCTTACATGCTTTTAAAATTTGCTGCTCACAGCACTGAGCAGTAATAATCACCATATTTATATTGGAATTCATCTCCTTTACATCTGTTGGTATATGGTTTTCAAGATGCTCCATCCTTTTTTGTCAAGAATGTATAACTCCAGGGTCAATCGAGTGCAAACATTTGTGTTTTACATCAGCAGAGTTCATTTATGTACATGGAAACAAAAGTCATAATGAGTTATGGTGAATCATATAATAAAGAACCCTCCTGACTTATGCAAATTTTTCACATAAATGTGATCCAAATAAGACGCAAAAAAGGCCTAAACTATAAAATGAAGTCTCATATTGGTGATACATACTTGATCTTTGCATGTGTGTATTAGTAATTCCTTATAATGCTCTGTATTAATAATTTGCATTTACTCCTCAAAGTTTTCCCTCTGAAAAAATTATAGCTGAACAGACATTAGTATTGAAAGATTGGAATCGCTTTTCTGGTAGAATGCCTTGCAAGAATGGCTTGCTGAAGTAAAATACCATCTATTTCCTCAGCTTCGGTTGTTATGTATAATTGATTATACAAATACAAATTCATCCTACTAGGATTGCTGAACCATAAAAGAGCCAACATGGAGGCCTACCTACAGTAGTGACTGAATACTTTTTTTCAGAGCCAAAAATATTTTTAACATGTTTACTTGTATTTCTGCTTTATCTTGCATTTACAGTTACCTAAGCAGCTAACTATAGCTGGTCTTCTATTTTCACAAAAGTCAGAACCTGGAACAAAAATAAGTCTATGAATAAGATAACTGCTGGATCATTCTTACCTGCACTGATCTTTTGAATCATATGAATCATGCACTATCCGTCTCTGCTTCTTTCCATTCACTATAAAGGAAGCACAAAGCATCCAGCACTGAAACAACCATCTTGGATGTCATCAGCTTTTCGCTGCCACAAAAATCTGACAAATTTTCTGCCCTCATTTTCAAAGGTGCTTGAATTCTGATACTTAACTTCAGCAGAAATGTTCTGGGTTGACCCTGGTTGGCAGATAAGCCCCTGCCCAGTCACTCACTCACTCACCCTAGCAGGATGGGGGAGAGCATTGGAAGGGAAGATGAAAGGAAAATGCCTTGTACCTTGAGACAAAGACAGTTTTATAGGTAAAGGAAAAGAAGAAAAGAAAAAGCTGGTGCAAAGGTAGTCACTCACTACCTCCTGCAGCAGCCCAATGAGCAACAATTACCTTGGAAAAATTACCTCAGTTTTATTGCTAAGCATAATATCGTATGGTATGGAATAACCCTTGGGTCAGTTGGGGTTGGCTGTCCCGGCTGTGCCCCCTCCCAGCCTCTTGCCCACATCTAGCCTACTCTCTAGGGCAACAGAATGAGAAACAGAGGTCTTGATGCTGTTTAAGCACTGTTCAGCAATAGCTAAAACAAAACAGAGCACCATACATTCTACTACGGAGAAAATTAACTCCGTCCCATCTTGACTCAGTATAAAAAAGATATTTACGAAGACATTCCTGAATTGCCATTTAACCCTGGGTTTCATGGATCATGTCTGTATAGAAGAGTGAAAATAGACTGTCATTGTACCTCGGTAGGAGTGATACAGCAGCTGATAAAATTAGCATGTTATATCTACCAGGGGCATTTGTGACGCCATAAAACCGTATCAGGTGCAGACACTCAGGCATTTGCAGGTAGGGGCTGCAGGGGTGGCCTCTGTAAGGAGAGGCTGTGTCTGTCCCCAGCCAGTTCCAGCTGTCTCCATTGGACCGACGACAGGATACAACTGAGCCCCTCAGTGAAGATGGTGACACCTCTGGGAAAACAGGTTTAAGAAAGGGCAAAAACTGCATGGAAGTGAGGAGTTAGGGCAGAAGTGCGAGAAAGAGCCCTGTGGACACCAAGGTGAGAGAAGAAGGAAGAGGATGAAGTGCTCCAGGAGACAGTGCAGAGATGCTCCTGCAGCCTGTCGAGAGGACCAAGGTGAAGCAGCTATTTCCATGCAGACTGTGGAGGACCCTACACTGGAAAAGATTGATATGCTCTGAAGGAAGCTGAAGCCTATGCAGAAGACTACATTGGAACAGGGGAAAAGTATGAAGAGGAAGGAACGGCAGCAAGGAGCTGTTATGGCCTGACCCCAACCCCCCGTTGCCCCTCCCTCTGCACCTCTTGGGAGAGGAGTCACGAACAAAGGAGTGATTTTGAGCCTGGGAAAAGTGAGAGGTGGAGGGAAGGGGTTTTTTGTTTTGTCTTTGTTTCTCACCATGCAAAACTATTTTAATTGTTAATAAATTACATTTCCCCAAATTGTGTCTGCTTCGCCTATGATTGCAACGGGTGGGTGATGTCCCTGTCCTTTTCTAAGCCCATGAAGTTTTCCACCTTCTTTTCTCCCCCTGTCCTGTAGGGCAGGGAGAGTATGAGTACTGCTGGGTGGACATCTGGAAGCTTACCAAGGTCAACTCCTCACAAGGTTAACCCACCAATAACTGGTGTTGGTCTACAACTAAGACTTTGCTTATGACTAGAGTAAGCCCTTACTGAAGTCTGTTTCTCATACAGATTTCATCCATTTTGAACTGACACGTTCATAATGACACTCTCTATGTCAAACATACTCTAAGGGTGTCCAATACAGTGTAGTCTACCTTAGCAGAAATTAGTAAAGTTGACACGATACTTACCTGAGCTTTGTAAGTCAAACATTCACGTCCATCCTCTTTCTTCAAACTTGAATTCATAGCCCACAGGAAGGCCCTCATGCTGGGGGTGAACTTATTTCCTATTTGAAATATTCAGAATGACTCAGGACCATTGTGTTCTACATCTCAGGTGAATTTATCTGTGTAACACACCCTATGAAATGTGTGTGTTAAGTCTGAGATGCTTTTTGCCTGGTAAAAGAAGAGACAGCAATGATACCATATGGCTGCATCAGCTTTGGCCATACATTTCAGCACAACAGTACATCGGAAAAAAAGAAAAACTGTAAGCTTTTAAACAAGCTTTTTTCTGGCCAAATGAAAGCCAAAGGAAAATCTGGATCACAAGGGATGCCCAACCAAGTAAAGTGTAATATTTGGAAAATGAACCTAAAAACCATTATGTTTGTGTTCAAGATCTCACTTCATGTAAGAAGGTGAATGTGCTTTTATAAAAAGGTGTTCAAAATCCTATCTTGGGGGTTATTCCTTTTTCTCAGCTCTTGGTTTGTATATAGGTTGTGCTACACTCAGTGCAGAAACCTAGAGACTCCTGCTGCCGACAAAGATCTGCCCATGAATTATCTTTGGTGGCCAAATTATTATAATAATTATTCAAACAGTCTTTGTTTCAGACTGTTAATACAGTCATTACTAGTAATATCGTTAGGGCTCCCAGTGATCGTTTACCCATTTGACAATTAATGCAATAATATTCATCTCATATTGCTGTCCTGTTCAAGTAAACCTTTAGAAATTCTTATCAATATGTGCTCAGTAAATTACATAAAGAGTTGGTAATACAGAATATCCATTCATCACCCCTCCCTCTACTTCTCTAAGACCCTCTGTGCTTACAATTTTACTAGCCGTTATTTGTTTAAAGATCTCCAGTTTATTGATATTTGGCCAAAGCAGGATTAATAAAATATCTAGTTAAAACAGTTATGCCATTTCTGGAACAATTATAGGAAAATTATTTTAATAATTAATGGCATGTTTGCTAGTGACACCAAGTTCTGTGATGTGATCGACAGGCTGGGGGGAAGGGAAGTCATCCAGAGGGACCTTGACAGGCTTGAGAGGTGGGTGTGTGTATACCACAAGCAGTTCAACAAGGCTAGGTGCAAGGTCCTGCAGATGGGTCAGGGCAATCCCAGGCATAGACACAGGCTGGGCAGAGAATGGATTAAGAGAAACCCTGAGGAGAACATAGGAAACATATGCTTGCAGCCCAGAAGGCCAACTATATCCTGGGCTGCATCAAAAGCATGGCCAGCAGGTCAAGGGGGGTGATTCTCCCCCTCTATTCCACTCTCGTGAGACACCATGTGGAGTACTGTGGGGTCTGGAGCCCCCAACACAAGAAGGACATGGATCTGTTGGAGTGAGTCCAGAGGAGGGCCACAAAGACGATCGGGTGCTTCAGCACCTCTTCTAGCAAGACAGGCTGAGAGAGTTGGGGTTGTTCAGCCTGGAGAAGAGAAGGCTCCAGTAAGACCTTACAGCAACCTTCCAGTATGTGAAGGGGTCCTTCAAGGGAGCAAGAGAGGGACTTTTTTACAAGAGCATGTAGTGATAGGATGACAGATAACAATTTTAAGTGAAAAGAGGACAGATTTAGATTAGATATTAGGAAGAAATTCTTCATGATGAGGGTGGTGAGATCCTGGCACAGGCTGCCCAGAGAAGTTGTGGATGTCCCCTCCCTGTAAGTGTTCAAGGCCAGGTTGGATGGGGTTTTGAGCAACCTGATCTGGTGGAAGATGTCCCTTCCCATGGCAGGGGGATTGGAACTAGATGATCTTTAAGGTCCTTTCCAAACCAAAACATTATATGATTCTATGATTCTAAGACATTTTTTTCAGGCTTTAAGCAGATACACTGTAAGATACCTTGTACAAACAAATTTTTGTTCCTTGTGTCAACACTGCCTAGCACTTCTTTATGATTACAGTTTCAAGGCACAAAGGCAATTATAACAGTTTCTCTGAAGATTTAATCTGTGAAAAGAATACATAAAGATAAAAACTTCTGCAATGTTTAAGACAAAAGTTTGTCTAACTCATCATCCTGTATCTGAAGTGGCCAGTAAGGTGTAGTAAATAAAAGAATTTAAACATAAACAACTAAAACAGAGCAAAACAAAACAAAAAACCATAGTGCTAAGTAAGAATAAAGCCTTTCTTTGTTATGTCCTTCCAACTTCTGGCAATATATCCTTTAAGGATTTCCTGAGCTGGGGAATCACTTCATCATGTTTAATAGCTCTTGACAGACTTTTCTTTCATTAATTTGTCATTAATTTGTAATCACTTTTTTAAACCCATTTATACACGTGGCCTCCACAATATTCTCTGGCTATCAGTTCCACAATGAAATTACTTGACCTGTGAAAAAATGTTTCCTTCTGTCACTTACAGACTTGCTACCTAATAATTTCATTGGCAGCATGTAATTCTGATTACTGGCATGAGAAATATCCCTATTCCACCTCAGTCATTCTTTTGTTTTATTTTCCTTCCTTACTCTTTTCTTTCCCCCTGTCCAAGACTCCTAGTGCATTTAACTCAACCTTGTAGATAAGCTATTCTCTCCCTCTGATCATTCTTGTCACCATCCTCTGTACCTTTCTTAGTTCTCATATATCCTTTTGAAATGAGGGATTAGAACTCTATATTTGTATTCAAGACATAAGCACCATCATAAAGTGAATTTCTATGGATTTCTATGGTTATACTGTATTTCATATTTTCTTTTCAAATCCTTCCTTAATAATTGCTAACTTTCTGCTTACCTTTGTGACCACTGCAGAGTATTGATCTGATGTTTTCTGAGAAATATCTAATGACTCCAAAATCCTTGGATTGGAGTAATGAATTTGGAGTCCATCTCAGCATAGGAGCATTTACTGCTGTTTTAACCATGCTGATTGCTTTGTACTTGTTGACATGAAATTCCATACTACATTATATCATGCAGGCTTTGAGTCTCATAAGTTTTTTCTACATCTATTTGCAGTCAGTTTCAGTTTAGTGTCTCCTGAATAATTAAACAAGTAATTAATATCTGTAGCATAACAAATACACGAGAGGACTGAAAAAAGATAGGGCAGGCATTTCTTAACATCTTACTGCTTGAATTCATGGATTTAATGTTATTTTAGTATTTTAAAGCTATGGATTGAAAATGTAGTTATATTGTCTCAAGTGGACATCAGTAAATAATTATAGGTACATAAACATGCACACATGGTCACAAGTACACTTATGGTCACTAAAATAAAAAAGACAAATACCTACCAGAATATCCAAAACACCATTCAGACATATAGTAATGCCTTAAAGAAAAACAAAAGAGCACAACTTATCCATAAAAATGCACATAAGGACACAGGCAAGCTCCCACTCAGTGTAAAGACACTGGGTACTGCAGTCAATTCCTCCAAGACACCTCAGCATACAAGAACGTGTCTGAATGGTAGTGAGCATTATTCCATTATACGTAAGTAACAGTTGTCTTGAAGTCAGCACATCTTCATTTCAAGCTACATATTCAAAAACCCTGACCTTTAAAGTAAAAAAAAAAAAAGGTAAAGAAAGGAAAAGTAAGTTTGGTTTATTCATGGCTTGCAGTTTTGCAGTATTGTATGATTGACATAGAAAGAAATATTGTGTTATACAATTCTGTGGCAGACAGGCCCAGGGCTATTCAGATGAGAGACCTAATAACCATGCTGGCAAAAGAAATTTCTTATTAAAACCTTGTTAAGGAACTACAATAATTCATTAAGGGTTATATCATTATAAAAATCCATCATTGTTATAGACTGTTTCCTGGGGCTTCGGTTTAGTAAAGTTTGACATGCCCTTTATGCTCTGAAATTGGGTAAAGCTAAAAATGATTTATGCACCGAAAACATTAAACATTTTATAAACCAAAAAATAACTATGCACAGCTTCTTAACCTTGGCATAGTACCCCAGGGGTTCACAACCTAAGAAAAAATGCCTTATAAAGTGGACAGTTTAAAGCCTTGTGTATCCAATGTGTCAAAACCTGCTTACATTAAAAACAGTGGGACTGCAAATGTCTTCAATGGGAATAATCTTTTGCACATGGAAGATGATCGTGTGAGAAAAACTAGGGATAACATCAAACTGGTCTAATGAGATGAGACCAAATGAAAAAGAAAAGAATAAAAGAAAAAAAATAAGAAAAGCCCAACAAATATGAGCAACTGTGATTTAAAATATCATGGGCTAAGGCTCAATAGGAATTTTGCAGGATTAATTTCTGTCCTTGTTCCGTGCATATTTTCACTTCCTGCTAAAATTATGGAAATCATCTCCTCCTGGTACAAAACCTGTTTTATTATTTAAAATGAAATGAGGAAAACTGCATCAGATGCAAAGATTATTTAAGGTTCCCTCAGAGAAGAAACAGTCAAAAAATGTGCAAATCTTTACCGGCATAAAAGTTTGTAGGTAACACTGCATTACCTACCATGGTCACTAGCAGTGCCACAGTGGCATTAGCAGCAGAGATTAAATTCCACACAGAAGGACAAACTGCTGCGGACAGAGCTGCAGAAGTGTGTCAGTCAGTGGCATAGGTTCACGATGAAATGGGATGCTTGGACCTCATCTACTAGTGGGCAGTGGTACAAATGAGCACTAACCAGTCCCTCACCAGTCATCAGCCAGATGTTTATATCCAAAGTCATACACTTTTTCATATGCATCATTAAGATCCATTTAGATAAATCCAATGCTCAGTTTTATTATACGCCCAAGCCATAGTACTTCCAGAATATCCAGACTAGTCAGTTGTGCAGTTGATGTTGAAATTACTAGAAATATATCACACTAACTGGCACACTTGTTGGCTGTTATGCTGACAGGTCAAGTGCTGAATGGGTCGTGGAAACTGAAATAACTTCGCACTTTTGAGATGGTCCCTGTCAATCAGAATTAAGCCATACTGGAAAGAAAGCATAGATAAACTTGCACTGTTGATGCTTTAGCTGTACGAGCTTTTTTGTACTAGCTTTTTTGGAAGATGATTGTTTTTTCTCTCCATAGATAAGAGAGAGGACTGTCATTGGACAGGCTGTCAGAACTTCTTTGTAAGTACTAAATTCACATACAGCCACTTGTACGTGTTCTTGGTGAAAATGCAAAAGCTGTGCAATGCGTATACATTGTAATGCTCAGAATCTTGTTTTGAGCAAAGAGAAACCACACACATAAAGACAATAATTTCTTGTTAGCATAACTGAAATCTTAGCAATCTAATCATTCTTAGTTGAAATGTAATTTTTAAAGAAAGAATACTAATACAGTTGTAATTACTGTTTATGCATTCCCTACTTTCTACCCCTTTTCCTGGTAATACGCTTGTCCTGTCCCTGCTCTTTGAGGTCCCAAAGCTGGGGTTTTCATTCTGGTGTGTGGAGGGGTTAGAACAGTGAGTCGTGACCTCCCAGAGTCCTCCTCTGGCAGGAATGTGTTGCTTTCATGCTGATGGTGTCTTTCTCTTCACTCTAGGGTCCACTTGGCGTCATTTTTCTGTTTGCTACCATGCTTTTACATCTTTTCTGTTTCTTCATTGCTCTGCAGCTCCATGTTACAGCTGTATTTACTGTCTTTGTCACCCACCCCTAAACCCAGTTTTGCTCAGCTCCAGGTCTGCATGAGTGACCATGGGTGAATTTTTTCTTGTTGTGGGGTCTCCAGTGCCAGCACCCCATTCCTTATCATTTCACTCCTGTACTCCTCCATATTGTATCCTGCATTCCCGCCTCTCAAGGACTCTGCTATGGTACCAGACCTGCATTTCTTTACACTACAAAATTGCATTAGAGTCTGTTATTGCTAAACTGAGTGAAAAAAGGCTTCAGGAGGGTCAAGACAAGTTCAGGCAGAGCAGGCCTTACGAGTGTCAGTCCTGAGGTTTTTGCAATCTCAGTACAAAGCTTATGGCCTGTTACTTACAATGGTAATACTCTATTACAGGGTTACAGGGTAACAGCAGATCCTGTCTATATTCCATGAACAGAGTTCTTAAAAGTAAAAACATTTTTCAGAGGCTAGTGTGCTTCCTCTGTAAGGACAAAATATATTTGTGAAGTTCCCATAAACACAGAGATCCCAACCATCTATGATATAATTTCACCCTAGTGATTCTTTGTAATATGTTTTTAATTGGCAGATACAAAACAGCGTTTCTCTTTATTTTAACCAAAAGAACAATAGCTNCTGCAGCTCCATGTTACAGCTGTATTTACTGTCTTTGTCACCCACCCCTAAACCCAGTTTTGCTCAGCTCCAGGTCTGCATGAGTGACCATGGGTGAATTTTTTCTTGCTGTGGGGTCTCCAGTGCCAGCACCCCATTCCTTATCATTTCACTCCTCTACTCCTCCATATTGTATCCTGCATTCCCGCCTCTCAAGGACTCTGCTATGGTACCAGACCTGCATTTCTTTACACTACAAAATTGCATTAGAGTCTGTTATTGCTAAACTGAGCGAAAAAAGGCTTCAGGAGGGTCAAGACAAGTTCAGGCAGAGCAGGCCTTACGAGTGTCAGTCCTGAGGTTTTTGCAATCTCAGTACAAAGCTTATGGCCTGTTACTTACAATGGTAATACTCTATTACAGGGTTACAGGGTAACAGCAGATCCTGTCTATATTCCATGAACAGAGTTCTTAAAAGTAAAAACATTTTTCAGAGGCTAGTGTGCTTCCTGTGTAAGGACAAAATATATTTGTGAAGTTCCCATAAACACAGCGATCCCAACCCTCTATGATATAATTTCACCCTAGTGATTCTTTGTAATATGTTTTTAATTGGCAGATACAAAACAGCGTTTCTCTTTATTTTAACCAAAAGAAAAATAGCTGAAATTTCAGTGTTAGAGAGGAGTAGGCAATGAAGTCTCCACGTAAGAAAAATCTCCCTTTTTCCTCTGATATTTACCCTGGGAAGGATATTTGACAGCAGGGGTGGGAAGTATGGAATGATGACACAGGGAACAAAAGGGAACAGGTTACCTGTCAGCTCTGAATATAAGTGAAATACAGACAGTGGGGTCTTTCTGGTTTCTTTGAAAGTCCGAAGCTGACACTGGATGTAATATTCTTTCAAACCCCTTCCTGACATCAGATAGCTATTAGATTCTTCTTTTCCCTGGCAATATTTTGAAATGAAATAGGTAGTGCCACCTGCTGTGAATATTTAAACCTTTCTCTCTCACAGCTTGCTGAAAATCAACAGGCTCATTTCTTTTAACATAACTCCTTCTACCATGCACTTCTTCAGGTACGTGTTCTGAACTACCCAACTCATCAGCAGCATGGAAGACAAATCAATGTATAGAATTATCACTCAGAATGAACACAGGAAAATGTGTCAATTCAGTTTAAAATATACAGAATTCCTGTCTGTGCATAATTGTGTGGGAATAATTTTGATTTTTGCTTAACTGCTGTTTTATTCTCTTTGCTGCTTGCCAGCTGGTGTGGTCTTGGTTCAATGTGTCCAGTATTAAATGTTAAAGCCCTATGTGTTTGCATCCTAGTTATTCAGTTCAGTTCAGTTTTCAGATTAATAAATGCAATAAAAAGGTAGTGCCTCTTCAACCTTTACAGCATGTTTTGCCTCACCTGTGCAAAATGAAGAAATAGTTAGGACATGCTGCAGTCTCTCTGAATTGTGCTGACTCCTTGAAGTGGTGAATCAACCTGAGCAACTCACATTTCATGCAGTTTTACATGCACTTAGAAGATAATGGTGAGTAAAAGTTAACTATGTTTATGACTTCAGCTGTTGCTATTCCAGAAAAAGATCCAAGTGCTAATTCTGAGCAATGAATGAATTCACACAGGATATTTTCCAAAACATTTAGGTATGGCAGTAATGGGGTACTGATGTTTATTGGACTGTATTGTGGCTGAACTGAATATTAAATTGTAGATATAATATAGATATGGTAGACATAATACAGTAGATACGGTAACCAGTCAAACAGTGCTATCTCATACTAATGTCTTCACTAAATAATATGAGTTTTCTGTCCTGTTTTATGCATTTCACTGCAATTTAGGTGAGCTATCATTTAGGTTACTCAACTTAGTCTGTATAGGATTACGCTTTTCTCTAACTAACCTAGGATATCTTGTGTTATACATCCTCAAAAAAATCTTGCTGTTCCTCTAGCTCTAGTTCCAGTACTGCAAGAACAGTTAGGTCAACATTTCTTTTAAATAGATTGACCACACTGTTTTTTGTCTTTTATATTACTATCTCAGCTAAATACATCCACAATCTGAACAGGATTGACTGCACAGGCACATGGCTGTCACCATATCATGTAGTCTGTATCACACGTATGCCATGATTCAGAGCTAAAAGGCCACAGGGCAGCAAATCTCAGATGCATTAGCCATCCTAGTAAATCCATGACTCACTAAGTTGTTTCACCTTCCTGTGGTATTGCTGGCATCTCGAGCTCTGACTGTGTGATTTGCTGTCTTTCATGACAGAAAACTGTCAAAATAAATATACAGTTAACCACTGAAGACTAACTGACCTGACTCACTCTCTGTCCTTATTAGCACCTCTTCCTTGCATCAATGGCCAAGTCTCCACTTGCATCAGAGCCTAAAGTGCTTTCTTTCATATGGGCCAAGTTGTTTCTACAGACCATCTATCATCACCTGAATGCCCAATACGGGCATGGTTTTCCTCAGTTAACAGCAACTAGTGCTTGCTCTAGCTATAAATCCGTGATGTGGTTTGAGAGAAATTTATCTTTATTTTATCTTTACTTCTTTTTCTGGGTTTATCAATTCAGCATAGCAGCATTTTTTATTAAAGTAGAGGAAAATTGTATGTACTATAAGATTAATAGATCATCTTTCCTCACTCCAATTTAAAACAAATGAACAACTTTTCCCCTTCCTTTCTTCTTTGTGCTAATGATCTGAGCTGTGAGTGATATACATAGATATTTGTATCTGCAATCATAGAGTGGTCTAGTTCTATGATTCCCTTCATTTTATCTTTCTTTTTCTCTTTGTTCTTGTTTCCCTTGATTATCCCCACAACGGCTGCATTTGGCATGAGAGGGAAAGAGAGAAATGCAACAGGCAACATCTTCCAGGAACAGCACCTTCCTGCACTTAATGCTTTTGATCGTTTCTAAACAAAAAGCACCAAAATGTCCAGCAGAACAGAAAGTGTTTGAATTGTCTCTGTTACAGCCAGAAGCTATGCTTTGATGCAAAATAAATACACAGATATGTTGCTGATCCAAAAGCAAACTCAGCAGAATAGCAGGAAGGTCCAGATTTAATGGCGGGATTGGAACTGCTCTGTAAATACAAATTACCAGAAAACCATTTAAGTTGGTTTGACAAACAACCGACCTAATAACTGATTCGAGTCTCAGGAATGATATAAAGTAGTCACGGCTGCAAGGAGATTCTGACTTGCTTCTGGTTTTCCTCTCATCTTTATGAATATACTGTGTGTACACGATACCAAAGGAAGAATGAATTACAGAGCAGAGAATAAGAGAGATAGAAAGCAAGAAATTTTCCATGAAAGATTCTAGACAGTGTTCATACTGTACCATGCTTTCTCAATAGTCCGTTTTGTAAAATTACCTTAGACAGGCAAAGTCCTTTAAAAGCTGAAGGTGTACGAAAGCAAGCACTATCATAATAGTTAGATAGCTCCAGTCACACAGCAGAAGTCTGGCAGTGGATCTTGCAGCTTCTCTTTCTCTGGAGAAAGACTTGCAGCACTGAAAACAGCAACAAGCTTTTAGCAAAGATGCCACTGATGACCTGTTTTATCAAAGTGACAGACTAGCTGTGGAGCCTGCAAGTCAGTGTTCCCTAAACTGCAGGTTTCTTTCTTTAATTTCCAATCCCTCCACTCCATTTCAAAGAAGACACATAAAAGCATCTAGGGAATACTGAGACTTCAGTCCCGTAGAACTCCTTATGACAAGTGTTGCCAAAAACACAGGGGAAAATATCCTGTTTGACTTAGCTGCATGGCAGATTGCTGTTTTTTTTGCAAGGTTGGGTTTTTTTGTGGATTTTTGTGGATTTTGCCTTTTTCTTTTTTTAAATAAAGAACCTCTTTACTGATATGCTTCAACTAGACAGCTATTGGAGTAAAGACATAGATTCCCCCAAATGTCAGCCTGTCTCTGATACAGAAGTTGAAGAACTGAAGCTAAGAATAAAATACAATTATTACTTTCATCGAAATTATTTGTCCTCTGAGATAAACACAGAATAAATCCTGTTAGATTTCTGAAATATCAGTCTTTGAAAATAACTTTAGCATATATTCTTTTATAAATAATTGTCCTCTCAATTTTCCCAAGAAAAAAATATTCTTTTATAAATAATTGTCCTCTCAATTTTCCCAAGAAAAAATATTAGCTATTTGATCATATTTGATGGAATCTGTCAAAATTAAAATCTACTGTTTACTAAACTTTCTAAAAAGCTGAAGATAGGAATAACAAAAGGGTATCCTGATTCTGCCTTTGAAAAAGACTTTACAATTTAGCTGCATACATAATTCTTGCATAGATTCAAATAAAATATTCAACTGAGTGTATTCCGTGGGATGTGGTCTTTATTTCTCAGTTCAGCATTGCATAGAAGACTCTTTATTCGTTTGATGTGGTGGGAATAGTTTCACTGTGCTATTCCTTTACATCACTATGCAAGAACCATGCAGGGATGGCTAGACCCCTGCTCACAAATAAATGTGCAACTCCCTGAGTTGAAGATGTTACAACTTTAAAAAAGAAAGAATAACAGAAAAAGGAGAAAATAACGAGGTTGTTTCTCACCTTTCTGTACTGGGAAACCAAAATCTAGAAAAAAAATAGTGGCTTACACTGGAAGTTTATAGAAGAAGTACAGACTAGTTAATCAAAGTGGTAGTTCCAGGCCTGAACTGTAAAAACATTTTGTGTGGGAGGTCCTGGCATTTCCACCCCACAATGAAAAGAGGACTTTGTGTCCTAATTCTATCATCTGCCTTGACAGTTTTTTGATGACTTTCCTTGCCTGGACAGCTGCTAGTGAACTAAAAATACTTTCCACATCCAAATGCAGATGGGATGAGGTCGAGGTCCCACAAAAAATCAACATTGTATTTGTCCCTTAATCATTTCTGATTCAGTTATTCATTTCTCTATTTAAAGAAGTGTCCATCCAATGCCTTGGGCAAATATGCATAAAACTTGAAACAATCCCATCAGTGTTTTCTGAGGACTAACCAAGCAGCTGGTCTGAACAGAAAGAGCTTTCATCGGGATCCTGATTGCTCCCAAGGCAGCTCTTTTCCTCCCAAAAAGGTGCATTTCAACAGACCTTCTGGAAGTCTTATGTGACATACAGACTCTTTGGGTAAACTAGTCTCCAAAATCTGCTCTTAGCTCCTCTGGCAGCTTTATTACTCCAGAGATTTCTGAGCTTCTGTTCTTTCCTCTGATGCAGAGATGTAGGGTGGGCAGGATAAACACAAGGAGTAACAGACCAATGGCACATATGAATCTGTCAGTGACAAAGGACAGAAACCAAGTTAAAAGATGGATATTTTGAGAAGGTAGGAGGACTCTTATGTCCATTTGTATTTAAAAAAAAATAACTCCTTTAAAAATTCTTTTGCCTTCATTCTGCCAATCAACACGTATGGGAATCAAACATCTGGATCTACTTTGTGTTTGAAAGTTGAAGTTTATTTCAAAAGAAACCAGCTTTTAAAAGTTCATCCCTTTGTGTATGATTTGAGTGCCTTCTGAAAACCAAACAAAAAGACAGCTAAGGAAAATTTGGCATCTCTTTACTAGATAGCTAGGGGATTATCCATGTGTTTTGAGGCTCACATAGTGATAGAAGCTATTTGTTTCTTCACATTATAAAAGCCAAGTCAGCCCTAATTGCAGTGGTGATTTGGCAGCAGATTTCCTTATCATAATATTCAATACTTATATTGATATAAGCTTAGCAAGAATAGTATGGTGGAATGAGATTTAGATCCAGATTTAATTTACCGGAATGTACGTGTCTAAAAAAAATAGAGATATATACATTTCCTATGTACTTAACAGAGATTTAATCAATACAGCCAATGAACCCTGGAGAGCAAATCCAAGGACCAGCCTTTAAAGTCTTCCTTAGAGTGAGCTGAATTGCCCTCCAGGCTCCTTAGACTGTCCTGATCTACAGCCTCCTCCCAAAGTGCTAGAGGACCACAGGATGATCTCAGGTTGACCTTAAGCCTCACTGATTTTAGAAGCTACAACTTCGTCCTATTCCTCAGCAATGAGCCTGCATACGGACAGAAAATCCCTTACCTAGAAAGTCCTTTCTGTATATCTTATCATAGTGAGATGGGGTCAAAACTACTAGTGAAAGACATAGATAGAGGCAGCCTGATTTCAGAGCAGCAGCCTTTTAGTTTAAGTAGTTACCCTCAGACACTTACCTCCTTATTTAGGCCTCAGATAAAATTTCAGAGGGCATGAGTACTGCCCGGTGAAGTCAGTGCTCTCACAGACGAAGGCAAGTTGTAGAAATTGTTTGGGCAGCAGCTCTAACTGCAGTAGTAACAGGGAAGTTTCTTTCAAAATGAAAAGTATTGAATTTGGGAGTCATACTGACACCCAATGGTGTGAAATCAGACACTGGGAAATTTGCAACACTACAAATTTAGGGTAAACCTTCTAACCAAATCAGTATTTAAAAACTAGTAAAATATTTCTAGAAATGAGTTAATAACCTTTTTCAGGAATAAAAAGCCATACACATACAGCACATGCTCACACACATGCCAAATATTATTGTTAGAGGTGCATTCAGCTTGTTTTTTCTCATTTGTGTGTAAGCCAGGATTACCTCTCAAAGTTAATGCAGCTTTAAGTGTAAATGGAAGGACAATAAGAGATTTTTTGTTGTTCTTGGCTTGGGGGTTTTCAGTTGCCTTTCTTTCTTTCTTTTTCTTTCTTTCTTTCTTTTTTTCTTTCTTTCTTTCTTTCTTTCTTTCAACTAAGTCTAGCAGTAACTTGTGATTTAAAAAAAATAAAATAAAAATTAATTCCTATTTACAGTTGTTCCTTTTCCTCAACTAAGCAGGAAAAATTGTCAAATGCAATGTGATCAACGTTTCTCACAACGGTACATACTATTTTTTATTTAATTCCATAAAAGCAAATACAGATAATCAGAGTCGCACTGGTATAAATAAGAGGACAACCAGGTTTCAAAAGATAACGTCTTGATATCTGCTATGGAAGCTGTCAAAATGAATGAAAAAATGGTGTTATGTTCATCCAGAGCATGTACTTTTAAAAGCAGAACTGTCAGTGATTGATGGAGTTCCAAAGAAAGATACAGCAATTACAATACTGCTACATACGTGAACATCTCTCTGTACATGAAGGTCATTTATGCATAAATGTTGTAACTTGACCCACATGTGCTTCTTCTGCCAAAAAATATGATTAAATGTAGAATATAATTAAATGTAAAATATAGTAGGTATCTATTAGGTAGTTCAAGTTAAATCCACCAAACAGTTTCTGGGAAAGACAGAGGAAATTTGATTAGTCCCTCAAGGGCTGCATCAAATTAGGAAAAAAAACCCCCAAAAGCCCAGCAGCAGCAACAACAACAACAACAAACAAAAAAGAAAAGGAAGAAGAAATAGAGAAAGAAAATTAAAAAGCAAAGAAAGATTTCTAAAATCATTGAGAGAGATTTCATTCAGCAGTTCAGGAACTTATTCATGACGTCATAGACCCAAATTAAATCTTCTGTCCCTCTGAGGTGTTTTGAGTCTACATCATTCAAGAGAAGGACTTCATGAATATACCTTCCTGAATAGTTTTATGACATAAACTGGAATGGGCCATTTTCAGTACTTCTTGTCTTTAGAGAAACCATGTAAATATTCATTGGATTTTGATTGGAAATTTTGTTGTGGCTGGGCTTGGAATTAAAGCGAATTAACACATTTTTTAGCAATTAATTTAGTTACATTTTCAGTCACTCCTTGGCTTTAGTTTTCACTCACTCCTTGCACTCCACACAATGTGACAAAGGAAGGGGTGACTGCCTCTAATTGTCTTCTAAGTTGATGGCTAAGATGTTGCCCTTCAATATTAGAGCTCAGTGATAACACTGCCTCTACCTTTTTGACCTTCAAGGGAATTACTGAAGCATTTCTTACAGTGTAACTTGTTACCCATTTTGCACAGGGAAACAAGATTGGAGAGGAGTGAGGGTGTGGAACTAGTAAGGGCATCTGAAGAAAAATGGAATTTAATAGCAAAGCGAGAAAGATGGAATAGAAACCAAACAGCATAAGCAAAATTTGTACCCCATTCTTCCTGCCTGCCTGTTAGCAATAATGACCCCCATCCTTATCTGTCACAAAAGAAACAGCCTTTCACAAAGGCAGAGCGAAATGCAGGGCTGACAGTTCTGCAGCTAGCACAGCAGCATCTGAGTCTTTGTTGGATGCCGTTTGCAGCACAAAAACTGAGCTACATTTCCCTTTCAAGCCCTCATATGGAAACCTCTTATAACTAGTAGTGATTCATACATCTTTTATCAAACACACATAGCAAATCCAGTAACTGGGTCTTTCACATTTACGTGGCATTTTCAAGTGAAGAACAATTAAAGCTGGCCACTGGGACATTCTCTGTTTTGTCATAATTCACTAAGGGCTGGGGCTTCAGCCATTGCATCTTCTGAAGCTCCACAATATTTTTCTATGACTGTAAAGGAGTTTTACAGATTTTAAGATAGTGGTAGCAGGTTTTTGTTGCTATTGTTCACAGCTGAAGGAGAAGGTTATTTGTTTTACTAAGATAAGGTTTCTAAAACATCCTGCTTAAAAAAAAATACAACAAAAACAGATTATGTTTTCTCTCTTTTTCTAGTTATCTATTATATTCTAGGAAACTGAAATGTCATCTTGCCTCCTGGATAAATTATTTTTTTAAAAAAACCACAGGCAAAAAACCTCAAAGATATAAAAATAGGTCAGCTGAAGACGTTCAGTTTAGAGCAATGCCTAGCTAAAGACAAAGTAGTTTAGCTGGACTTTCAAAAACTTGGTCATTTTTCTTTTCTCGTGTAGAACATTCTTGTGACTTTTATGCTATGCTGGTTTTCAGTAAAATCAACTGTGCCAGAGCATGGGTCCAGATGTTAGCATTGCAGTTGCCCGTCCTGTTAGTCCTTAGTACAGTTGTGTCCTCTGCAGGCTCAGACCATCTCAGACAATGTCCAGGTGTGGTCTGAGAGATAGCTCAGGTCAGAGAGCATTCCCAGTAATCAGTTTGTTTGCAGTTACATTATTTAAGTGTTAGAGCATCCAGCCATTATCTATGTTATATACTGCATTGATTTAAGAAAGATTTCTGGCCTGTTTCTTTGTATAGATGTAACATTATTGTCAGACCAGAAATTTGCTCATTTCATGCACCGTGTGACATTTGCCAGCAACTCCAAAATGAAGATTAAAATTTGAAATTATTTCATTTGTACTCATATGCTGTATTGAGGACATGGTTTCAAATTGCTTCAGTGCCAGATAATCATGCTAATGTATCTAAGCTTGAAATATTATTTTAAAAATTCTCCTGGGTTCAATGAGCCCCATGAACAAAGAGGGCCATCATCTCAGATGGAATCAAAGCATGTCACAAGCTTGAGCCTTTGAAGAGACACATTTTCAGAGACTGTACAACCAAAATCTCCCACTCTTATTTACATAATTCCAGTTTGAGCAGGACGTTTTACACGTCTTTGAATTAGCAGCATAACAGCTCTCAAGCATGAATCTCAGATTGAAAATTGTTTGTGAGATATTTATCAGGCAACAGGTTACTTTAGGACTCTGTCTGCTTCCCCTTTTTCGTTCTTACTTGTAGCAATATAGAAAGCATTTTATTGGTACCTAAAAGACCAACATATATTATGACTTGATATAATACCTTAGTAAATTAAACTTCATACATGGAAAATAATAATGTTGCTTTTATTTTTTATTAAGAAAGGAAAGCTTTGAATTCCAGATAAAGACAAAATCTTTACTTCAAGACATTAAAGAAATATAACGTACAAGTCTTACTAATTTTCAAAGTTTTGCACAAGCACACGGAAACATATTGCATTCCATTGAAATAAAGTAACTACAACAAAATCAAAAATCAGACCAGGTATCTTTTCCTCTTTAGCATGTCTTCAGTTGGAGTAGAAAAAGATCAGCTCACATTAATGGATTGCATTGCATTATGTAAGTAAGATTATATACGTACATTAATAGCATGTTGTCTTTGTCTTGCATAATTGCTTATAAATAAATATCCAGATTACTTATAAACAAACATTGAGATGAAAGCTGTACTGCAGTCTCTGAAATAATGTTCAGTGAAACAGATATAGAAAACTATTTATAGGTCCAAAAAAAAGTCTTTCAGAGGATGTTTGAAGACTTTTGCCTTCTTGGGAGTGTGATTCGAGAATCATCGTGCTACAAAAAATTCTTGGTAGTTAGATTATCTGCATATTTATAAGTCTAAATATATAAACCCCCCAAAGTATTTCAGTATTGCCTAAACTTTGACATCTTCTTTATATGCACAAATTTCTGCTGCCTGTTCTCCCAAATAAGGTAGATCACACAGACAAGGTCACAGAGCTGAAGAATATAGTATTCTTACTTGTCCGGGTGAAACTAGACTCCATCTTTCTCTTTCCCTTTCATCCAGAAGGTAGAGGTCTCAACAGACTGTAGTGCCAGGTCAAAAGTTAACAGCAATACCTTTAGATCCTTTCTTCTGCTAACCCGTCAGAAATCTCTTTTGAGTACTCTCTTTTTTTCTCTCTACATGAACTCCTGGTGAGAATTTCCCTTCCTTTGGGGCACTATTAGTTGTGTTACTTTCTAGGCATTGAGAAATCTTATTCACTGTCCTGTCTGCCTGAATCTAATCCTGAAGTATAAACTGAGAATTTTATTTGGCATAACTTGTTTGTCTCAATATTTAAATGGACCCAGAAGAGAACTATTCTCTGATATTATATTAGATAGGTGTCTAGTGGGATACTCAAAACCGTTTTATGTGTACTTATTTGGTAACAACTGTCTGCCTTACACTGTGTTGAAGTTAGTATTTCCTGTTGGGAATATTAAAGGAAAATATCATCCTAGACATTTTTATTGAGGTTTTTTTATTTGTATGTTTCTTTGTTGTTTGTTTTGTGATGTCCAGTCTAAAACTGGTGAAAAGAGAATAGGACACAATTATTTCCTAATCTTATGAAACTGACAAATTTTTTAAAAAACATATTAGAATCCAAATATGAATAGGAATAGATTTATGTTCTTAAAATATACAGAATTACCTACTCTAGAGAATAGTTATTGTTTCTGCAAGCCACACTCATCGTGCTACAGCAGGTTGTGTGCAAATCATATAGCTTTCTAAGCACAGCATTAAATTACTGTAGTTCAGAATTTACTCCTCTCTCTATGATGATATCCCATAAACTAACCCTGCCAAATTCAAAGACTTTCTCTTCTTACCGTCAGTTTCTTCGACATCTAGGTCTCAAAATATGTACAACTGTCCTCAGCACATATATATGTGTCAATAGGCAAATATACAAATCTAAAGTCTGACGAATTTTACCTGTATTTCTTCATTCATGATTTATCTGCGTTCAGATATCAGAGATAAGAAAGTTTGAGAATCCATACTGAATAAAGTGGAAATGTCAACCACAGAGATTTTTACAAGGACTGCCTCATAGGTATGAGGCACGGGCCAGGAATAAGCCTGAAAGTGATTGTCCAAAGTGGAACAAATTGTGCCATGAACAGATATGGGGTATGAGCTAAGAGTATGTTTCCTAGAAAAGTGACTTCATCAAAGCAATGGTACCATTGCAGAATGGTTCTTAATGGATATGTTCAGGGCAATACTGAATTGTCGAGTACAGTGAAAAGGATGATATCATAATCTATACTCAAGGTGATAAGGTGGTAATCTGTACTCCAGGTGATTTGGGGAATATGTAAAAAAAAAAAGCTGTATCTTGGAGAAGTTATGCAAAAAAAAATAGATATGCTATATTTGAGCTTCTTCTGAAGATTTCTAGTGGTATTAATGGGAGACAAGTTTAGGTAAGGACTTGACTTCACCCTCCTCCTCCCTCCAAGAACATTGCTTTTAACCACTAAGCTAACTGGAAAGTCACATTGGCCTTTGTTCTATGTGTGATTCCTAATTCTCAGTCTTAATTTTCATTATTTCACTTTTATAAATTTTTCAACAACAGAAGGTAACAAAGCAAGAAAAAGCAGAAAATATCATAAGTTCGTTGTAGAAGAAGCACTTTTAAAGAGGTTGTCCACAAGCCTAGATAAAAATGATGGAAGATATTAATGATCTGTTCTCTGTGTCTTGACTTGGATCTTTTCTTCAGAGTGGATTATTATCTTCAGAAGATTCTGGTGTGATTTGAGATGGTCTGTGATCTGTGCCTTGTACTGTGTAGTGGAGGCAGATGTCTGATGAGTAAATCCATGATTAAGTTTTGATTTTCAGTTTTTCTTGTTACCCTTGAGCTCTGCCAATGTACATGGACTGAGATCTCCAAACGTTTTAGACTTAAACTGTGAACCAGAAGGACTTCCAGGACCTTAAGGCAGTAGCTTTGGAGGTTTTGTGGAGCTTCACAGATAACAAGCCTTGACTTGTTGTCGTACAGTCATATCATCTGAACATAAGCTAAAATGCTCACAATTTTACTTTCTTCTTGGCTCTTATAACACTTTCATCTCTTGGGCCTCACAAAGTCCCATCATGCATATTCTTTCTCTCTCTCTCTTTCTCTCTCTCTGACATATGTTACTATTGTCTCCCCCACAAGCACAAAAGAATTCATCTTCAAACTCTGTTCTGGCTTTCTTACTCATTATCCCTGTTCATAAAATTGTTCTACTTTGAATGTGTTGGTGTTTTATGTCAATATGAGCATCTATTTAAATATAAACCAAAGTTTGATATTAATAAATATTATCCTATCATCTTTTGTCTTTTTAGGAGGTCCAAAAATCATTTTGTTTTCATTCTGCCTGTTTCCTTGGAAATTATAAAAAAACATGCAAAGTTTGCCTTCAATATTACAAAAACCCAGAAAGTGCTCACAAAATTCCAAGAAAGTCCCAAGACATTCACTGATTTCCAGGGAAAAGCAAATGATTAAATGAAATTTATACTAACCTACAGTAAATTAGGGTCAGACAAAATGCGTAACAGTACAAGGTCAAAAGGCAGAAGATTCTGTGAGACAGTAGCTCTGAGAGCAGACAGCAACTTTTTCTATCATGAAAAAGTGCTGTTTAGCACCCTTTACAAGTTTTAATAAAGACAATATGTGAGTACCTGAAGCAAATACATGTGGAGATATCACTTTCCTTCTCAAGAAATGTCTGCAGTATACAGTGTTTAACATTTTTATACCTTTGTGACTCTATGTACCCTTGATTTCATCACTCCTTTGGTAGTGTAGCCTATTTTCTGAGTTAAACGAAGGTATTGGCAGAGAAACTACAGTGTTCTTATGTCCTGACCCCCACATTGACAGTTCAATATATTTTAGAACAACTAAAGATATGGAAGTGGAATTATGAAACAAGCAGGTACTTGAATGTTCTATAAATTTATTACTTTACTGTGTAGTGGAACTGCGTAGTTTTAAGAGGGCAAGGACATACATCTGTAAAATAAAACATAATGGCAGTGGCTCACTGGCATTAAAAGATAAAAACATCTGTAAAATACAATTGTACAGAAAATGCAAGATTATTGGTTTCGTTGGGATTTATTAATTTGATATATTTCAGTTCTTATCTGCTAAATGAGGGTGGGGGATACTGCCACACAGCTGATGACTTGCAATCACTTTATAAACTGTTTGGGTCTTATTTTTCACTTATATCTAAAATTCATTCAGTTAACTAAGGAAAGGTTCTCTCCCATCAGCAGGCAGTTTCTTGCAGTAACTCAAAGCACACATAGTCAAGCATCAAATGTCACCACATTGCCATCTTACTGTGAATGACTGGAATTTACTTCCTATTGTTAGCAGTGCTGAAAATTGCTACTAAATTCCATGGACTTCATAATGTATTGTCTAAACTGAAAACATTTTCAGCGACCGAAATGACCTTTTAGAAAACTGCATTTTCATCCTTAAAAAGCTGGACAATTGCAATATTTCATTTAAAAGGTTATTTAAACTTTTTTCTTTCTTTTTTTTTTTGAAAAGGGTAAGGATTGTTATGTGAAAGAAGTATCTTCATATAGCTCTTCTGTGTCAAAAAACAGGGAAGAATACCACTCATTACTCTAAACATGCTTCAAGAAAACTATGTATGTGGAAAAGACCACAGCTGCTACTCTCCCTCGGAAACAAGCAGAAAATTGCAATTAATATTTAATATTTGTGTTCAAGTCCTAACTGATAGTAAGGTCTAATTTTATTAAAAGTGTTAGAGGGAAAGTGCTTCTTTCTCTGAACACCCTCACAAAAGATGAAAAGCAGAAAATATTTTTCTTCCATGTTACTGAGCTGGAACTGAGATACAGAGAAATGGTGAGCTGCCCACAGTGAGACAGAAAAATCTGCAACAAACAAAACAACCTCTGCTTCTTCAGTATCAGTTAAATGTCCCAACAAAAAATATCCCCCCCCACCAATCTGGTTGAAAAGGAATTGATTCCTTCTAGAGCCTAACCACAGTACAGCATCTGCACATTTGAAAGAAGGAAAAAGGAATTGAACCAGATTGCAGACTTGCCAGCCTGAGGAGTGCTGACCACAAATAGCCTTTCCCCGCACATTTTATTAGAGGAAGGGAAAAGAATTATTAAAGACAGGATTAATCCTCTTTAAGGGGGGAGGATGTGAGAAATGATTACTGCAAGCACTGGTTGGTTGTAGTGCTAAGGGATCAGATTTTAGAAAAAAAAATAACAGCCTGCCTCTGAATGATAAATGAATATGTGAGCTTCACTGATGGCGCACATGACTGTTTTTAGGCTTAGAAGAAGTGACAGAGGAAGATGAGCAGTCATGTAAGTGGCAGGGTAAGTGTATTAAAGACATAGCATAAGAGAAACGAGCTGACATAAAGACCAGTGACCGTAAGGAGAGGTGATAAAATAGAGAAGGGAATATATTAAGGAAATTAGTTAACTGTTCATGTTCTGAACCTTGTATAAGTCTTAGGCCAGTGAAGAAAACAGCATTGTTCCAGGAAATATGTGTAGAAATGTAGGATTTATAGGAAAGAGAAAGAAATATAGATGACTTAACTGTATATTTTGTAGGTATCATTTTCTTAGAAAAGTTGACGTGCATACATTTGATATATTTTTCATTATCATGATCATTAACTTTAGATGGGTATTTGGCATTTTCAGAGACTTTCAGAAGGCTTAGACGCATATGATTGAGTAAAGAAGACATACAGGCTGAGGTACAGCCCAACCACTTGTTCCAGACTTGTCTCAGTTGCCGAGCAATAAAGATTACCAGCAACTTTTTCCTTTGAAGTTTACAAGAAATTGTGTTGTGTCATAGTGGGCTGGGTTTAGAGTGCACACACATTAACTGAGGATCAGCCAGTGAATGTAACTTACTAAATTGGAATAATCTATGTATTTCAGCCACAAGTCTCAAACAAAAATGGAACAAATGAACCTAAATTAAGCTTTTAGAGACTACTGCAGAATTATTAGACCAACATAAAATATTTTCAAAGAAAATATCTGTCATACTTCAGAAGAGAGCATTAGATTGAGGACCACTCAAAAAGTGGTCCACAGTTTTTTGGAGACAGGAAACCAACACACAAAGATGCTCCATTGATACAGACTACTTGAAGCAGTGCATAATGTAACTGAGATTGTACTTAGTGTTTCAACTTCTGCAAAGGTTGAAACAGCTGCCAGTAAATCCTGAGGGACGAAACATAAACTCAGTCCACACTTCAGCCCTAGCATTGGCACAGGCAGGAAGGTGGTTCTGAAAGATTATTTGTTTTCCAGATATTGCCCTATTAAATAAACAATGCGTTGGATCATTTACTGGAGTTGGAGCTGTCTCACTATGTAATCATGAGTTATGTAGGAACAGAGCACAATAGAGTAGTAATCCTTTGGGCCTTCTGTTACCTTGCAGTTGGTGTAGCTGCTAACATCTTCTCTGTCTAGGTGTAGAATATTCATAGACTCATAGAATGATTTGGGTTGGAAGGGACATTTAAATGTCATCTAGTTCAATTCCCCTGCAGTGAGCAGGGACATCAACTAGGTTAGGTTGCTCGGAGCTATGTCCAACCTGACCTTGAATGTTTCCAGGGATGGGGCATCTACAACCTCTCTGGGCAATCTATTATCCTTTTGCATGTGGTCTAACTCAATTTTCACAGGTATAAATGAGTGTGCATAACACAAATCAATGGAATATTCAACCTAAAAATCTTTTTTGTTGATGAAGCGGGATAAGAAAGGATAAGAAATTTCTGCTAAGAAAGTATCTGCCATATCTCAGAATAGGATAGTATAGTGATGTCCACTTAAAAAGTCAATAAACAAGTACCTTTTTTTTTTTCCTATGAGACCTTTTACATAGAATTATAAATATCTGTGGAAACTAAGATGCAATGCAGCAGTAACTATGAGGATAAATGTTTATGTTTTGTAGTAAGTAGTAATCTATGTTGCTGCATTACGAGTGTACATCTTATGGTTGTTGTTTTACTCCCCCAAGTCAAATATGCTGCAGATGTTTAAGACATGAAATGATATGCAGCACTATATGAACAAAACCAAATGCAGCTATAATAGATAATTTAAAATAATAATTAAAAAACCTCCCCCAAACCCCTACAAACTACAATTACTTGTTATCCTGAGGGAAAAAAAAAACAAACAAACAAACTGTCAGTATGTCATCAATACTTAGTGAAAAATCTAGCGGAGGTGCAATACTTGCACATGAATTTGACAGATTAAGAATAGACGCTAAGTTAAAGTTGGATGAGAAAACAAAAACTATTTGGATAACAATCCATTTTATTGCTTGTTATAGTAAAACATTGTTCTGGTTCTATACATATATATTTACCGGGTTTATTTTCTTTTGAAAGAACTATCCAGTTGGAATTTTTATTCTTTTTTTTTTTAAAGACACTATAGTATATTGTGATTTTGAGTAGAAATTGTTAATAAATTTCCATCAAAATCTGCTAAATGTGGAAAGTGCATTTTCCTTGATATTGACATGTTTCATGGGTAAATGTCAGACTGCCATCCTTTTGGTTTTTTTTTTTTTTCCTTTAGGGAATGTACACTGAAAATTTTATTTCAGGTCAGCATCTTGTTGTTCCTTGCACCCACTGAAGCTCTTCATTTTCTCAGAGGAAATGTAGATTGCAGGACTTCTGGGTCTTGTGATGATGGTGGGATTTCTGGTCCATCACTGTGGTGCAGTCACAGGCAAAGATCTTCCTAGAAAGATGTCCTCTACTGGAAGAGTCCAAAACACAGTAAGAAAGAATCAGAATGTGATAAAAACCAATTAAGTTGTCTACCTATCTGTTGTTACAGACCAGAACAAGCATAAGAACCTGAAGGATTAGGCTCTTAATAATCTTTCTTATTTCATAACTCATTGTAAATTTATAAGCTGCTATATTTTCTTCACACATATTTAAACATCACAGAGCAAGCCATATCTGTCTTACTGGTAGTTATTACAGGTGACAGGAATACAAAGCTATTTAGGGACCACAGTTCTAATTTCCATTGATTTCACTGGGGACTCAGGCACCAAAATCCTATTCAGTCAGGCACCTACCGACAGTTGTGAAGCCAGCAATCGTTACTCATATTGCTGAGTGCTCACCAATTAATCAGTATAAAACTTTTGAATTGAGAATGACATATTTGTCAGTCCTCCTCACTTCCCACAAATATTTTTGTTGATTTTCACTTATATGTGCAATATGAAATGAGTGGAACAGTGCACTTTACTGAATCAATACAGAGCATGATGATTTAAAGTGTCAGGATATAAGGCAGATAGGGGAAAAAAAGGAGGCAAGAATAGCAACATTACTGAGAAATGAAATAGAATCTACTGAGAAAAATGGCATAAACACTTGGAATGACAGTAGAAAAAGTTTAGATAGAAATTTGAATAATAAAGGCAGTTGGGTAATTCACTGATGTAGCTACAGATCTCTTGGGCAGTTAGAGCAGATATGGCAGTACAATCAGTATGACCTGTTAGAATTTGACTTTAATCTTTATCAAGGGAAAAGTAATTACCTTGATAATTATTTTGATAGAAACTAAGTGAAAACCTACAGATTTTTTTTTCCAAGGAACTATAAATTGTTGGGAGGGAGGTGGTGAGGAAAGAGACATGAGGTTTCCCGGTTTGATTCTTTTGGGTTTTTTTTTTTTGCTAAATAACCTATAAGGTTAGAGGCAGTGCTGTGTATAATGCAGTGACTTGAGACAGGTATTGATATTGGGAACATGTAGTATCTAGCAAACAAAAAAATCTTTAGATTTGGTGTACTTATGAGACTTCTTAGCAGAGAAAGAAACACACTAGGTTTGATGTCAGAAAGTCTGACTTTGAGGGGATGTGAAATGCTCAGTGGAATTTTGGCTGAGATTTTATAACACTTAGGAAATGTGCTATTGAAACTGAAATAACCAAAGAAATGGCAATTAAAATTCACTCTGGTATAATCCAGCCAGGGGAACAGAGACCAAAGTAAGCTAACAAGGAATATGAATAATCTTGATATGTGTAAGAGAAAGGAAAAAAAAAAAACTTTTCAAGAAATTTAAGAAATCTGGAGAGAACAGTGAGAAAGTGAGGGGGGAAAATGGAGTAGTGAAAATAAGGAGAAGACAGAAGATAACTCTTATTTTTGCATGAAAATAATTTTACTTCTAAAATTCAGAGCCAGCATAAATAATATTAGCAATAGCAAGTGACTGCAGGCTTGAGTGCATGTACCGTAATTACTTGTATTTGTTTTGGATAGGATAGACTTAATTTTATTCATAGTAGCCTGTATGGGGGTATGTTTTGGATTTGTGATGGGAACTGTTCATAAGACACCATGTTTTCATTATTGCCAAACAGTGGTTACCCAGCATCAAGGCCTTTTCTTTTTCACACGCTGTCCAGTGAGCAGGCTGGGATGCACAAAAAGTCGGGAGGGGGCACAGCTGGCACAGGTGACCCCAATAGACTAAAGGGATATTCCATACATTATGACATTATGCTCAGCAATAAAAATTGGGGTGTGGGGAGAGGTTTGCAGGGGCTGCTGTTGCTTGGAGACCAGCTGGCTATCAGGTGGCTGGTGGTGAACAAATGTTGGGATTTTTTCCATTTCTTTTTCTTGGTTTTGTTTTTCTTTGAGTTTTTTTTTTTTTTTTGAAGGAAGGTAGAGTGGGGAGGGTGTAAGCAAGTAGTTATGTGATGCTTAGCTGCCTACCAGGGTTCAACTGTAACAACACTGAAGGTATTGGATGGTAACAGGAGACAGTCAACAATGAGAAGTAAGACACAATAAACAGAGCTTGCTTACCTCCTCTTTTTGCCACAGTTCTGCCTTGTTTCCTCTGTTCAGGAAAGCACTTCAACAGACAATTTAAGACTTGCTGTAGATAGTTGAAAAAGAAAAGTGATGGGCTGAGAAGACTACTGCCAAATTCTAGCTTAGTTAAATCATATAAATCTGTTGAAGTTAAAGTTTCTTATGATGTAAATCTTCACAAATCCTAGGGCATCTGGTACCATCTTTGGGCACCCAAATCACCCTTTGATGAAACAGTTTATTTCAACCCTTTGATTTAAAAATGCTGAAAGATGCAACAGATAAAGAAGAGAAATAATATGATACATAATTAAATTGGGCTTTTTGATCAGTGATTTCTAAAGTCTAAACAGACGTTTGTTATACTTGTAAGATATCCTGTTCCCAGTCTTCCTCTCACTGAATCAGATATAACTTAACTGCACCTAATAACAAGTGTTACACAGTGATTTTTAAAATAAAAAAAATCTCGAATTCTGTTTATAGAATATACCTATAAACATAACTCAGATTCTCTGAAATCTGTTTATAGTGAAATAAAATTTGGCTCAATGATTTCTTTCAGTTGTGTGTTTATTGTTTGACAAAGTCAATATTTTCAGGACTTGTCATTATTGCATTCAATTGTTTATAGAAGCATGGCATCAGAGGTTGTACCAGTTGTGTAAAAACTTATTTCTTAGATTTCTCTAGGTTTTCTGACTCTGAGCTGTAAAAACCCAGAAGTAAACTAGTAAACAGACAATGATGCAGCCGTGACCACTCACTCCCCTTTTTGATCTGTTTTATTTCCTTTCACATAAGAGTTTATTCCCCTTTATTCTTAGTCAAAGATTCGATCATTCCCTGCACTTCTCTAGACACTTTCCTACCCTTTTGCTTGTAAGAGGGACTAGCATGTCAGTCTCCCTTGCTCCCTTTTTCATACTCAATGTCATAAACTTCTCTCCCCTCCATAGTAGAGAAAGGCTGTGGAAATCCAGCCTTAAATCAACTTCTAGAAGTCTGCTAACTTTCTTCTCCTTTCCTTTTCCAAATCTTAAATCATGTCCCATGTTCCTCTACTGAGCACTCCCTTAGTCTTCTAAAAGAATGATTAGATCATGAGAACAGGCCTTTTGCAATGGTGCCTGCCAGAAATACCTGCTGTGTTTCAGGGCAGCCACAATCCACTTCTACTCAACAGGTGAAAGCCATCCAGCAACGGGTACTGGTTGTGATGAAGGACACAGAGAAGATATTACTGAAGCAATGTGTCTATTCAGAGCATTGCCTTTGCAACCCCAGCCTGTGGCTGCTGGCTCTTTCTGAAGTTTTGAGGTCAGCTCTGGCCCTAAGGCAGAAAAGGGGTACGACTGTTTTCTATGGTGATGCAAATAGCAGGTGGAACTGGCCACCCACTCGTCAATACCTTCTAGAGTTTAAGTAGTCCAAGAGATTTCGCAATTAAGTATATTCACACAGGTGCTGCTTACAAAACAGGAAGTTATAATATTTCATTGTGGAAGTACAACTATTAGAATACGAGATATCCATTCTAGGATTTAAAGGCATCACTTTATTTAAACTCTGTGGCAAATCAGCTTGGCTGCTTTAGTTTAATCTCAGATACTTTACTGCTTTCCTAAATCTACTCAGTAAAGGTATAGTACCCCCTACTGAAAAAAGCGTAAAGTCCGAAAATATCATAGGATTGGAATAGATTAACTGTGCAAACCAAATTTCTGTTTTAAACTGATTGATGCGGAAAAGTTAAATACAGAAGCGACTAAAAGAAAATGCACTTCTTGTAATGTTAAAAGATGACAACTAAAAGATTGTAAAAATGCTTACTGTGTCTCAAATATTTCATTATTTTAACATTAAATCCTTGCATGTATTTAAAAAACAAAAAACTTGAAGGATTGCATACTTTATTCTCCTGACAAAATCCATTTGCTTATTTCCACTTGCCATTTGTTCACACTGCAGAAATAATACCCCTTTCCCTCTTATTTTTTTTAATACTGCAATGCTTTCAGCTAATAGCAAGAGAGCAACAGTTTATTTTAAGCTAATACTGTCTTGGTCACATGAGTCCTGATATTTAAAGTATTTTAATCAATATGAAAGAATAACAGATGCTGAGCTCTCCAAATACAATGATATTTACTGTATAAATCTTCTTCGACAGTAAGTTGAAAAAGAAATACTTACAGGACTTTTCTTTGCAAAATAAGATTTTAGCCTCAAAGTCTGCATTTATTTTCTAATCTCTCTCTGAAACCTCTGAAACCTCAAGTTTCTCTCCCTTTTCTGACACAATTGGACAGTCACTCATTTGGCTTTATATGAATTCCACATTGGCTGCAAACATACAAAAAAAGAAATTGGAAATAAGAAAGTCTTCCAGGTCACCTGCCCCATTTATCCACCACCACAAGGCTATTATTTACTGTGTGTTCCACAATGTGCTGGTTAGTCTAGTTTAAGTGATGCAAATAGCGGAAACTCCTGTGCTTTTCTGGGTTCAGCTCCTTAAACTACAATATTTTGCTGTTAAGAAACATTACTTTGGATTATGTCTTCCAATGATTCTTTGTTTTCAATAACGTGTTATTGGTGATGTTAATTTGAATTGGAGAAAATGTTTTATGTTGTACTGCAGCTAAGTGACCACGTGACCCGAGAAAGCCCTGTTGCCTCATATGTGGGATTTCTGACTTGTAAATCATATGCTGGCTAAAACAACATATCTCTGGAAAGCACGCACTTCTGACTTTAACAGTGAAAGCTGGGCAGAGCTGGAAAAAAAAATAAAAAATAAATAGGACCAGAAGAGAGAAAAGAGTAGAAGCAAACAGTACCGTGAATTGATGAAAAAGCTGGATAGCTGTTACTTTAAAATCGATGGTATGTTCAGCCATGTGGTAAGCAGAATTCCATGCGGTATGAGTTATTGATGTGAGAGTTTATTTATATTGCTATATGCAAGGTATCACAAACTCAACCTCAGCAGAGTGATTAATGTGGCTGAAAAAAAATCTTGTAGGGGAGTTCTGTTTCAGGATGTTGTCTCTGCCCACCTATGATGGCAATGAAAGAGTAGTTCTGAAAAGGGGACTTCTGCAGTGGGAACTTTGACTCAACCTTTTGATGCATTTTTTTTAATGTTTTAGTTTTTAAATCCCAGTAATACTTGAGTTTTACAGTTATATGGCACATGGAGGGAGTTAGATAGTGAAGAGTTGTGCTGGAGAATGCTTTATGAGGCAGCCAGCAGCCAGCATGAAATAGTTGAGAGGTTTGTCTTAAGTCTTGACTCTCTCAGAGCTCACGTACATGGGAGCCAAAGACATAAGTCTTCTGTCACAACAACCTGATGGTGCCCTTTTGGTAGTACAGTAGTTAGTATATTCAAGTGAGATGACAGAGAATTTTGAGCTCCTGTTCTGACTCAGGCAAAGCAAAGACTGTATTTAAACGCTGCTGAGGAGTGGTTATTGTCCCCCTGTTCAGTTGACACAGAGCATTTCACATTCCCACAGTTCAATGCCAGTCGGCCATACAACAGGACTGTTTCAGTCAATATTGCATAGCACTTAGCCCTCGATCTCTTTATGAGTGATATACGATGCCACCATGTTCCTAAAGCATCTATTTTTATTGTTGTTATTATTATTGTTGTTACTACTGAGCAAAATATGGAGAGTGAACAGAATGATATTTTAAAACATGCTTCTAAAAGCATGTTGCATGTCTTTGGGCATTGTGCTCAAGAATAGATGATGGGTATCTGAAAAGCTGATGGAATAAAAGCATCTGATGATGTAGTTGCCAAATGGAATTCAAAGAGTTGGTTTAACCTCATCCCCATTGTCTTTATAAAACAGGTTCTCAGAGCTGCATCCTAATTTACTTGGAAAATATCACTTAGTTTTCTCTAAAGGAGTTCCCAAGGATGAACTAAGATGTGCTTGCTGTGTGGCTGCTGAGAGGATAGGGTCCATGTACAAATCAGAGAGCAAAGTTATTTCACAGTCTTATACATCCAAACAATATTCTGCACCTCAACTCCTAGACTTCACTAAAGAATTATGGGCTACTTGCATTGTGGTTTTTTCTCTTTTTTTCAATATGAGATGGAGACAAAACTCCAGAATGGCTTTTAAACCTGTAGTTATGGCACTCACCGGCAATGTAGAAGGCAAAGGTTCAAGTCTCAGATCTGCACTAGGCAGAGCAGAAATTTTAATTGAAGTGTCATGTATCCTACCATGTGTTCACTGCCCTATCCACTCTGTTAGCTTTTCTAATGTTAATTAGCATTTTCTCCACTTTGATTAGAAATTTTTGTTCTGATTGTAAGACAGAGCTCCTAACACATTTTTCAATAGAAGTAGTATATTCCTGTGAAAGAAAAATTTACTTTGGATAAACTGGCATTTTTCAGACAAAAACTTTCCCAACTCACTCTTTCAGAAACACACATGGATTATTCCTGTAAAACTGAAAAAAAGGAAAATGCATTAAAGTTAATCTGATCTGGATCCAAATGTTAGTGAAATAATTGTCTTGGTCTTTCTCTTTATTGAATGTATGTCCTCAAAAGCAGAAGTTTAAAGGAACAATTTGATTTCTGTGCGAGCTTCACGATTTATAGTCCATAAATAATTCTTTGTCTATTTAGTCTAGTGAACCACTATACACAGACACACTGGAAAAAAACAGTATAAATTAATGCCACTAAGCAGCTGAGAAATGCATGAGATGCTATCAACTCCTCTTCTAATATCAGAAAAACATAACACATACCAGGTAAATTTGACACCGGTTTCAGAACTTCATGGTTATTTACAGCATATTCTAAACTTTACTGACAATTTTGGGATACTGCCTAAGCAGAGGTTGGAAAGAAATGTGGCAGAAACAGGTATTCTGGGCCAAACATGACCCATTTTTAATTTCAGTATATTTTCTATGTGTGGTAGTGGGAATAAAATTTGTTATTTCTACTCAAAACCACACCCAATTCAGTCCATCCATTTCTAGCCTAATTAGTCCATCAATCATAGAATCATAGAATCATAGAATGGTAGGGGTTGGAAGGGACCTCTAGAGATCATCTAGTCCAACCCCCCTGCTAAAGCAGGTTAGCCTAGAGCAGCTTGCACAGGAATGCATCCAGGTGGGTTTTGAATATCTCCTGAGAAAGAGACTCCACAACCTCCCTGGGCAGCCTGTTCCAGGGCTCTGTCACCCTCACAGTAAAGAAGTTCCTCCTCATGTTCAGGTGGAACTTCCTGTGTTCCAGTTTGTGCCCATTGCCCCTTGTCCTGTCGCTGGGCACCACTGAGAAGAGTCTGACCCCATCCTCTTGACATCCACCCTTTAGATATTTGTGAGCATTGATGAGATCTCCTCTCAGCCTTCTCTTTTCCAGGCTGAACAGACCCAGCTCTCTCAGCCTTTCCTCATAAGACAGATGCTCCACTCCCCTAATCAACTTTGTGGC
>VZSC01005890.1:318281-333781 GCA_013398225.1 Steatornis caripensis | reverse complement strand
TGGCCCTCTGCTGGACTCTCTCCAGTAGTTCCTTGTCTCTCTTGAACTGGGGAGCCCAAAACTGGACACAGTACTCCAGATGCGGCCTCACCAGGGCAGAGTACAGGGGGAGGATCACCTCCCTCGACCTGCTGGCCACACTCTTCTTAATGCACCCTAGGATGCCATTGGCCTTCCTGGCCGCAAGGGCACCCTGCTGGCTCAATGGATCATTAATTCATTTGAATCATAATTCCTAGAGAATTATAAAGATTTTTGTCTATTTCCTTATTTACACCGTTGAAGGACAGATTTTGAACAAGAATGCAGTTATAGCCTTCATAAACTTGAACACAATTCATGAGGGAAGGATAATTACATACATTTTTGACAACTACTCTGAAATATGGTTCAGATTTTGATTTCTTAGTTTCTAATTTTGAGGACTTTTGTATCTCCTTGTTCTCTCACAACTTGAGATAGAATTTGCTAAGTAAATCTTTATGATGATGCAAAACCATTACTTTGTTATTATACTATACTTTCATAATTATAAAAATACTATTATTAAATAGTATAGAGATTTATATCCTCTTCCTGACCACAATTTACCAAATATTTTTGCTTAGAATAAACTGAAAATTACAACAAAAAACTCTATGCTAAATTAAGTTCATTAGATTCTAGTTCTCACCTTTCTTAGTTTTGAATTTTTCTGCTATCTTTCAAATGGAAGAAGTTCGTTACAATTTCAAAGATGTCACGAACACTTAACAGGCAAAAGACAAAATCAGCTCAGTCTGTTACTGCGGTGATTATCAAGTTGATTTATTTTCTTTCCGATTACAAATTGTTCCTCATGTTAATTGGCATAATTTACTAGTAAAGAGTACATCTAACAATAATCATACTTGAGAAGATTTTATATCAAATCTTCATATTCTTAAAATATAAAGTTTTTACTCTGAAATCTTTTCTTTACATGTTATATAGGAAGATATGCTTAACAAGAACAAAATATTTCACATTGTTTACACTAAAACACAAGTGAAACGAGGTGATTATAGCGGTCCATTTTGGATTTAAAATCTGTAAATATATTTTACATATCCTTTATTTTCTATCACATTTATGTCAAAGAACAGGCAGATATTAATCCTAGGACTTTCTGTATAACCTTCTTTTTCCCTAACCATTTATCTTCCCAACACTTTCAAATTAGGCAGCAAGATAATTTACAGAAATATGTAATTCCCAATATCATTATCTATTTTTTCAATCCTTTTTATCTTCTTGATAACAGCAGAACTCTTTAGCAGAGTTTTTGAAAATATATGGCCAAATGCAAGAGTAATTTTCACTTGCTCCATTCAGAGTCTCCTTAAGTGCTGCTAAGGGCTGCTATTTAAAAGAGTTGCTGTCTTCTTGCTTTAATATTACTTATTAATTAGCCACTTACTTTCTTCCCACCGCTGAAACCACATTGCAGAAGCGTAACCTGTGTTATCCCCACCATTGACACTCCATACACTGTGTCATATCACTGCTTGGACGTGGAATCCCAAAGCAGTAACATTATATTTCATACCCCTTTTAGACCGTATATGATATTCTTCTCATAAAACTTTCTCCTGTGACTCAGAAACACTCTTATTACACACTGTCTCATTAGCAAAGTAGCTAAACCCTAAAAAAGAAAATTATTGGAAACTTAATGAATAGATCACAGAATCACAGAATGGTTGAGGTTGGAAGGGACATCTGTAGGTCATCTGTTTCAACCCTCTGCTCAAGGGCCATCTAAAGCCAGTTACCTAGGATCATGTCCAGAGAGCTTTTGAATATCTCCAAGGATGGACAATCCACAACCTCCTTGGGAAGCTTGTATCAGTGCTTGGTCACTCTCATACTTAAAAAAGCTATTTCCTGATGTTCAGGAAGAAATTCCTGTGTTTCACTTTGTGCCCATTTCTTCTTGTCCTGTCACTGGACACCACGGAGAAGAGTCCAGCTTCATCCTCTTTACACTCGCTTTTCAGATACTTACTCTGAATCTTCTCTGCTCAAGGCTGAACAGTCCCAGCTTTCTCAGCATTTCCCCATAAGAGAGATGGTCCAGACTCTTCATCACCTCTATGGCCTCTTTTTGAACTCTCTCCAGTATGTCCATGTCTCTTCTGTACTGGTGAGCCCAGGGCTGGACACATGTTGCAGGCATGGCCTCACCAGTGCTGAACAGAGAGGAAGGATTACCTCCCTCAACCTGCTGGTAATACACCTCCCAATGCAGCCCAGGATGCCGTTGGCCTTCTTTATGTCAAGGACACATTGCTGACTCATGTTGCTCTTGGTGTCCACCAGGAGCCGTAGGGCCTTTTCTATAAAGCTGTNTCACAGAATCACAGAATGGTTGAGGTTGGAAGGGACATCTGTAGGTCATCTGTTTCAACCCTCTGCTCAAGGGCCATCTAAAGCCAGTTACCTAGGATCNTTCTAGTTCTCACCTTTCTTAGTTTTGAATTTTTCTGCTATCTTTCAAATGGAAGAAGTTCGTTACAATTTCAAAGATGTCACGAACACTTAACAGGCAAAAGACAAAATCAGCTCAGTCTGTTACTGCGGTGATTATCAAGTTGATTTATTTTCTTTCCGATTACAAATTGTTCCTCATGTTAATTGGCATAATTTACTAGTAAAGAGTACATCTAACAATAATCATACTTGAGAAGATTTTATATCAAATCTTCATATTCTTAAAATATAAAGTTTTTACTCTGAAATCTTTTCTTTACATGTTATATAGGAAGATATTCTTAACAAGAACAAAATATTTCACATTGTTTACACTAAAACACAAGTGAAACGAGGTGATTATAGCGGTCCATTTTGGATTTAAAATCTGTAAATATATTTTACATATCCTTTATTTTCTATCACATTTATGTCAAAGAACAGGCAGATATTAATCCTAGGACTTTCTGTATAACCTTCTTTTTCCCTAACCATTTATCTTCCCAACACTTTCAAATTAGGCAGCAAGATAATTTACAGAAATATGTAATTCCCAATATCATTATCTATTTTTTCAATCCTTTTTATCTTCTTGATAACAGCAGAACTCTTTAGCAGAGTTTTTGAAAATATATGGCCAAATGCAAGAGTAATTTTCACTTGCTCCATTCAGAGTCTCCTTAAGTGCTGCTAAGGGCTGCTATTTAAAAGAGTTGCTGTCTTCTTGCTTTAATATTACTTATTAATTAGCCACTTACTTTCTTCCCACCGCTGAAACCACATTGCAGAAGCGTAACCTGTGTTATCCCCACCATTGACACTCCATACACTGTGTCATATCACTGCTTGGACGTGGAATCCCAAAGCAGTAACATTATATTTCATACCCCTTTTAGACCGTATATGATATTCTTCTCATAAAACTTTCTCCTGTGACTCAGAAACACTCTTATTACACACTGTCTCATTAGCAAAGTAGCTAAACCCTAAAAAAGAAAATTATTGGAAACTTAATGAATAGATCACAGAATCACAGAATGGTTGAGGTTGGAAGGGACATCTGTAGGTCATCTGTTTCAACCCTCTGCTCAAGGGCCATCTAAAGCCAGTTACCTAGGATCATGTCCAGAGAGCTTTTGAATATCTCCAAGGATGGACAATCCACAACCTCCTTGGGAAGCTTGTATCAGTGCTTGGTCACTCTCATACTTAAAAAAGCTATTTCCTGATGTTCAGGAAGAAATTCCTGTGTTTCACTTTGTGCCCATTTCTTCTTGTCCTGTCACTGGACACCACGGAGAAGAGTCCAGCTTCATCCTCTTTACACTCGCTTTTCAGATACTTACTCTGAATCTTCTCTGCTCAAGGCTGAACAGTCCCAGCTTTCTCAGCATTTCCCCATAAGAGAGATGGTCCAGACTCTTCATCACCTCTATGGCCTCTTTTTGAACTCTCTCCAGTATGTCCATGTCTCTTCTGTACTGGTGAGCCCAGGGCTGGACACATGTTGCAGGCATGGCCTCACCAGTGCTGAACAGAGAGGAAGGATTACCTCCCTCAACCTGCTGGTAATACACCTCCCAATGCAGCCCAGGATGCCGTTGGCCTTCTTTATGTCAAGGACACATTGCTGACTCATGTTGCTCTTGGTGTCCACCAGGAGCCGTAGGGCCTTTTCTATAAAGCTGTTTTCCAGCTGGGTGGCCCCCAGCATGTACTGGTGCCTGGGGTGATTCCTCCTCAACTGCAGGACTTTTTGCACTTCTTGTTAAACTCCATTGAGGCTTCTGTCAAGAGCCTTCTGGATGGCAGCACGACACCCTGGCATATCAGCCACTTCTCCTAGTTTTATGTTATGCTCATATCCATCTCAACTTCCTAGTGGTAGTCTTTTCCCTGACTTTTTATTAAACAAACTTGCTTGGTGTCTTTATCATCATGTACATCAGTGTCAATATATTAAATATACAATGTTACTTTAATCTTCGTTTCTCTTGTAATTTGATGAGAAAGTATACACCTGGCAGCTGATACAGTTCTGGGATTAGCAACTATGTGTGTGTCTGTGTGGATGATAGGATGTGGCTGCATATTCTGAAGGCTGCTCGGATGCTATTAATTACATTTGAGTTTGCAATAGTTACCCATTCCTACAGGATTTACATTGCCGCTTGTGGCTCTTATAATATCCTCTTCAAATTCAACATCACCATGTCTCTCAGGCACTCTGACTACAACTTTGACACTTTGAATCAGAAACAAAAATGTCCCCACAATACATTTCCGGAATTTAGTATATATATTGAAAGAGAAGCAATCTCTTCTTTTTCACTAACTTTAGTCTTCACAGGTTAAAAAAAAATTTATAAAAACTAGGATGTAAGATAAGTTACGGCTCATTCTTATTTTTAAATTTCTCCATATCTCCAAGTTTGGAAAACTGAATAAGAAAAAAATTTTTTTTGGTCAGAAACTCAATGTTATCACAAGGTACGTCTATATTATCTTTCTCTAATTTTTACCCCAGGACCTCATTAGAATATTTTCAAATGCTACTTAAATTTTCTGTGACTCAAAATCCTAATCTTGTAATTGGTCTACCCGCCAGAGCTTTCAGGAAGTATCGTTTTCTTTCAGCAACATCTAGATTTCCTAATTACATCTTTCACAGAAAGCCTTTCTACCGAGCATATATGGCCCTACACTCATTCTCTTTCTGCCATAAAGAAGACAAGGACCCATCCATACTCCATATGCAAAAACATGGCAGTGCATGTCTAGGATCACACCTATGTTACACTGATGTTAATGGTTCTGTGTAAAAGAAGCAATAGGATGTCATTACTCTCAATAGATCAGCTTAGTTTATGTAGAGCTGGGATGCAGTGTGATGGTTCCAGGCTTCTACAAGAGAAGATGGTCATTGTAAGAGCTTTTATAGTTAGTGGATGTAAACAGACATTTCTTGGTGTAGTTCATCTTATCTTTGGAATCATTCCTAAAGTCAGAAGACATTCACTTGATATTCAAGACCTTCTGAGGTAGACTATGTTGGTGAAGATAGCTATTACTGTGGACTATCATCTGGTGAATTCTGTAATGAAGGATATCTCCTCAAGAAAAAAAATATGACATTGATGAAACTTGCTGTGTGAAAGGAACAGTTAACTTTGCAGGTGCACTGTTTTGTTGAGATTTCAAGTATCATGTTTCGCTATCATCACTTTAAGGGCAATCTTAGGATAGTGAAGACTGATCTACAGATTATGAAATATTTTCTCTCAGGTGTTACCAAGTATTCATAGTGTGTCATATAATCTTCCCCTTAAACAATCTAAAGAATTATGCACATGCATACACACAATATATGTATATTTATGTGTGTTCATGTGTTTGCATATATGTATGTATATATGTGTGCATGTACGTGCATGCACATACATACTCAAAGCATAAAACCTATATAGATCTAAAGTATGTATATACATACTTAAAGCGTAATATCTTAACTTTAAGCAATTGAAGCGAGCGAATAAAAATGATCAATGTCATAAAACCATTTTATTTTTAATTGAATAATGTCAGCTAAATATTATCCCATAGCTATCACTCATGTTTACAGCAAATTCTTTTTTTAATGTGGCTTACCTGATTGCTTACATTTGCTTTTATTGCATATATCTCTTTGATCTCTAACCAGCTATAATTACGATGTTTTCAACATGTTTTATGTTTCTATAACTGCTGTGCTCTAACAGATTTGGTACTTATACTGTCAACTTCAGGCTTTTTATGTTCTTTAATCTTTGTTGCTGGTGCTCTTTTTCTTATACTTGTTTATGGAATCTAATATTAACATTTAAGTGCATATTTCAAAGGAAATGGACCAAAGATGTCAAACATGCATTCACTTTATAATTTATCTGTGTTAAGCTTTTTTTTTTTGCTACAGAATGCACAGTAAGCACGCAATTGAAATGGTCTAATTTTTTTTTTTTTTTGCTTATTGCTGTTATTTATTGCACTAGTTAGATGGACATGCGGTAATGATACAGAGGAGTCTTTGCACCTATAGACATCACTAAATTAAGCTTTCCTTTTGATGCTTTTGTTTTGTTTTCTTTTTATCCTATTTCACTGGTTGTATTTGGTTTCTAGTTCTCTTTACAGTGCTCAAGTAGCAGGCATCTTTATAATTTAGAGCCTGGGATGTTCCTTGGTGCTAAAAGTATGTTTGCCTTTTGCTGTCTGTCCATCTGCTTTCCCCTTTCCCTATCTCTCAATATGGAAAATCTCAATAGTGCAAGAGAACACTAAACCATGTTAACATGGTTCTAAGAAAACTTGAGTAAAATACATTTCCCCCTAAAAACAACTTCAGTAACCTAGACACCTAGGTGTTAAGTGCCTAATTAATGTTTGAAAGGATATTCATCAACATAAGCAACAAAATGTGTAGTATTTAGTACGCAAATTCAACTTGTTATTTTCTATTAAAAGAAGGCTATTACTACAAATGGATAAGTCTGATTTAAGTCTAAACTGTTAGGAAGAAATCTCAAAATATCTAGGTCACAGAGTCGTTCATGCCAAAATTAATATATGAGGTCAGTAACTGCCATAACAACGTCTGAGCCATTTGAGGCATTCTGATGCATTTAAAGTAACAGCACAAGTGCTGTAAGAGGAAGAATTTGACAGCCGATATAGAAAATTATAACTGTAATCATATACAGAACTCCCATATGATAGCAAGTAGTGTTGAATGAACACTTCAGTGAGATGTGTTAAGAGAACAAGTCTCAGAGGAAAAGAGAACAGTGTAAATACAGGGTTGATTCAGCAGGCCCTCCTACAAGACTCTACTGAATCCCAGATGAACAAGTTTCACTTTTCCTAGTAATTAAAAGAGGAATCCTTGTAACATTCTTTTTGTAGTACTTTTGTCTCATAGGACCCTGTAGTATTTGGAGGTAAAGTGCAAACTTTAAAGCAACAAGGAGTATCCTTAGCAGGGGGGTTGGACTAGAAGATCTCTAGAGGTCCCTTCCAAGCCCTACCATTCTATGATTCTATGATTCTATGATCCTGAATTCTTTATATATAAATTCACTGGTTCCTGCAAACACACACGTTAATTTGAACATTCTCTTCTACACAGCAACGGAAGTGAAGAAAACTAAATACTAGTCCCGATTTTATAAGTGCAACTCAGGAAGCCCCTTCCTTCTCTTAAAAAGGAATATAAAATGATCAATGGGCACAAACTGGAGCACAGGAAGTTCCACCTGAGCATGAGGAGGAACTTTTTTACTGTGAGGGTGACAAAGTGCTGGAACAGGCTGCCCAGGGAGGTTGTGAAGTCTCCTTCTCTGGAGATATTCAAAACCCAGCTGAACATGTTCCCATGCAACCTGCTTTAGCAGGAGGGTTGGACTAAATGATCTCCAGAGGTCCCTTCCAACACCTAGTATTCTGTGATTCTGTGATTAGTGGTGAGAACTAGACACTGAAAGATATAAGACTGAGACATCAGGATGGATTACTACAGTCCTGTGGTAGAGCACACAGATTTAGTATCTCTAGTTTAATTTGCTCTTTTGTGTGTCCTTTTGGAACTTAATAGAAGATTGATAGAGAAATTTGCTTTTGAACTATTTTTTTTAAAGAAAATTTTGTCTGCTTGTATTTTTATTCTAGCTCTTTAATCTTCTACACAAAATTGGAAGAGCCCCCTCAACATTCATGTTTTTTCTAGTCATTTTCTTCACATTCCTAACAAAAGGATGATCTTGGTAGGCTTTTCCTTTTAGTACTTTTTGGCTAACCTTCCAGACGGTTTCATTTCTTTAGTTGTTTACTTTGAGTCAGGAGGTCTTCCCCTCAAAAGATCTAGCGTTTTTTGTATCATTCTGACCCTTTTTACACTTTTTTCCTTAAGAGTTTGCTCTATCTCTTATCACTCCCTTATTGCAACATTGGATTCAGTGTTTGTTATGAAGGAACCACCATGAATGTCCACAAATACCACATCAGTTCTCTCTCCTTAGGGAGACAAAGATGGTTTATTTATGTTTTAAACTTTTTCTACAATCTTTGAATTGCATTTTAGAATCTTCACATGACAGTCACTGAAGAAATGTAATGTTTTAAACTTGGAACATGCCATGCAAGCAGAGAAATTATCATTTTACAAATAAGGAAACTGAGGCATATAGAGGCCTTTTTCGTAACAAAAAGTCCGCTGAGAATAACTGTGAGTTATTCAAATGCATAATGGAATTTGTGTATTCCTTCTCCCCATCACTTTGCTGTAAACATCAGACTTTTTCTTACAAGCTGTTCAATTCTGAAATAGCCTATAAAGAGCCAAAATTATGAATAGAGAAATCAGAAGATGGCAAAGAAGGGATGCGTCGGGGTAATCAGCCTTCAAACAGCTCTATTCATTTTTTGTATCATTCTATCTGTGTTGTCTCTTACATGATGTAAAATATGTTTTATTATACGAATTAATGTTGGAAAATGTCTTAATAGCCAATCAGATAGAATTCAGTGATCATCTCTTAATTTAATGAAGATAACATTCTATAGCTCTGAAAATCTAGTTTAGTCCATTTTACTACTCTTATCATAGCAATTACATCAACATAAGCAACAATTAGGTGTCTCAACACTCAGTAGGCAAATTACTAACTTCTGTTACAGTATGTTTATGGCCCCTTAAGCAAGACTTCCAAATCGCAAACTGTACAGAGACCAAATTCTGAGACTTCGTTCTGCTAAAATTTCATTGTATACTCTCTTTGGTATTTCTATCTACACTACAAACATAAATCAAAATAATTCTGTGATACAGGTTTACACTGTAGCATCTGACGTGGTTATTTGAGGCGTTATTCCTTTCAACTGTTCTTTTTCACTAAGATTACAATATAAACTGACAGTTTACCCTGAGGATTTTTTTCTCTTTCTTTTCAGAAATTTCTACTAGAGGCTATGGGGTTTTGTTTTTGTTCGGGTTTTTTTCAGTTTACAAACAATAAACTGACTAGATCTGCATTTGTATACATTATACCGCAAAACATAAAGTGATCCCTCGTGTTCCAGATCAGAGTGTTTGCATATGCTGTCTCAGAACCATTCATTCAGCACCACTACGTAATCTCATCCTAGGGCTTTAATGCAGTAAGGGTGAATTTCAGTGATATATTTCCTCTAGCAAAAGTACTACTTCAGAAGCCTAGTTTTGTTTCCTCCTGGCTGGCCACTTCCACTCAAATATCACAGTTTGCTGCCATCTTAGTTGTGTTGACACAATCGTTAGCAGAGCTATGCTGTAAAGTAGCCCACTGAAACTGTTTGGGTTAAAAGGGTGAAAAAAGAGGAAAAATAAAAAAAAAAAAAAAACTCAGAAAGATTTTATTTTAAAACTATGATCATTTAGGGATTTTGCTAAGAATTTCAGTATAGCAAGGGTCATCAAGTGCCCTGGTTTGGGGTAGGACAGAATCAATTTACTTTCAGTAATTTTGCTTTCTAGTTAAGTGTCTTCTGAGAAGCTGAACTCTCTGAAATTAACTGCATGTTTTTACAGACAGTAGCTGCTTCTAGCAGTGATAAGGCTCAGTGTTTATAGTTAGTGCTGGAACATCAGCAGGAATGGTATGCAATAAGGCTCTTGCTTATGGTTATCCTTATGGAGACCAAGGTCCATGCTTGCTTCTTCTAACTTTCTTATGCACCAGAACTGAAAGAGCAGAGAAATGGTCACACTTGTGACCCTGTGGTCGGGAGGAACAGGTTGGACAGGTGACCCAAACCTGACCAAATGGAGTATTCCATCCCATACGCGTCACACTCAGTATCAAGTGGAGGGATCACAAGGGTCACTTCCTCTTCTTCTATGGCCAATGTCCGAGGAGGACTCTGTTCGACTCTTCTGCCTTCGATCCCGATCCATGCATTCCTGAATCCAGCTCCTGCCTGCTGCTGAGTACAGTCCAGGATTTTCCCAGGGCGTGCCCTGCAGCGTCCAGGTGACGTATATTGAGGGGGGGAGCTTGATACCAGTTTTGTACATATTTGTATATTTGCATATATTTTCATTATTTTTTCCTATTATTATAATACCTTATTATTGTAGTTAGATTAAAGCTGTTTTAACTTTTCCAACCCGTAAGTCTCTTTCCCTTTTCTCTTTTCCCCTCCTTTGGGGAGGGAGTGGGTTAACAAAGAGAGTCTGTCATTTGTTTAATAGCCAGCCCAGCTTTAAACCATGACATTGAGCTGCTTTCGGGAGGAGGGAAGAAGGCCTGGAGGTGGAAGGGTAGACAGAAACTTATTAAACATTTTTAGAAACACAACTCAAGAAAACAGTAGCACAAGTCTTGCCAAGGGAGTCACACCACATTCGTAGAAAGATAATTTATCTGTTGCAGAATTAGTCTAGGCTTTCATTCTCATATGATGATGTGTAAATTTTGATCAAGAAAATATCTTTTAATTTTTGCAGTATATATAAAGAGATGATCAGCAGAATCACGAGCAGGAATCACTCATCAGTAGGGTTCTATTTGTCTCTCAGTGGTCAACTCATAGGAAGCAGGAGGTCGAGAGCCCTAAAAGTGCTGCCACTTCTCCCTACCTCTGTAGGCATCTTAATTCATAGATGACATTTTTCAAAACTGGTAAGTGCATCCCAGTGCTGGAGTTACTCAGCTTTCTTTGGAGTGGATCATTTTAATAACTTGTATGTGCTGCAGTTACTACACAGATAGCAAGCATTTCAAGAGTCCTACTCTGAATCATGGTGTATGACAGCTAGATTTTCAAATGAGATGAAGGGCGGACTTTATTGTCATCATGAGTAGGTCCTTGCAGCCATGTTCATCTTGATTATGTCTGTTTCTCTAATCAAAGAAGACCATGAATTAAGCTGAAGCTGGAGCACTGGATCCCTGATCATCTGCCTTGTTTTAATGTTTGCTCACTTAGCTCTTTCAGGTTACACCATTTAGCCCTCTACAAGGCAAATATGCTATAGAAGGGACTAGCACAAAGTAGTATAAACGTGAACCAGGCTGTACTGCTCACTTTTTGTTGTGTTGTTTTCTTCCTTTGATTTGATTTTTTTGATTTTGTCTTGTTTTTTAAATTAATCAGCATAGGCAGACCCTGTCAGACTTCTGTTTTCTGCCAGTCCTTGCATCACGATGAAATCTGCTGTTCAGCTACTAGGGCAAGACTTGCTGTAGTAAACAACTTAGTTTACATGCCTAACTGCAGGAAAGGATTCCCAGCTGAGACTTGTAAGTAAGAAAGTTGAGTAGTCTTGGGTCTCAACAAGGAAGTCTAGCTTAAATCTCTGCAGTCTTCCTGTTTTTTTCAGTTCTGCTCTGGTCCTGGCTAACTTGGTTGGCTTCCTGCTCAGCTGACAATCTTCTGAAAATACATTTCTGAGTACTTTATGAAAAGCTTGTGTGCTTAAATTGGAAAAGAATATTGTTTGGAAATAGACTTCTTAGGGAAAGTGTAGCAAAACACTACACCAAATAAAGCAAAAAATATCTTTACTACAGGTCTGAGAGAACTGTAACTTCTCTCGTGCAGAACATAGAACTACATAACTGCTTTGTATGGCATTAGGCTTCCAGGGATCCTTAACATATTCTGTTTTGGTTTGTTTTGTTTTTTCAAACTTCAGTCATTGCAGTTAATGAGCCAGGTATAAATTGATTCTGTCACACTGCCCTAAACACAAACTTGTTTCTCAAACACAACAAACTATATTAACCTCACCTAACCTAAGGACTAAATTAAAATCTTCATATTAGAAGAGTCCCCTTCTTAAGCTCTCTCTCTCTAGTTCACAGACAAAGGAAAAAGCTTCTCTAACAAAAATTTGTGGATTAGGCTTCTGTTCTGAAACTCTCTCTAGCTGTCCTCTCCAGGGAGCATGTAGGAAAGTCAAGAACACCTACCTCTTCACTTAGGCATGATTTGAGTTAGATATCTGACGACTGTCAGCAACAGTCTCCCTCCTTTTCCCACAAATACAGTTCCAGATCTTTAAAAGAAATGCAACAAGACACATAGTAAAGCAGGAATTTTGTTCTACTTTAGTACTTTCAAATAATAATTGGAATTAATGAATAAGAAAAAAAGAATAAAAATAAAACCAAACAGTTAAAACACCTGGATTTATTTCAAAGAAACAGATAATTAAAATATATGAAGAAATACATGAAATAATGTACAGCCATCTGAACACAGTCCTGTGCGACTGACTTTAGGTGACCTTGCTTGAGCAGGGGTGTTGTACAAGATGACATCCAGAGGTCCCTTCAACCTCAACCATGCTATGATTTTGTGACAGCAATTAAAAAACAAACTAGTTCAAAAGACATATAGCACATTCCAAGGACATGAAATCAAATTAAATTTCATACTCTGTAAAAACGTCATGACATGCAAATTAACCAGCAGAGAGTTTTTCTACTAATTCAGAGGTCTCCTCCCCACCTTACCCCTACATACTGTTGTATGAAATTTATAGAAAACGATTTATGTAGAGATGGTTGTCAAATCTGGAACTTAAAGCAAACCCAGCTGTTTGGTTTAAATTTATATTGTGAAAAATCTCTTAGCTCCAAGATGAAATTTCTATTCAAAACCTAAGAGAAGCATGTCCCTCACCACTTTACCAGTTCATAATATGCATTAATCTGGTGGTCAGTTACATACACTTGAGATAAAAGAAACTCAGATTCAAGTCCCAGCTCTGATTATGATTAACTCAACCAAAAGGAAGAGCTGGAAAACACCAAATCAAGAGAGATCATACAAATAGTCTTACATCAGTATAATTTCACAGACTCCAAGAAAAGTACTTCTTCATTTTACTAATACATGATGAAAAGTAGCCCTGCACTTGTTACTGTGGATACTATCTTTAATTTTCTTAAAAAGTGTTTTAGCATGCACTACTGCAGAACATAATCAGAGAATAGCATTACTACAGAGTGCATAAATAAATAAATAACTACATAAATGCGTTAATTTAAGTGAGAAAGTAACATTTTTTAAAATGTGTTTAAACAATACATTGCAAAAAATAAGGGCCAATGTACTTGTAATCTCTCAACTGGTGTTTGCATTTCTATCTCTGATAGTGAATATTGTGATGTTTAGGCTATGTGTCTGTGTCCGACCATGGACATAATTTTTCTACATCATTGAGAAGTTCACTAACTATCAGGTGCTTGATGAGTATAAGGGCTTTTTTTATTTGTGTTTTTCACTCAATTTGCACATTAACTTTTCAGAAAACATTTGTTTCATTTTAGTACATAAAAAGAAAATCTTAAAAATATTCATAAGATTGGAAAATCTTTTTGCCTACTTCTGACTATGTGAAAACGGCCTGTTTTAAAAGTTACCTGTAATAATTAATACTTAATTTATTGAAATGTACTTTAAAAGCAATTTTCTATTCAACACCTTAGGTAATTACAGTGGGAAATGATTGATAACATCAGTTGATATTAAATATTGTACTGCTAATCACCATGCAATCTTGCATGCAGTTATTCATTAGTTACTTCTTTAATTTGAATAGCTGACAATTTACATGGAATGCTTCAGTTACACGAATTATCATATTTTTATTCCCAAGAGAAGCCCTGCACTTCATTAGAACAGAATCATTCACATTGCTTTTCTTTCATTTTTTTAAGAGTGAAGTACTTTGATTTGAAAGTTCTGTAGCTGTACTCAGGCAAAATATTAGGTTCTTCATTGTCAAATAACGCTATGCAATACTTGTACAGTACAAAGACACTTCTGGAATAAACAAAGTCACATTGTTATACACTGTTCTGACACTAATAAACAGCTGGTTGTAGTCTCCAAGAGAACTTTGTGCTTCTGTGTCATATTCTGGGAAATGATGCCATGCCCCCAAATACGTTCATAGTATTAGCTGACTTCTAGAGTGGCTGTAGATGTCATTTACTTTGTAAACTGCTTCACTTTATCACCTAGGGCAGATCATAATGTTTTAACACTTAGACTTGTATATGACTCAGTCATCTAAATCGGTTGAGTCTTCCAAAAAGAGCGTAAATTCAAAATATACTAAATCAGTTTCATTAATGGGAGTTAAACTTGTTTTGAAAGTAACTTGTGGTAATTTGGTGGAGACAATATATTCCCTGTGAAATATAGAGCCATCTGTTGTAAGGAATCTCATTACGTGGTAATGCAGTGATACACTTAGAGTATAAAAAATGTGCTTAAAAATCTTGTTTCTATTCCATGGTCAAAGTAAAGGTATTTGCTTATGCACACATATAATCAGACAATGAAGGAAATACTTACAGACTCCTGTTATACACTTCTCTACACAAAAATTTGACACTCAACATGTTTTATGGCCCCCTGAAATTTACCCCACATCTCAGCTCCTGCTTATGCATTGCTGTTTCACAGGAAGTAAGTGCTTGTCTCTTCTTCCTGTTGCACAAGAGCTAATGACCTTATCATTGCGCCCCTTGTTAACTTCCCCCCCAGCGCCATGGTATTACCTGCTCTTTTCTCTCTACTCTCTTGCTAATTAACATAATGAAGTTAGATTCAGAATATCTGTGCCCAACCTGGATTTTCTTTGAAGTTTTCCCCTACTTTCTACGGTCTTTACTTCAGATGGCCTCCATGTCTGAAATACCACCTGTTTTTTCTGTTACCTGTTCCTACAAACTTTACATCTCTTGGAAAGAGAAGCTCATCAAGTTTCTGAGAGCCATGACAAGGACAACACATGAAAGGATATATTGGAGGAATATGCTTTGTTCAGCTATGACAATAGCAGCTCCTCTTCCTAGATCAAATTCAGAGAGTTGGGAACTCATTCGTTAGTATTTACTTGGCACAGGTTTGTGTATATGATGTGTATGGTTTAGGCAATTAAAACAGTTTTCAGTGACGAAGCAAGTATTTCAAAGAAATGG
>VZSC01005890.1:285802-311435 GCA_013398225.1 Steatornis caripensis | reverse complement strand
ATGATCTCTAGAGGTCCCTTCCAACCCCTACCATTCTATGATTCTATGATTCTATGATTCTATGATTTCCAGATCAAATCTGGACTGACTGCATGGGTAAATGATGGTTGCAGAATAGAAGGAATCTCAGCCAAACACTCATGTGCTTTGAGATCCTTCCTTCAGGAGGAAGGAATTATTCTTTGCAGTGAGACCTGTGTGCAGCAATGACATCACAGTTGTTGATTTGCTCTGCTCCACACAGCTGGAAGAACGGAACAGCATTTCTGGGATTTAATCACACTGGCAATTTGAAGAAACCCCTTGCCCACTCTAATTTTCACTGTAAGGAATAAATCCACTTGTAGATGATAAGGATTTCCAAACTGTCTTACCATGGTGCATTCTCTCTCACCTTTAACAACTTCTGGAGTGGTCTGATGCCAACTGTACTAAAACTGTTCCACCTGAACCATGAGCTTCACAGGGGACTTAGGACTACACATCCCATGCACTTGCAATGAGCCCACAATAAGATCTTCATATCATTGAAAACTATGATGCAAACATAATGCAAAAGCTCAATCTCGATAAAGTGCCAGTGTGCAGCAGAGTAGTGTGTTTCATGTGATTATTTGTATTCTCAACAAATTTGCAGATGAAGTAGCAGGTATCATCAAGGGAAAGGCCCTGTAGAGAGGGAAGACCTGCTTAGTATCTACAAAGGATAGATGGAGTGATAGATGTTTATTTGTGTTGGCTGTAGGATGTAAAGGGAAATGCAGCATATGCTAGGCAAAGAACTTTCTCTGAACAATTGATGATTAACAAAACATTATATTTGTTTTGTTGCACCCATGTTACAAGTTCTCTCTCTGGAGTATTTATACTGAAGGGCACAGCTTTTCAAGAATCACACTACTTGTTCTTCAAAGGTTTAGCCCCAGTGAGGTTTGGAAGAAGTGAGAAGTAACAGATAGTTTCTGTCTTTTCAAATAATGTAATATTAGCTCCTAGAGGCTGCCAGAGTATGGGAACATGGACACAGAGGTGAACACCTTGGAGGTTTTTTTGCATTGTACAGAAGGGGAGAATCTAAGGAGGTAAACAATCCATTGGAGGCGGAAAACAGTGAAAATGTAAATGAAAAACAATGGAGTAACTAGACAAGCAGAAAAAATATAGAATGATTGCTTCACAGAGCATTGCATTATTGAGAATGTATCTGTAAAATTCAAACAGCAGTGCCTTCCATTTACCTTGTAACAGAATAACTTAGATGTTATAGCAGCCTAATGAGTGTAACACAGCAAAATAGTATAGTACCATAGTTTGAGGAATTCACTGATGTCTCAGGCATGCTATCATGTGTTCATCGGTGAGGACAGAGAAAATCATCACCCAGCACTGTTTTATTCTGGTAAATAGAAAAGGAACTTTGTGTTCCCTGTTCCTGAGGCCAGGTGACCCAGACTGCCTTATGATGACATTCTTGTCATGCCTGTTCCCTATAGAGAAAATCGTTATGCTCTACACTAGTTAGCAATTGTCTCTGTGTCTTTTCTGACCCAAGCCATGCTCCTGAAGAACCAGCTTAGGATTTTTTGTGTTATTTCCAGTTAAGATTGTCAAAAATAATGAGAGGGCTGTGTTGCATCATACAGGACTGATGATTTTATTGCATGAAGCTGAAGGTATGTGTTAAATATCGTAGGATATAAGGTTGTACAAAGCTTACTGAGGTAGCATTGGAGAAATGTACAGGGGAAAGGGAACTAAATCCAGTGCAGGATCATTCATACTGCTTTCAGGAACAGTCCCTGAAGTGAACGATATCTGGAAGGATGCTCAGGATTTGTCTTTGAGAGAGTTCATTGGAGCAGTCTTAGGGAGTGAGCTGACAGTTAATCGTGATGGATGACTGGGGATTAAGTGCTTACACTTACTCTCTGGCGTTCTTTTGTTCAGCAGCCTAGACATGCCCTGGCATTTATAAGGTTCTGAAATACATTATTTAACGTTCATATAATGATTAATTTTGCCTTCTTGGAAATGGTTATTTCCACAAAATACATGGAAAAACGACTTACCTGAATAAACTCATTACTCAGACTAATTTTATATATATATACATAAATAAAGAAAGAGTTTGAAGATGACTTCACGTATCGAGATGGTCATCAAGACAGTGGGAAATGTTATTTTCCCCTTGTGCACCTGTCAGCCCAGAGTCACTAGCTCTCTCAGACTTTTCTGCTTGCCCGTGCAGGGCAAACTAATCAGTTGCTGCTGGAGTGCTGCTTTGGGCAGGAACCAGGAACCTGGTTATCTGTTAGTTTCTCTGCTCTTCTGTTTCCTTTCATCTAATAGGCCCCATCTTTCATCTGCTATAGAATAAGAGAAACCACATAATTAGAATCTTATGGTTTTCACTCCTTCTGCTACTACTGTGCATGATTTTCCATATCATTAATTCCACCCTGGCTGATTTTCCACCCTTTATTGCAAACACAGGGGACGGGACACAGAGGAGGGGAGACGAAAGGAGCAGAGGAGATTAGTTCCAGGATTAACAAAAATATCTTTAATATATATTCCTATCATAACTACCAGAATGTAAGCCTTTACCTATGCTAGTGAATATTTGAAAATAATAGATCTCTTCTGTGCCACAACTGACATCAATTTTTTGCAGATAATATGCAGATGTTGAATAAATAAGTTTGAGTGAAGGTCATAATTCTGATGGGATTGGATTTCATCAATTTTTAAAGGTTCCATAAATAAAACTTCACTAAGAAAATATCATGTTGAGTGGATGATTTTAATTTTAATTCTCTTTAAAATTGGAAAAAAGTATTCACAGTATCAAGGAAGGAAGGAAAATAAAAGTTTCTTCTGGAAAGTTCATCAGCTGAGTGAATCATTTGATTCAATTATGAATTTTTGTATGCTGATTAGACAAAGACATATTTTCCCCTGTTTTCTTCCTTGGTGAAATACAATTTTTTTTTTATAACTAATTACTTGAAACGCAAGTACCATTTTTTTACTAATCCAACATACAAGTATAAGGACTTTTTTTTTAAAAAAGCTTTCATTAATTTAAGAAAGTATGTAACCTATCCATGTTGCGTAGGCTCAAAAGTTTCCACAGTGGTTAGTGGGATGCGGGGTTTTTTTTCCCTTGGGTTAGCCCATGTGATAAAATTAAATATCTCCCAATAATAATGATCTTAAACTCCTTCATTATTCCAGACATCTCTTGGACTCCCTTTTCTTCTCTTCTGCTCCCTTTTCACTACCATACAACACAAATACTAAAGTATATAAATTAGAAATCCGTTTGGTGAAGCTAGGAAAGAAAGTATAGTAAAAAATGACTCTGAGAAGGTGTACTAACACAGTGGAATCATAAGCTAGAAAGTACATGACATTCCTGTCTATATTGATTGCCAAATAAAGCTGCATCTCTTAATATGATTCTTTATACTTATGCTCCTCTGCAGCCAACTAAACAAATGTGCATTTGAGCAGGTTTAGAGGTAAGGGTATTGTAAATCATGCCAGCTATTGTTTGTGCATGTCTGTTCCCTGTTGCGACCAGAATACTGTTCTTCTAAGGACAAACTGCCAAGATCTGATGAGAACTAAATTACGTTCTGAAAGTTAACATTTTTTTTCCTGGACCAGAGCATTTTTGTCAATGTCTACAAACAAATACCTAGTTTGTAAGAGGGAGATTGAAATTCCCATATTAACAGCAATCTTTTGCCAAGTTAAACTAATCTGAGTGATCAGAAAGAAGGTAATTTAAAAATTAAAATCGTGGTTGGTTCACGAGTCTAGTGGTGGTAAAATGGGCATTTATGAGGATAAATATTTCCTATGGATTTTAAGTAACTTATTCTCTAGGTTTATGGTATCATGTCCATGTATTTTATATAAGAATGGATTAAAATAGCAAGGAGAACAAAAGTTTTAGGATCACATATAGTTACAAAAACAGAACTGCATTTTCCTAACTCCATTGTGCAAGCCTTGTGCTCAGTTCAGCTATCTTCCGATATATCATAGTACTGGAATTTGAATAATGACTGCGTAACTGTGCTACAACTCTGTCTGGCTACCCTGATTAAAAGTGGATTTTTATGAACATGTGTACGCAGATGGGTGAAGACAGGTTCAAACACTTTTGACTTTTCTAAGATGTCTAGAACCATGCCAGCCCTAGTCCAGGAAACTTTCTCTAATTTAGCAACTTGCTCAAGGCAGCACTCTGCATCTTGGTGTGGTCTGTTACATTCAGTGCAGCTCCATCCCAGCTCTTATATTCAGGGCTGACCTAATTCACACAGCTATTTTACTGCATTTTCCAATCCTTTGGAGGAGGTGGGGATTTTTTTCCTGTTATGACTATGCAGGAGCCACATCAAAGACAAATAGAATAATTATGGGAAAAGCTGAAGTATGAAAACTATTCTCCGAGTGGATTATGTTTGTTTAACGACACCAAAAAGTGTCCATCTTCCATCATTTTTCTCTCTTTATATATTGCATATGATACAGGTTTGATTCCAAACCCAAAGGCTGCCAGAGTTTGAACAGCAGCCGTTAACTGAAATTACCTTGCACAAAATGGATACCTCTCTTTATCTTATTAATACAACAAATGGTCCACTTTAACAAATGTGCCACCACCTGCTGCTTAAAAAAGCAACTAGTCACAAGTTCAACTGAGATAAAGCAATCTCTGTGGATGATCCTCGTATGAATAGTATTTGACTGCAGCTTAAGGAGGAGAGGGTAAGTCCAGAAACACATGACGTGTTTAGGAAAATAAACAAGCTATACCCTGACACGCATTTTCATTTCAAAGAAAGCAAAGGGGAAGATAAGAAAGCTAAGCATCAGATAAATACAATAAACATGAAAATAAATACTAGCCCCAAAATGATAAATTAGAAATATTTGGTTCATATACTCATATATCTCGGTGAGTTTCCTTCAAAATTAAAACCCAAATCAAAACCCACTAAAATAGAGGAGAAAAATGAATACGTTGCAAATAATAAAAAATATGTTCTAATGCATCATCTCAAAAGGAAACAATAACTATATATGCATGTGATAACAATTTCCTTATATTTATGGACTGAGAAATATGATCAAACATAATGTTTTACCTAGCTTTCCATAGGCAACAGTCATCTTGCAGAACAAAGCACAGCAATTATTTGCTGCCTACTTATTCTTAATTATAATACTGAGGTCCATATCTGGGAACAAGAAACAATAATCTAAGGCAGACTTTAGCAGTCCCTGCTTCTTTCTCACCCTGATGTGGTGGGATGTTTAGAGAATTGCAGAATGGTCGAGGTTGGCAGAGAGCTCTGGAGATTGTCTAGTTCATGTCCTCTGCTCAAGCACTGTGCCCAGTCAGATTTTCAACATCTGCAAGGATGGAGACTTCAAACACCTGTCTGGACAACCTGTCCCGGTGTTTAATCATCTGCACCAAATACAGCGTTCAGTATGTCCTATCCACAGCATGTAATTTAAAGAGTAATCCAACTCAAAGGCACTAAATGTGGTTTATTCTAGTTAAAGATCTTGTGTTATATTATATCCCTTTGAATCACAAATAATATCAATTTGTGATCAGAAAAACTTCTAAGTAAAACATAACTGTGAAAGGGAATGATAATGTATTTCTGATAATTTTTAGCTTCTTTTTTTCTTACAACTGTAATATATTTTTGTCCATTTACTTCCCTACTCCTCCTCAAAATTTCTTGTTTCTCTGCATCTTCTCCGCTCCTCACTCCTACTCCTCCTTCTCATTCTTCATTGTACTTTATCGCTCTCTCTCTTTGTCTGTTGAACAGCTCTCTGTCTTTCAATTGTCATTGTCATGATAGACATTTTGAAAGCATTTTACAAAAAGGATTTTCTTCACAGTATTTCCTAAGCCGTGTGGATATGTACATGTCAGAATGATGTCTCTTGCTGTCGTTCCTCTGCCACTGCTCTATCCTTATCCTATACCTTAAGATTTAGCCCCTGCAAACAGAGCTTTTCCTATTTAATCCATTCATAGTCTATTGTAACATCTCCCTGATCTTTTTTTCCTAACTTTTTTCTGCTTTGTGCACATTCGAATGGAAAATTAATGTAAAATTTCCTTCGACATATCATTGTGCTTCAATTGATTGTATTCTCTTCTCACCACTTTCATTGCACATCAAACGTAAAAGCACAGCGAGGAAATCTATTTCTTACAGATACATCAAATCCTTCAAACTAACCCTTCGATTTAATACACAGTGCAGAGGGTTTGAACTCTGCAGCTCCCCCAGGGGAACTACGCAGAAACTCTGCATAATACTTCAGAAGTGTGGTAGTAGAAGTAACGTAGCTGAGCTCTGCTCCNGATTTAATACACAGTGCAGAGGGTTTGAACTCTGCAGCTCCCCCAGGGGAACTACGCAGAAACTCTGCATAATACTTCAGAAGTGTGGTAGTAGAAGTAATGTAGCTGAGCTCTGCTCCTTAGCAAAGTTTCCTAGTCTCATTCCAGAAAAATAGTTGTGTCTTTTACTTTTGGTTACAGCGAGGAGGGAAGAAAGGGGAACAGTAGTTTTTTTTTTTTTTTGGATATGCACTGATAGCTTTGGGCATGTTTTTTCCCCTTACAGAGTCTTTCTCTCTTTGATTCTTGTTCCATGATGACCTTTATTCTACCTACCTTATTCACCTTCAGTCCTCTCTTTCCTCATTGTAAAAGAAATTCAGATTGTGTGGGATAAAATTCAGCTGATTCAAGTAAGTACTTTGAACTTAAATTAAACTGTTGAAATGGGCTTCTTTCCAGTTTTCTGTGCACAAGGGCAGATCCATGTGCAGAAATTACAAAGAAAACTACAGCTTTTCTGTACTTTCTCGCACAACAATGGTTTATTCCTCAGACAGAAATATTAATTGATTATCTCAAAGGATTAATTTCATTCAATTTCAGTTCTCAAAGGCTGTGCACTGAATCAAATGTAGCTATCCTACACCCATTATCTAGTTGATGAAAAGAGATTGGCACATTCTGAGGACAGTTTAGATGAGATTATAATCCTCGTGGTCATGTCCCTACTCTTAATTGACTACCTGGGCTTGTTTGGAGATGATACTGAATTATTACAAGGCTAAAGCTAGATGAGATAAATTTTATGTTTATTATCCCCAGACACAACATTACTGTACATTGTTTGCTGTGTTGTACACATTGACTCTAGGTCATTCCGTAGCAAATTCCAGTGTACACTACCCATTGAGAGAAAAAATAAGAAAATTTAATATATACATGTATATTTTATATTTACATATGTAAAAATTATATTTATATACGTAAAAACATTATTAGATCTACTTATTTGGTTCCATCTGTTCCCTGAAAAGTTGAACTTTAAACATATTTAAATTCCACAAAACAAACTTATTGAACTCTTTACAGTCCTAATGCTATGCTTGTTATAGACTTCAAACAACTGTTAGTTTTAAGCAGCTAAGTTATTGCAATAAGAGGGCAAAGGGCACCCCCTGCTTTCCAGGGCCTACTGACTGTCTCCCTTGGGCAGTAGGTCTAGTTTCTTGCATGTTATTTTTCTGTTGTACACTGTAGTGTAATCACTTCGGTATGAGATCCTGGACTGAAATGAAAAATTCAGGCCATTCTAGCCTAAATGGACACAAATCTGAGGCACTTTCCTATGAACAGCTTTCTACCTATTGGAGAATTTTGTTTGTCCCATTGGTTTTTTTTTTGTTTTGTTTTTTTCCTCAATAAACAGAGTCTTTTGACTTAACTGTTGGAAGCCAAGCAGTTTAACGCCAACAGATGATCTGTGAGGAATACATTATGTATAGAAATAACAACCTGTATGGGCCCTTAATAATTGCTGTCATCTAAAAATATCTCCACACAAAATTACTGCTTTAGTGAGACATGGAGAAGTGGACAAAAAGTGGAAGTGGAAGAAGTAACTTCTCATGCATGAAATTAAATTTTTATATAAGAAATAAATAATGTTTCCTATGTTTAATATCTCACTTTAATTATCTAGTCATAATCAAACCAAACAGGAATGGATGCTGTAGCCTTAAATTCTTAACAAAGAACTCAGTTTTATGAAGATACTTTACTTATACTGGGCCAGCTCTTAACAGTGAAATACTGAGGAGTCTACAACATAATTAAAGCAGAAATCTTGAAAGTAAGTGGGCAGTATATAATACCTTGTAAAGCAGACAATGGTTCCCAAAATATCCGTGACACTTTGCAATGCCTTAGTAATGCCCTATAGGTCATGTTGCCTTTATACCATTCTTAAAAGGAAAGTATTGGATTTTTAGTGAGAGTGATACATTTCATTTCTGTGGCATATGTCTTCTAACATAATCAACACATTTTCCCCCAGATGCAACAAAAGACCATCCCTAAGGTGCCAATGTTATTTTGTAAGGAAGAGACAATTCTGAGGATGATTTTTCCTCTGAGAGGCCTGTGAATTCTGAAACTTAACGTAGTTTGGGAGAATTGATGCTGGGGATTTTGCATTGTGCATTTAATATTTGAACATAAAAGGCAGTGGAAATCTTTCATTTACTACAGAAATGCATTTTCTTCAGAGCACTTTGGATCTCATCTGTGGTTTCTACATTTGCTCTTCTACATAAATTTTTTGAAGTTTGTCAAAAAAATATCAGGAACTTTAGATTATAGACACTTAAAGAGATATAATCTTAATTTTGTAGTGTATTTCTTCTTTTATAAATGAAGATATGGAAGGGTGGAAATTTAAACATAATCTTACTATTTTAAAAGGACTGAAAATTTTTCCAGGCTTATCTACTTAAGAAAAATTCCACCAAAACCAAAAGGTTATACAACCAAGAGAGATCTAGTGGGTGAAAAAAAGACCTTTGCAGTGTCTTCAAAGCCAGCATGGTGCACAAAGTCTTCCATAGATGTAATTCTGTATTAGGCACAACTTTTCTTTGCCTGAATCCTCCCATTGAGAACATATACATTTTACTGTAATGCTTGTAACTCCATATGGAATTAAAATTGCAGGGTATTTATTGTGTGCATGCACAAAATACTGTTCAATCAAAAAAAAATTTCAACAATTCATTGCTTGTGGAGTTATTAATCTCATAAATGTCATAACAGGAATTATGCAAGACCACTTCATAAAACCTGTGAACGAAAAATAAATATGGGTAAGAAAAAGAAAATCTACCAGAAAAAAGTTGGTTAAGAAGAGTAGGTATTTCAGGAGACAGGAAGATCCACAATATTGCACATGAAGAGATGGTTCCTTTGTGACATGCACAGTATACTAAATAATGATATCTAGGAATGACCGCAAACTTGAGAGTCTTAAGTATTACAGGACCAGAAGATCTGCAGTAACTACAAAGCCTCCTTTAGTATATTACACAGGAAAGGAATCAGAAAGATTATTCATTTTGAGAGAACAGTCTCTGGAAAACATACAGCGGAAGCTGACCTGTAAAAAGCTCTGTGATGACCTATTAATGTGTCAATATGGAGAAGATGTGGGAATTGGAATAAGAAGGACAGTATTCATTATGGTGAGACTAGGTGAGGATGTATAGAATATAAAACGTGACAGTTTACATTTCAGTACATCACACTGCAAAATTCTCATCTTTTTAAAAGACTGTAGGAACTGAATGAATGCTGACATTTATCTAATTTCTCTTACTCTAAGAATTTCTATACTTACACTGCCTAGGATAAAAATATCTAGGGGATATAAAATTTGACTTCTGCTCTGAGACATAAGACAGCTGCTAATGGTCTAGGATTAGCAAGATTTTTACCATGGGTATTTTATTGCTTACTTGCCAGCTATAGGCATTTTCTAACCCACAGTACAGTATGTGGCTCTAGCCACTGTCAGAAATACCTGTTTTATTCTCATGCATTTCCTATGTTCCTAAATTCTTATTTAGAATTATTTTTCCACAGGGTGGTACCAGGTGATAAGTTACAACACATTCTCATACTAGCCCTACTAAATTTGTATTGCTCTTTATGCCTGTCTTCTGGCAGCAAATGTAACTCAAATTTCTGGCAATGTTAACCATCACGTTTGTATTTCTGAAACAATGATGCCTCCTTCATAGCTATACAAGAAAGATAGTTTGTTAGGATAGATGTACCCGCTTCCAGTATGTTAACAGTTTTCTCTGCTACCATGTAAACTTTGTCATTAGTTTACTTCAACAAAATATTGATCCCATGAAGACAGTGTCTTCGAAATGAAGGCAGTTTGACAGTGAAGAAATTGTTGGATATAAAGTAATCAGCCACAATTATTTGTAATCTCTTCACAGTAACTAGTAATGCATCAAATATTACACAGATATAAGAAACTCATCCTATAAGGAGGTGATAATAGCAAAGCTATTCTCCAGGTAATTATGTTTTTGGAATGCTAATTTGTTTATTTCTGTGGTTTAATACAGTGAATACATAATACAAAGTACTTGAACAGTCCTAAAGAACATGAACTGAAGTGCAGACCTCTCAAAAGTTTAGGCGCAAGCAAGCTACAGTGTTGAGATCCCTGTCATTCATTTGCAAGAATCCCACTCTTTCAGCTTCTATTTACAGAAATAAATATCTATTGCCATTTAGGATTAACAGATCAGGTAGATATGACACAACACTTTTTCTCCCAAAAGTATTCTTGTGAAAAAGAAACTAGAAGCCATGATAGATAAAACATAGAGCATTTCAAATGGCAGTAGATCTCTACCAGGGAAAAAAAGAATCAAACCCTCGAAGTTCCTCTGAGAACACTGTAAATGCTTAAATCCTTTTGTATCTATTACAATTATTAGAATACCTCCAGGGTCTCATCATGTTAGATGCCTAAAATTCTAGATTTCACCATAAAAGGACTTAGAGTTGGTCAGAGCCTGAAGGCAGATCTGCCTAGACTTTCTCCTTATACTGAGATTCCCAGAGGAAAGGCTGGGGGTGGGGGGGAAGAAAAGAAAAAAAGGAAAATAAAAGGCTTTTAAGCTCCAGAAAGTGAGGGTTTACTAGACCATAAACTAAGATAATTCACTTATTTAAACAGAAAAGTCTCCAAGTCTTGTTTTGGTCACCTAAGCAACAAAGGCAGCTAAGCAACTGAGCATATCCAAGGTGTCTTGTCTAATTTCAGATGTTCTGGAGTATTCTACCTAGCCCCACCTGTAGCTCTAGAAGTCTATGGGTGTCCTGGAGGTCTTGTGACATCTCATATATAGAATCTCAAATGGAACTAAACACTGATGCCAACTGAATTAAGCCTGAAATCACTATATCAGGTGTAATACAAATGAAGAAGAGTTTATAAAGAATTTTCTCCTCCCAGTCACATTCTTTTCAAAGAAGTCTTTGCTCCAGTACAGATGTCAGGCATCTCAGCAGCCTTCCTAGGTACAATGAGCCCTGTCCAGTCTCCAGGAAGGCTCTCTGCAGAAGCTTGAGGTCTAGCTGCTTCAACTCTGCTAAGACTGCCTGAGGCCTCTGCTCTCAGCAGTTTCTCAACTTCTGCATTTCTGAATTCCTAGAACTGCCTAGGATGAGTCTATATTTTCTTTACCCACACTTTCCAAACTCTGCAAACTTGTCTGACTAAAGAAGCTTGAGTCACATGGGAAGGAACAACCCTCCAGTGGTTTCACCTGACCTACTCTTCTTCCATTAACATAATATTCATATTTAAAATGAACATATCAAACATGCTCCTTTTCACTTTTTTCCTTTTCCCATTTGCAGAACATACAGCGTCCAGAAAAAGAGCATTATAGATTGAGAAGTACTGAGATGTTGCAGTGGTAAAGGGAAAACGTAGGAAACCTGAAGCTGGTTTACAATATTGTTGAGCTATTAGTAAGACAATAGTGTCTGTATCCTGCAGCAGAGAAGGAGGTGTCCATACTGATCAACATCAGACAGCTTTAGAAAAAGAGATGATGAAGTTGAAAGTGATGTAATTCCTTAACTAAGAGCAAGGACTTGCATTTGAGTAATGCATTTTGAAAGGAAGATTTTGTCTGACAAAGCAGTCACAATTATTTTATATGACACAAAGTGAGAGCTAATTAGACGTCCAAATTATTTATACAAATTAAGCAAAAGCCAAAACTCTAAAGGGGATGATTAAATTTGTTTGAAATTATTATTTCTTTGAAGAGACCTGGGGAGATGCGAACGGCAGGATACCTCCCTCAGAAAGCTGTTCTGCACTATTCAGTGAATCCAATGGATGTTGCATTCAAATGGTGCAGAAGTTGCAAGTTTCTTAAAGCAAAAAATATGAAAACATGAAGGATTCACTATTTGTGTTTGTATTTGTATTTCTTAGATTTGTTCAACTAGCAGCAAATGGTGGTAAGGAATTTTAGATAGAAAAAACTGTAATTGAGGAAACAAGGAGAAAAAACATCCCCTCTTTCTCAACAGAGGTTTAATTTTAATGTTAAAGATACCATTGTAATGCTACAGCTATATTGTGGCCTAGATACAGTTTTGATTAAAGGATATGCCTATTGCACATCTCTGTAGGGATGTGTCTAATAACCACTATGGCTCAAGATAGAATTACTTACCCTACCTTTTTCCTAGTTGATGCAAACAACTTAAGTTGTTCTAACATAAGTCCATAGCAAATTATAGCAATTTTTCTCACCCTTAGTCCATCAGGAGTCAAGCCAAGACTTTATCCATGCTTGTCTCCCTCTCTAGGAACACGCTTCTTTTACATTCTTCACAGCAAAAATTTTGCAATGTTGATTCAGATCAGCTCTCACACTCCTACAGAAACCTCTAACACAGGTTACGTACATGTAGTGACCAAGGCAAGCATCAGCTACAGTTTTGTGACTCTCAAGTCTTGTCATTCCTGTGATGTGAAGTAGTTCTGGAATTTCATGAAGAAATGTGCACCATTTTATGACTTAATAAAATGATATCTTGTTAAATTAGAAAAAATCTGTGCTTTCTGAATCCAGATAAAATTTTGGGAGACAAGATAACACCCAAATTTTAAATTGGCATGATAGTTAATTCGAAAGGAAGATACATTTATAAATGTCAGAAGAAAATGCTTTTCAGCATTTTGAAGGCAAAGAAGGAAAAGAGAATCCTTTTTTATGCAGGCTTTTGATGGTGTAAGTGAAAAAGCAGTAGTTTTGAAAAATCAGAAACTAGGTTTTTTGCATCCTAAGAGAAGCTAGATCATATTCTTTGTCTATTGGTGTCGTGGTTTAGGCCCAGATGGCGACAAAGAACCATGCGGCCTCTAGCTCACTCCTCCCCCTCCACCACGATGAGGATAAAATGTAACGAAACCTGGTGGGTCGGGGCTNGTCAGCTCATATGTTGGTAACACTGCAGTTACAGTGTCGTGGTTTAGGCTTAGCCGGGAACAAAGAACCATGTGGCTGCTTGCTTACCTCTCGCCCTGACACCAGGATGAGGAGAAAATATAATGAGAACCTGGTGGGTCGAGACAAGGACAGGGAGGGTTCACTCACCAGTTATGGTCACAGGCAAAAAACAGACTCAACTTGGGGAAAAAAATTCAATTTAATTGGTCATTAATCAAAAAGACTGAGCAGGATAATGAGATACGAAAGACAGATCCTAAAAACAAACACGGTCCCCACCCAGTTCCCTCCTTCCCAGGCTCGTGTCCCCTCACTCCCGATGTCTCTCCCTCCTCCTCCCTGCCTCAGCGCTGCAGGGGCACAGGGAATGGCGGGTGCAGTCAGCTCACCAGAGATTGTCTCTGCTGCTCCTTCCCCCTCAGGCAGGGAGGGCTCCTCACACGCTTCCCCTGCTCCAGCACGGGGTCCCTCCCATGGCAGACAGTCCCTCATGGACCCCTCCAAAGTGAGTCCTTCCTGTACAGTGCAGCCCCTCAGGAACACACCGACCCAGCATGGGCTGCCCACAGAGTCACGGGCTGCTTCAGGAGCAGGAACATCCTCCCTCCCCTGGCGTGGGGTCCTCCACAGGCTGCAGGTCCGTCTCTATTCCTCCACGGTCCTTCATGTGCTGCTGCACCGCGATCCTCTGTAGGCTACAGGGGCACAGCCTGCCCTCTCCCCGTGGGCTGCAAGGGAATCTCCGCTCCAGCCGCCTCCTCCCCTCCTTTCTCACTGACTCCTGGTATCTGCACAGGTGTTTCTCTCACCTCCACCTCCTCCCTCTGCTGCAGGTCTCAACAGCTGTTGCTTTGCCCTGTCCCCTTCTTAAACACATTATCACAGAGGCACATCTATTTTCTCTAAATGGCCCTGCCCCAGCCCAAGGTAGGGGAGACTTGGAGCCAGGAGAGCTTCAAGCAGCTCCTTACAGTGGGCACCTGCCCGTGCAGCCCCTTCCCTGGCTACCAAAGCCCAGCTTCACAGACCCAAGACAATTGGAAGAAAACCCTATACTCTTCAAAGTATTGTTATTTACCAAAAATAATACTGAAATTTTGAGACATGATTCAAAATCAGAAGTTTGAATACTGAATTTATCTAAGGTACTCCTTTGCCATCTGCTTATTCTTTTTCCTCATACATTGTTTTCCTGATTGTGACTTAGTAACTCCTAGAAATCTGACTGCACTACTTGCTCAAATCCCTTTGCTCAAATTCAAAACAAAAAAAAGTTCTGTCTATTCTTCATCATTTCGTTTTTATGCCATTATTAAGTATAGTTCCTCTATGCTGTGGATCTCAAATAAACCTGTAAAAGCTTTGGTGGGATCTTAGACTATGTAATCTGAAGAGATTATTTTAGGATAAAATTAAGATTTACTTCTGGATATCATCCCAAATCCTCTGAAATTTATTCCATATTTATTTAAGGGTGCTTTCCCCGCCCACCCCAAGATCAAAAGAAATAGCCATGAGTAGTATAAGATTATCTTGGTAAATATCTTTAATTTACCCTTGTAAGCATTTTACTCAACACTGAAAATGTATGTATGTATGTATGTATATTTCCATGCATATCTTTGCGTGTATGTGTGAGCAATATTTTTAGGCTGTGGATTCTTTCTTTTGGTACATTTTATTATGCTACTCTTTGAGCAGTAAAATTAGTTATGGTACTTTTATTGATGTTGATTATAGGGATGTCTGATTTCATTTAGCATTCATACTGCACAGTAAGTGTCTTTTATAACCACCTTACTTTCACAGATGATTTGTCCCACTGTAAAATCATTAAGGACTTTCACTTCAATTTGTCACTCTGTTCCAGCAAACCAATGCTTTTCAAAATAAAGGTTCAATTGTTTGTGTTTAATTTCAGTCATGTTTTCTTTTAGGCTTTAAGCCATTTTGTATTTAACATACTGCTAAGTGACTCTGGCATTGCTTAGCATCGTAAGGAGTCTTTCATTATTATTCCTGGCTGCCTATTGGAATCAGATTTAGAGCTACCTTGTTCCTAGTATCTTCAATGCCAGAACTCCTTCCTCTTGTTTTCAAATGATTTGCTGGAGATCGTTTTCTAGGTGAAGGGCAGCCCTTAAGACAGTCTGCTCTTTCCTTATTGAGAAGGTGGATTAGAGTTCTCAGGCCTTTCAAATCTCATTGACTTTGTTTTGGCCCTTGTAGATGGGTAGACTACAAAGAGGGTGAAAAACTATGCAGAAAGCTGAACTCAGAGTATAGTGGTCAATGGATTAACCTGGCAAAGAGCTAAAATTAATGTTCCTTGAAGGTTGATACAAGGCCTCGTCAATGGCCTTGATAATGGCACAGAGCAGAACCTCAAATACCTCATGGATGACATCAAACCAGGGAAGAAGATGATATGATAGAAAGATGGATGCCATTCATAGTGACCTCAACAAGCTAGAGGAACAGACTGACAAAATTCATGAAGGTCAACCAAGTCAAATGCAAAGCCCTGCAGCTGAACTGGAATAACTCCACAAGACTCTAAAGGTTAGGGACTGACTGGATAGAGAGTAGGTCTTCAGAAAGGGGCTGGAGAATTCTAGAGGAGAACAAATTAATCATAAATCAGTAGTGCACCATTATAGTTATAAAAGCTTGATGTATTTCAATCTGCATCAGTACAGGCATAGCCAGAAGTTCAAGGAAAATTACTATTAGCCTCCATTTTGGACTTGTGAGACCACATCTGGCATACTGCATCAGGTTCTGGACTCCCATTACAAGACATTAGGAAATCGGGGACTAAAGCACATAACATATTAGAAGAGTCTGAGTGAATTGGGTTTAATTATCCTCAAGAAGCAAAAACTGAGAGGGAGATTAGTTTCAGTCTTCCAATTCTCCACAATGCACAACAAAAAGATAAGATAATAAGTTTCAATAAGAGAAATTCTAACTATATATTTTTAAAAATGCTTAAAAATATTAGCAGTCAAGCACCAGAAGCTGTGTGAGTTTTTGTGCAAGGAAGCAGAGGTGTAAAGGTTTCTTTGGTTTGGTTTTCCTTGGCAGTGGAACATAGATGTTATGGAAGTTCCCAAACTTATCTGAGCAACTTGATCTAAGTTTAATGTTAGACTTGCTTTGAAGAGAAGTTTGAATTACACAACACACAGAGGCTGGCCTTTCAGACCAACCTGTTCTAGGACTCTATGATACTATTGACTACATTTCCATTAAATCTAATGAGATGCCAGCCATCTGTGTTACACTGGATACTTACTGTTAGATGCCTACAAATTACACAGCACCTACATTTGAGCAAATTACTTTGTGCTCCCTGCCCCCTTTATAGACAGTGAGGAGAGAACTACTAGGGAGCAATTAATCTCACCCTAAACTAGGTTTTAAAAATAGATCTCATTCTACCTATTTCATAGAATATTTCAAAATAGATTTCAGAGCTGCTTTTTTATATCTATTCATTATGAAAGAGCTAATATGACTGTAGATAATACAATGTAGATGTTAACATTAAAGTTGTGTAAGACAAAATATACCCAGGGTTTTTTCTTAAGTTACCAACTGTGGAAGTAACACTTACTGTATTAACAAAACATGTCTCTCCCCCCTGCATCGGACATATGCACCTTTATAAAGGATGGTTTTGCTCTTAGAAATAACCTGAAGCAATTAAACAATTTTTATTTTATTGGCAGACAGAAATAGTATGCCACTGTTTCTGGAAGGAGCTGAAGGGCACACCTACAAACAGGTGAGGATATAGAAACTTCAATTGCTCTCCCATTCCTTTACCAGCTCTTTGATTCTGCCCAGAGTGCAGTAACTACCTTTACTTACTATGTGCAAAGAATCAAAAAATGTAAGTGGAGAGAGCGGCACTAGAAACCTTAGAGGTGTTAAAAGCAGGAAACGGAAGAGAGGAGACCTACACAGACACATGTAAGGCAAACAGAATTTAACCATCAAGGGAAAAAAGTCTTGGTCCAGAAACCACTGCATTCAAAGGAATCTATTGACTTGAGTAGATTACAATCGGGGCAGGTAGCGCAGATACCCTTTAGCAGACAATTAAACTTAGTGTCTTGCCTTTAATAAGTGATGTAAAACACGATGACAGACACAGGAGGTGGCTTCTGAGCAAATACTGTATGCTGAGAAAGCAAAGTCAAGAGCAAGAACATTTTTCAAAACATGCCATATCTGTTTTTTCCTCATATCAACACACTAAAGTACCTTCAGATCTTAGAACTTGTTCCTGCTAGTGTGCAACAGTAGTTTGCTTGGCTCACCCTGACTCTGCACTGCTGACAAAATATCCATATGCTCATTTGTACTCAGAATGCTGTGTTAGATTTGGCAGGGAAGTTGTTGCTGGTTGGCACGGTAGTGGTGAGTTCTGCCCTGACAGTGTTTTTGAATGTTTATGTCACCCTGTTGTGTCCTATATGTGCAATGTTATTCTTTCCTTTCTCCTTTTCCAGTCTGTTACTGAGTGGAAGCAGCCTTTGATTTTGTGTCAGATATTCCTTTTCACTAGTGTTTGCAGTTGATCAGACACAACAAGAATGAATGTACTCATCCATGGTGCGCTGGAAAGCTAAAGAACTAATTAGTCACAGGGCAAGTATAACAGGATCTATCAATAGCTAGCTGAAGTTCTCAGCTAACTAAGGTGCCTAGACTCAATAGCTAAAAGGCACCCAGTTGCTGGATGTGCCCAGATCCACAAGGATTGCAGCCCAGATTTTATTTCTTCACAGAGTAGGGTGAAAGGTAATAAATTGGTTAGTGATGTCAGGAAAGATTGATCCATAGTATCATTTGACAGGATCTGCTACTTGGCCTTTGTCTTAGAGGATGTCTGCTGCCATCTACAGAAGATGTGCACCTGAAAAAAATCTTTTCATGGTTGTATTGGTTGCAGGAAATGGTAGCCCTGGAGCTGTTGACCCACAAGACTTGTTCAAGGAGCTATGCTTAGCTAATGCACCTTGAAAAAGCCACCCTGAATTATTACGCAGTTTTCCAAGTGTGAAAATGGCTCAGATGTACCCGAAAATATTTTTAGTAGTAAAATAACTCCTATAACTCTGTATATGTTCTGATATTGGCTGAAAATGCACCCTTTGCCCTTAGAGTATAGACATATATGCATATATTAGGGTTACTATCCTAGAGTATTATGTATGTATGTATGTATGTTTTTCTCATTTGCCATGTAGATCTATCTGTTCCTGTCATCACCTTTGCTTGAGTTATACTGTGTCCTCTCTCTCCATAGCTTCACTTTCAAAATATGTCAAAGGAACTTCATTTATCTTCTGTTTACTTTCATCAGAGTTACTAGAAATTATTTTTACCCTCAAAATTTGAATAAAAGGGAGACCTTTCTTCATTGCTGATGCATGAAAATTTGCAGCAGGGATGAGATTATTTTTGTCAATTGGTTTCTGATAAATGGAGCACTTCAGTTTTTCTTTATTCATATGTTCATCCAGAAAATAAATTCCTTTGTACCCCTTCCTTTTCACAGCTACAGTAAGGGTGAAGTAAGCAAGTTCAAAAGACTTCCCTTGAAAAGAGTGGTCTGTAATAATTAATAGGATAAATAGATGGAGCCAGTGTATTTATACAGGAATTGCTCAAGCTTATCAATTGACCAAAGGTACAAATAGATTCGTCTTTTAGTCCATACATTATAGTAGAGAACGGTAGTCCTGCATAGGATTTCTATAGATTGGTTTTCTACAGGTTTCTCATTCTTAATGTAATTCTATAAGGCTATTTTGTCAATAAGAGAAAAAATCTGTCACAATCAAAATCTCCCTACCTTCTATCTTAACTTTATTTTTTTGAAATTAGGACATCCTCAAGATGAGTTAATTATATATACTTCAAGAGTAGCAATATTAACTGATGTTAGGAGCAGTCACCTCCTCCAGGCCCAGCGAAATGGAGTCTCTGCCCAGTCTGAGGGACACGGCTGCCACTTTCCCCTTTGTCTCAGTAGCGAAGCTGAGCACATATCACAGAGACACAGACATGGACATGTACTCATGGACACACGGAGGACACTGACACAGCCGGTCACACAGACAGCTGCAGACAAGGCGCCCCCAGCAGCACCCACATTCAGGACACACTCCAGACACAGGCACAGACAGCCACATCCTCCTTTTGGTCTGCTAGAGGCAGAAGGTCACTACAGCAGCATACACACCACGCTCTCCAGGTTCACAGGTACACACACATTCATGGATCCCACATGCACCAGCATGACTACTCTGCCCAGCCAGCACCACTGCCAGGATCCTGGCCCCCCTTATCCACCCCATGGGTCCCCAACTCTCCAGCTGGTCCAGCTGGGTGCTCACTGCACACATGCACCACTCACACAGTCATCCTACAGGGACCTTACACTTCTGGGTCCCCCTGAATAGCAGCATGGACCCCTCTGCATACCTGATAACCCTGCCTAGACCAGAGGCATCATACCCACTGGCTGGTCAGACTGTGATGATCAGGTTCAGGGCTCAGCCAGACAAAACTGGTTCCATTTTACATGTTACTGGCCCCTTTTATACCCCTTTCTGTCTACCCCCTCTTTCTTTCTCCCTGATGCGCTTCCCCTGCACATTTCCACATCAGTTGGCATAGTCCCACCAACCTCATCCAACATCCGGGCCTCTCATGTTTGCATCCTTGTCAGCCGTGAAGTCATGGTTTGTCTGCAGCTTCTCAATAGTCTGACGGTTGCCATGACCGACCAGATTTGTTTCTTGTCTTTGTCTCCACTACATACACCTGTCACATCTGTTTGTCTGTATATTTTGTTTCTGGTTTCCCCCTCTTCCTTAGTTTTCCATTTAACAAAATCTCTGATCAGATAACCTTACTGGAAGAATCATTCCCACACTCCCACAGATGCTCATCAATTAGTGCGACTGACCAGGTTCAACTCCTTCCCTTACCATTTATCAGTCAGGTTTGTGTCTCTGTATGTTGTTATTTATGGCTTCCTCCTTTTATTGTCATCACCTTTTCCATTGAAAATGTCCTTGACCAGACAACCTTAAAGGAGCTGATGTTTTCTCCTTCCACATACAGGCCATAACTGAACACATACATATACATGTAGTCTTGCAGCAGCAGGACTGCTGCTGTGGTCATATAGATCTAGAGACATGGCGAACGCAGGTCAGTTGTACCTATTGCTAAAATAATTGATGTAGTTGAAAAATTAGAAAATCTCCTGGGTGACTCTTCTTACTGAATGGAAATCAACTATGTTCCAGCAATAAATGTATATTTTGCAACATATTTTCACAGCTTCAACAGAGGATCTTCCCTCCTAAACATAACAATAAAAATCCATTTTTTTCTGTGTTAGTTTTATGCATCCACACTCTATCCACTGACCATGTCCAGGAAAACAATATAGGGGAAAACAAGCACCCCTATAAAACAGAATGAACTCATGGGCAAACAAAAAAGAATACATGTATCTGAAATTTCTTTGTCTGAATTCATGTGTTGATGCTCTATACATTACACTCCAGCCAGCTGCCCAGAGTACCCTTACAGCTAATGGGCAGAAATAGGTCTCTTCAGAATAAACTCAGATAGTTCATCTCACCCTAAAGTGGCCATAAGAAATAACAGGTGAAACAGTTTGGAGTGTTTACCTTTCTCCAGTATCTCTAATATTTCTCTGATATTTTTTGTAACTGATCAATTCAAAACTAAGGGAAGAATATTTTTTCGAAAAACATCCTCTGAACTTTAAATTCTCAGTTCTAATTTTCAAAGAAAAAAGAACACCTTCAAAAGACGAGTATGGGAACTAAAAGTCATGTGATGATAGAAAACTATAAATAATTAATTTGATTTTGATATTGTGTAACTCCATAATTTTCCACACTCTTTCCTTGTGGTCCATGCATGACAATTAGCTATCCATTTTTTGTACAATGGGATTGATGGCTTTTTCATCTCTCCTTCATTAACATCACCTTCTGTACCCCAGTTAGTAATATCTTTTGCTCTTGCAAGATTAAAATGATTGATACAAGTTAAAATCAGAGCAAGCACTCTCTTGTAATATTAAAAACTGCTGCTACTTCACACTGTAAGAAAAAACTCTAGCATCTTACAGCTTCTTTTCTCTTTCCCCCCGACTATATCAGTTAATCTAGACTCTCTAACCCACGTATATTTGGCAGATAATATTAATCTCACCTAAAATGAGGATTTGCTTCCAAATAGTTTAAAGCAGAAATCACATTCCAAGGCCTAATATTTTTTAAAACAATGGAGTAAACTTAAGTGGGATAAAAAAAAAAAAAAAGTGGGTGGGGGGAAGTTCCTCAGAATATACTATTATTAACATCAGATTTGATAGGTATTAACACAAGAACTGCAAGCTGGTCATGAAGAAGGATAAATAGGAAAGTCTGATGTTTTATACTGAAGGGACGTCTGTCGGGATGGGAGGAAAACACAAGTTGTGATCTTCAGGGATGAATCTAGGGTCAGTCCAGTGTAATAAATTTATTCATATATTTGGTGAAAGACTTCAGTGTAGGTAAATTTCACAGAGTTGTGAGTACTGATGGAAAAAGCAGAGCAAGATGATCAGAGTCACATAAATGAGATGGAACATTAGCACAGAGTACTACTGCAAGGAGAAAAGTCATGTATTTAGAAACTACACCCAGGAACTTCTGAAATAAACTAGATGCCATAATTGAAGGCAATTGAGGCACTAGTAAAAGTACGCTTGTAATCCATTTCCACTCTCCATGTCTGTGCAAACAAAATTTCTAGACCAGGGTTTGCAAAGTGTGAGGAGTAACTGTATACCTACATACTATACTTTCTCTGAGAAGGGTATGCTGCAACCTGTTCTTCAAGAGATATTTTACAAGTCCAAGACCTTCTCAGAGATACAGGAACCAGAAAGTCCATGCACATCTGTCCTAAAAATAAGTTCTAGAATGTCTATATGAATTTACAGCATATAGGAGAGACATTAAAATGCTAATTTGTTGATGCAAATCTGTGAAGAAAATACTTTTTTATTGTTTTCTTTGTTTTTATTTCAAACTTTTTTAGCAATGTATATGACATGTTCCAATATAGACCATATAAGGTCATTTACACTCTTAATCTGAAAAAAAACCATACAGTTTTCTGTATTAGTACATCTTTGCATTAACTAAATTTTGTGCCATATTTGATGTACTGGATGTAATCTCTGCATAGATCTAATACAGAGTGCTTTATTGGAGGCATAAATGCCATGTTTCTACTAATCTGTAATAGAAGTTTAGCACCTACCTATTAGAAAAAGTACTGTATATCTAGTTCTGTATTGCAAATCATATTTATATCTAAGTTGGTATCTAGAGATAAAGTTCTTCAGATCATGTCCTAAAATAATGTTGAGTACCTATGAACACAGAAATAAGTTTTTTGACATTATTTCAGTTTATAACAGAAACTGAAAAGGACAGTAGGGGAATGCACTCCAGTTGTAAAGATCTTTACAAAGATAAGTTAAACATATAGCATGCCTCTATAGATGAGTGTACAAAGAGAGAAATGTCTATGGGGAGGAATTGGGCCCAGAGGGTGGTGGTTAGTGGCATGAAGTGTAGATAGAGGCCAGCAACTCGGAGCTGGCTGGCATTTGCTCTGTCAGACATATGGAAAGCTTCTGGCATCTTCTCAGAGAAGCCATCTCTGTGGTCCACCGCTACCAAAAATTTGCAACTCCAACCAAATACATCTGAGCTGTATTAGGACAAGTGTCGCCAGCAGGTTGGTGGATGTGATCCTTCCCCTCTACTCGGTGCTGGTGAGGCCACATCTGCAATGTCGTGTCCAGCCCTGGGCTCGCCAGTACAAGAGAGATGTGGACATACTGGAGAGAGACCAAAGAAGGGCCATGGAGATGATGAGCATCCCTCTTATAGAGAAAAGCTGAGATAACTGAGGCTATCTTGTCCAACCTAGAACAGAGAAGGCTCAGGGTTATTTTCTAAGTATATAGAAATACCTGAAGAGAGGGTCTAAAGAAGACAGAGCCAGGTTCTTTTCAAGTAGTGCCCAGTGACAGGGCAAGAAGCAATTGACAGGACAAGAAACAACGGGCACAGTCCAAAACACGGGAAGTTTCCTCTGAACATCAGGAAACAGTTTTTTACTGTGAGAGTGACCAAGGGCTGGTACTAGTTTCCCAGGGAGATTGTGGTATTTTCATTATTGGAAATATTTAAAAGCTGTCTGGGCAAAGTCCTGGGCAGCTGGCTCTAGATGGTTGTACTTGAGCAGGGAGCTTGGACCACATGACCTCCAAATGTCCCTTCCGACTTCAACCATTCTGTGATTCTGTGAACACTCAGTGAATGTTTATTGAGCAACTGGAACAAGTGACAAACACAAAAGTCCATATATGCGTTGTTCTGCCCACTTAAACAGTGTTTCTTGTTGAAAAGAAAACTTAAAACTTTTGTCCTGCATGAGTGCCACACCCTTGGTACGTAATTCAGCAAGTAATATCTTCAGTAACAACAGTTCTGTTCCTAGTATTGGACATGTGTGAAATAGGGACTATAAAGAAGGACATTTCATTGCTGAATTACTATAAGAGTATTGTTTCCCTCTAAATAATTTGGAAATACTAGAGTAGGGTCTACCTAACTATGCCTTGGGAAACCAAAAAGTTCTGAAATCATCAGAAACATACACGTGAAGTTACATTTACCTATCCATATGTCGTGAAGCACATTTATTTGAAATCCTGCTATATTGGGATTCCTCAGTTTGTTCCGTAAACAGGAAAACTTGATCAACTATTTACCCATTGTATGAAATTCAGGGTGTCAACTTAAAGACGTGATGTTATTCCCCTGAAAACTATTCTGTTATAAGATTAGTCCCACTGATTAAGCATGTGCAGCAGAACCAGGCCCCAAATAGCTTATCCCAAAAGCAAGTGTTTAATATATGTATGCAATATAAACCAAAATATGTCAGCACCATTAAAAGGTTATACGAAAATGAAACATCTTAAAGTGATTAGAGTGCAACTGTAAAACATTCTGGATGAGGTAAAGCATAGTAATTTAATACCATCCCAGTTCCAGAGAGAAAAGATATGGAACGCACTACCCAAAAAGACAGTCTACTAACTTAATGAAAATATGAATAATAAGGTAAAAGTAATTAAGTAGCAGCTCAGTAGGACAATTTCCATACCTGAGAGATCACCAGTACAGTCTAACAAGTTCTACAGCTGAGCACTTACTGATTTAAATATTGTTGGACTTTTCATTGTTGCATCTAAAATGATTGTGAAAAACATGATACTTGAGGTATAATATTCATGTTAAGTAACTTTTGGGATTAAAATGTTTTTTCAGAGCTCCTTGAAAACTACTGTTCTAAAACATCACACAGACCTTTCATACATTTCTAAGTAGAACGTTAATTTGTAGATTTACCATAAAAGCTACAGCTTTTTTCCAGTTATTGTGCCTTAACACACAGTTTAAAACTATTACTCAACAGCATATGAATTTACTCAGCCAAAGTGAAAAAGGTGCTATTGTATAAGATTCATCAAAAGTCTCAGTGAAACTGAAATGTATCTTCATATACTTTGTTGAATCACAGCTTAACTTGCCTACTTCTAGCACCAATTATTGGGCCTCTTTAATTAAAAATATGTAAGGTAAAAATCTTATTTTGCTTTCATAGTCTCTTCTATTGTGTTTCTTTTTAGTCTATGCTTCTTAAATACTATTTGTCCTTTTCTTCTCTTCTTTTCCTGCAGTTTTCTCATTTCCTTTATTTAGAGTACATTTTTTTTTTGTAAACCCTCACTGGCATTAAAGGCCAAGGTGGACTAATGGTATGCTTTATTTGTGATGGAACTGAAGTATCTTTTTAAATGTTACAGGCTCACCTTAAAGGAGGCTATTGCAATGTATATAGAGGATCTAAAGCTCTACTAACTTGCCACACTTAAATGCCTGCTGCCATTTGAGACACAATGCAGTACCCACATGTACGTTGAGATGGCAGACATAGCGAAACACCAAGGGAAAATCCTGCTTGACCGATCTCATAGCCTTCTATGATG
>VZSC01005890.1:252424-284477 GCA_013398225.1 Steatornis caripensis | reverse complement strand
GACAGGACAAGGGGCAATGGGCACAAACTGGAACACAGGAAGTTCCACCTGAACATGAGGAGGAACTTCTTTACTGTGAGGGTGACAGAGCCCTGGAACAGGCTGCCCAGAGAGGTTGTGGAGTCTCCTTCTCTGGAGATATTCAAAACCCGCCTGGACGCATTCCTGTGCAACCTGCTCTAGGCTAACCTGCTTTAGCAGGGGAGCTGGACTAGATGATCTCTAGAGGTCCCTTCCAACTCCTACCATTTTATGATTCTATGATTCTATGATATTACATAAGGCCTCTGGGAAATGCGTACCGCTCTGGAATGGCAGCTGAAGGCCAGGCTGGATACTCTCAAATAGTACTAGACATGTTTGCATGGGCAAGTGAATTGAGCTACCTTACTTACTTGCAGACATCTATATCATAAATACCTGAGTTTCGTTCAGCAGAAGCCACTATTCTAAATTATATTCAGTAAGGATGACTTTTATCCAGAACTTCACAAAGACTGTTTTTAAACTCATGGAATACATTGGGCAACTATTTTCAAATGTGTGCTAAGTAGCAACACACAGACTTCGTCAGGCTTTTTTTGATATTTCTGTTTCATTCTTATAATCCACAACTCATGCATCGAAGATACCATCTCAATTGTCACATACAATGGCATAGCTCTATTGATTTCTTCTCTGTGTGTGGATTTTGATACTATCTTCTCTTCCACTCTCCCTGCCTCTGTCTCTACATTCCTTCAACTTGTCCTCCCTTCCCTCCTCCTATGCTCCCTGTACCGAAACAGAATTATATTGTTTTTATTCTGTTTCCAAAAGAAAATTACACAGGTCTTTCTACCCCTCAAGAGATAATAGTAAATGGGGGGTTTTGTCTGTTTATTTTGTTGATAATAATAATAATAACAATAATAATTTAAAAAGAAATAAATAATAATTATCTAAGTTATCTCCCTTCAGATTTAGAAAAGAAGCAGAGATAGTTCTCTGAAACTTACTCAAGCATGAATCCAATATTAAAAAGTTAAGGTTAGAAAGTATGTATATAAAGTATGTATAAATATACATCTGAACAAGATCTTCACAAACCAGAAGCATGCAAAATATTGACAAGATTTTTTTTTTCTGTTACAAAGTAAGTAGTTGGCAGCAAGTGAACAAAATGGCATATCATCAACCACGTGGCAACCCATTACTGAACAGAAGTCTGTGGCTCTAGCCTATTTCGGAAAAATCAGTACGTACTGACTAAATCCAATCGAGAAATTGTTCTAGTTATCTTCATATACAATGAATAATTTGAACATAATGCATCTGACCTCTGAGAATTCTCATCACTCTGTTAATGGGGATCTCCCCTCCAACCATTGCCTCAGGCTCCAGGCCTGGTCCCAATGTGTCTATGGACAATTTTTCATTTGAGTTCATCTTGGAGTCCTACCTGAGGATCTTAACCCAATAGAGAGAAACATACAGTGTAGATCATGATTTATTTCAGTCTGCTAAAATCACTATTAACAGCCTTGACTGATGCTGACAGGTCTGCAATTTGATAATGTAATTGCTGGTTTTCTTGAATCTGTGATCTCTAAACAAACTAGTAAATTCAGACATGCAAAGGGTATCCTCAAAGGAAGCAGTGGAAAGTTTACAAAGATCTATTAAAGCCCAAAGACAATTCCAGTTGAGAATGATTCCTGTCTGTCTGGACTAACACATAATTTTAAATTATTAGTGATATTATTATGTATTAGTACTGTGTAATTGAGACTTGAGAGGACTTTAAAACATCATTTGCAGAGAGCATTTAATCGCAGTCATATTCATTGCATCATGGTCTGCATTACAGTAGTATCATTATTCTTGCTGTCTACAGAATATTTTAAATGCAAATCCTGCCCTAATAAAAGCTCATTAGCATACTCTACACAAGATTCTTTTTTCTGTAGGAAATACAGGTTTCTTTAATTCATTTGTATAATACAAAGTGTGGCAGAATTTAAATTTTATTGAATTTTCTCCTTAAAGTTAAATAAACAAAGACACAAAGCATAACTGGCTGTTTTGTAAGATAAAATAAACAATATGCAGATATATCTGCAAACCGTCAACTTGTTTAGGCAAGCATATTTCATTTATCTGACACTTTTCAAGTTTCAGATACATAAAATAGATTTGCTTAGGATTTAATATCGAAAGTTTGCCATGTTTATAAGAAAATTTGACAGAAATGCATCCAAAAGGAGTACATAAGGTATTGATTGGCTGGATAGTGGAATTTTTTTCTTTTTTTACCAGATGCAATAAATATTAAATCAACCACTCCAAACAGAGAGACCTGTGAGTTTTGTAATACTCCCAGCTAAAATAATATGTTGTTCCTGGAAGGTATTATAGTGGACACCCCTGATTTAACACAGATGTTTATATTTAGAATAATTACCAGAATTTCTGAAATAATTATAATAGATTCACCACTTTTGTTATCTAGTTGAGTCAGAAAGCTGTTGTGTGTAAGGGCACGCTTGCCTGCAGACATCCATGGGCCTCTGATATGACAAACATACCACTTGCTGACTGCAGTGCAGTGAAATCCTTCAGCAGCTCCAGTTTTCTTCCAGAATAGCTTCTTAACAGATGGCACCTTGTCATTGTCAATGGCTTGCCATCCCAGAGAGCCGTATGGATCCATGCAGAGACTGACGCTTTTCTTTCTCTTCCCAAGACATCTAACAAAACTAGCCAATAACGACCTCTTCACTTTCACAGATGATTCCACCTTATGTCAGCTGATTTCTTCCAAGTCACATCGTGTCCATTCTGCTGCAAGTGTGCCAGAAGGGCTTACACTGTTTGACAGCTAAGCCATATACCAGCTAACTGCCGTCGGTGAAAGAGAAGTACAAAAAAACAAACTCCCCTAGTTTCTGGTGCTGCTGCTGGTCATCCTGCTCAGGAGCGTGAGCTGTTTTTTAGCATTCCGTCAGCCCTGTGAACATCGGTTTAGAAATTAGAGTAGACACAGCTAGCAAATAGCTTTGAATCACTTTGAGCGTAATTAAGCATGAAGCATAGCTGAGGGCTTTATTTGATCCAGACTGGTCATTTTATTACTAATGCACTCTGCAGAAAGTCTCCATATCCTTACTATGGTGGCTTTCTACAACACCAACTGCAGTACTTATGCTCCGTGCTCTTTGTTTAAAAATAAATGAGGACAATTAACTTTGATTTGTTGTAACATTTGCAAGGGGTATGTATTAAGGTTTACTCTGACGCAGTATTTGAATGTAGCTGTACCAAAATCTCCCACTGAACACAGCGGAACTTTTTGTAATATCTCATCCCTGAAGTGGAACAGGCACATTAACACCATAGTAAATAAGATGGATCACAGGTCAGTCATCCTATAAAATTCTAAAGGATGGATCTAAAGACTCCGGAGATCTTGCTTCTATTCAGTGAAACCAAAGCAGCCATGCATGAGACCTTCCTCAAGGCGTTGATAAAATATGATTTCTCTCTTAAATTCCTGGATCGTGTCCAACCTATTTGCAGAGACATGTGTGTGAGTTTAACATTTGATGGATTACATGCTCATTAATATATACCTAATTGCCAAAAAAATTTAATTCTTTTTGTTAAAAAAAAGATAATTTTTGCTTAAATTCATCATATCAGGGTCCAGTTCCTTCCTTCTACAATATGATTTATCATAGAAAAAATTGCCAGTTTTAAATTTAGTGCACTGATATTTACAGAAAATCCCATATCTACTCAAGTACAGTTTTGAAATTTTATGCTATAAGTCACCTTTGCAGTTAAATGAAAGAATTCATGCCATGTAAGAGTTTCAATTAGAGTCAGAGAACATTTTTTTATTATTATTATTTCTAATGCACCAAACCTCAGATCATGATATAATGTTATTATCTTGTTTCACCTTATAAAAATGCTTTCTCAGGTAATAGGAATAATGTAATTTTTGGGACTGTTTCTGCTCACTTAAGCTGGGTCAAAAATGACACTGTGCAGGTCACTGTATCAAAACCAGTGCAAGTATTGTGTAGTAAAACAAGTCATCTTGAAAACTTGCCAGATGGCACTAATGATTATTCATGAATTGCTAAAGCAATTTGGTTCCTTAAAACAAAAGTCCTTTCTACTGGAAAAAAAAAAAATACTGGCACAAAGACAACTGATTTGTTATGTTTTACTAACTAAGAGAGGGATTCAGGTCAGCTAAGCTTTCCCATCTAAGACTGTTTGCTGTCCATGTTCCTCATATATCCAGAGCCAGAGACAAATGTTTCCACAGGATGATTAATCCCAGTGTAAAATGGGAAGGCTCAGTTACCCTCTGTACAATTCTTCTTCTTTTAACTGATTGTTTATTCTGTTGCCCACACATAGTAGCTAGTGCCATTTGAAATACCCAAGTATAGCTGAGATACCCATAAAATACCAGCTGACGAGACACAGAATGTACAGAAGACTCCTGATCTTCTCAAGAGGCAGCAGATGGCCCAGCAGGAAAACTTAAGAAAGCTCAAATGGCTTTAGATGCCAATGTTTAGGTAATTAAATCAAGTTTTAGATCCTTCTTGACTATAAATGGGGTTTAGATATCAAACTATTTGTATTGTATAGCGCTGTACACCATGAGTATGTACCTTTAGATACCTAGATCGAAAAATCCTAAATTAGGCAATGACCTGAATCATATGTAAAATATTAAGCAGGAGATCATGTGTTCTGCTACATCAAGGTACAAATAAATTTGGAAGAAAGTAAGAATTAGTGCTGTGTAATACGTCCAAATCAAACTACACGAGCTTGATTGAGTTTTGGGCTGAATTCACAAATTGAGGTGTTTTTTCTGTTTGGTGTTCCCAAAAGAGCAGGAGGTTAGCGTATGTGTTATCATTTTCTTCCATGCTTTGATCCTTGCAAGCTTTTGCCAGAATTATATCTAGATTATTCATTGCAAAATGAGATTAAAAAGTTGCCAGTATTCTCAAAAGGTTGTTCTTTTTTGTGGTAAGACTAACTCAGTATCACAGTTCCTGCTAGGAAGTTAAGGCAGCACTTCATTCCTCAGGTAGCCTTACACTTCTTTACAATAGCCTTTACAAGGATACTCTTTCCTGTACAGAGGAACATGGGGGTTTGGTGCCAAATTCATACATCCATGCACATTATATGTATCAACATGTCAGCCATGTATTGACATTCCCAACATAAGCAATGCAGATCTATGACTTGAGTAGTCTGCTAAAACACAGGCATCTTGAGGGGTTTGTGATGTCCTAAGGTATCTGAGAGATGCACAGAAATGGTGATCATGACACAGAATGTGCAGAATATCTGTATATAGGTATAAGACACCTATACAAGGCTGGCATGGAGATTCCTGAATATCTGAAGCGACAGCTAGAGCCAGGAGGGATAGCTAAGGGACTTTCAGAGGGCAGTAGATGTCTTTGTATTTGGACAACCAAATAAATATCTGGAGTCCGTTATGCCTTTCTCACTTATGCACTTCAGTGAGTAGAAAGCATCTGATTCACAAAGTCCATTTTTGCACACAAAGGTTTATAAATAAGTACCAAACAAGCCTGTATGTGAAAAATATCAAAGTTCAAACAACAATCTATGTCATTAGTTTCAGTGGCATTAACTTTGGATTCAAGCATTGTTCTATGTAATGAGACATTTAGTGAAGATAAATTAAATGATAACAATTTTGTTTATATAAAATACATGCAACACTTGTCTACCTACCTTGTTCTAAGATAGCTGTGATCATGTTATCTATTCTAATATTTACTTTTGATGACTTGAGAATGAAGAAAAAACTGCAATAGATTATACTTTGATTATCTTTTGCAACTGGGAGTTTTATTTTGCAGAGCCAAATGTTAATCATGGATGATACAGGGCTGAATCCCAGTACAGTAAAATCCATAGGATTAGTTGGTAGAATAAACAGTTCTGATTCTGGCCACTTACTAATGCGCCTAAATGTATTTGCTGTGGGAATGAAATTTTAAAGCAAGAAATAAATATGCATTGTAAGAGCTAGTGTTAAGTACTTCAGTAAGTTACCCGAATCTCTTGAGAGATTGCTGGCAATTCACATGTATTCTCTAAGTTCTTTTGGGTACCAATTTGATAGGGATGTAATTGTTCCCCACATGGATTTACTGTAAGCCAGAGGCACATATTGCCTGTTAATGAAAGTGAGACTTATAGAAGCATCCATAATTAGGCAGTCAGTAATTTCTCATAGTTATTCTAGCACTAAGCATCTTTATAACATAAGAAAAATCCATAGCACAGCTGTTGGAAACTCAGAGGTGTTGATTTTGGTTTCTAATTTACATTTGTAGTTCAGTTTTGCATTGTGCACCAGTGTCTGCCTATTTCAATATATAAAAATTTGCCATGATGTCATCTTATATTTCTTCAGCAAGATGAATCCATGGCATGTTCTAATGTCTTAGGTTGCATTGTGCCATGTGATGTGACTGAGCAGACTCTAACCCACAACAATGTGAAGCCTGTAACAAAGACAGAACAAACAGCTTGTTGCTCCCCATCACCCCAGAAAGCAAAGATACAGACAATTATCTAAGAACAGTGCGTGGAAGCAGTTAATTGGTATTTTGCTGCTGGCATTTCTCAAACGAAAATACTGTTAAGCAAAGCCTGACATGCAAAAATCATTATTTACTCAGATGTGGTTTTATACAGTTTGACAGGTATCATTCAGTTGCTGACCTGTAATGCGAATTAGAAAAATACATTGTCAAAGCAAGGTTAATTCTTGTTCTGTTATCATTACCAAACCACTGTCAATATAAAATGGACGCTCTCTGTGCAACTATGGTTATTTGAAAAACATCCATATCACACTTTCACATGGTGCATTGGTGGTTTATTCCGCATGATAGACTGATGTTTTATTCCCCCTTTTTGAAGAGGATCCTTAGGGAATGATCTCAGCAGCTGGGCAACAAGAGTGACTTCCTGACTTGTGTTTTGTGAAAGAGAAACATGCAGGGAAACAACTTTCTGGTTAGTTTTATGAGACTCTAATAAGTGTGAATAAACATAAATATTAATCTAATTGGCCACACTTTGGAAGCTATTTGTCCATGACAGGTGACAGCTATGATGTTCATAAACAGCCCTGTTTTCCAAGCATTATCACATAGAAGTGAAAAACAGTTCAAACTGATTATATAAACAACATCACTACATAATACCTCCAAGTGACATATTGATTAGAGCTTAAATTAGCAGCTTGAATTAAATTTGGGTCATGTGGTGAGTGGCTTTTCAGACAGGGCTAGAAGCATGAAAGCACTCTGACTGAAATTAAAAAAACAAAAAAACAAAAAACTTTTAAACAACAAAAAAAAAGGATGAAAACCTGGACATGAGCTGGAAACACACGCTTGCAGCCCTGAAGGCCAACCATACCCTGGGCTGCATCAAAAGAAGTGTGACCAGCAAGTCGAGGGAGGTGATTCTCGCCCTCTACTCTGATCTGATGAGACCCCACCTGGAGTACTGCATCCAGCCCTGGAGCCCTCAGCACAGGAAAGACATGGACCTGTTGGAGCAGGTCCAGAGGAGGGCCATAAAAATGGTCAGAAATTCTCCTATGAAGCAAGGCTGAGAGAGTTGGGGTTGTTCAGCCTGGAGAAGAGAAGGCTCCAGGAAGACCTTATTGCGTATTTTCAGTACTTAAAGGGGGCCTATAAGAAAGATGGAGACAAACATCTTAGCAGGATATGTAGTGATAGGACGAGGGGTAATGGTTTTAAACTAAAAGAGCATAGACTGAGACTAGATATAAGGAATATATTTTTTACAATGAGGGTGGTGAAACAGTGACACAGGTTGCCCAGAGAGGTGGTAGATGTCCCATCCCTGGAAACACTCCAGGTCAGGTTGGAGAGGGCTCTGAGCAACCTGACCTAGTTGAAGATGTCCCTGCTCACTGCAGGGAGGTTGGACTAGATGACCTTTAAAGGTCCCTTCAAACCCAGTGAAATGAAAATGAAATTCTAGTTCTGCATTCTCTGTCTTCCTTCCCTGCCACCGTTCTATACCAGTACATCTTGAAAGGTTTAAAGAAAAGGCAGATGGTATCTTTCAAAATGTTGTCAAGTAATTTTACATTAGTATGTACTGTTGTGTCATTGTACTTGATATGGAGATAAATAATATGTTAGCTTGAGGTTGTGCATCATTTTCTGTGATCTCAGCTGGAGGTAGGATTGTTCAGAACTGGCACAGCTTGAATATTGATACAAATACAATTATAATATCCAGCTAACGGAACTGAAAAATTAGTAGTCAGTTTTATTAATAATTATGTGTGTAATTCTAAGAGTCTTGACCCCTACTGAGCCTTTTAGGAAACTTTTCAAAACAAAATTTGCTATCAGCACATTTCCGCATGAACAGCTGAATGAAGAACAGATCCATGAAGTTGGATCAGAGTGAATGTTTTTTAGAAGAATGTTGAAACAAAGTAAGGTATTTCCATTCATAACACAGACAGGACTCAAAGATGGGAACTCCCACTAGCTACTGCAATAGTGGAATAACGTTTGTCACCACCATTGCCGTGGTAAAGAGAAGAGAAGAAGGAGGAGAGGAGAGAGGGGAGCAGGAGGGGAGCGAATTGAAAATTAAGCTCCTTAGAAGTCAGGTAGTCTATGAACTTGGTCCCAGTTTGAGGTGATTTTAAGGACCCCTTTATCCAGAAAGGTTCCAACCAATATCATCTGAATATCCAATACTTTCATCTGAAAATATAAGTAAGTTTTGTTGGTTACTCTGATGTTGAGGGACTCAAAATTACTAGTCCATTTTCAAAGTCTTTGTCATGACTATAAAGATACTGACATACTGACATACTTCAATACTGAAATCCTTATAAATTACTGGAGTTCACTAAAAATCAAACTGACATTTTATGTACAAGAAATGTAATGTTGAGTCAATCATTAAAAAAAAAAGTGAAAGACTCCTACTGGCTTTTAAAGAGGTGGAGCTGGTATGTTACAAAGAAAGAATTACCTTCCACTTGAGTGACAAGATGTTTCTACATGTAGGCTCAGATCAGCTCTTCTGCTTAAAATTGAAGACATATGTAAGAAGTGCCTTATCTTGAAAAACTATACAACTCAGATACTGAGTGTATATTGCAATATCTGCAAAAGGTCATAGAGCTCTTTCAGTACAGCCATTAAATAATTTCCTTGTGTATTCTACAGACATGTTTTAGATGCGTTTCTCTTTAGTATGTGCTTTCTGAAATTCTGTTTAGGTATTTTGCGTCCAAAAATAAAATTTGTCTCTTTCTTATCTGACCTCCATGTTGTTTATCACTCTTGCCCATTTTAGTATGATTTCTCTTATTTAGTGATTCTTTTAGACAATTAATAAATTAGGTCAAGAAATCCAAAGGTAACACTTACAGCACTATGTATCACACCACTGAGATTTGTCATTGCTATTTTGACAAAAATTTCCTGTACTCAGTCTACACAAGTGCACCTATCCAAAGCAGGCTGATATAATTTCAGATAAGACTATGAAACCAATTCAAAAGAGACATATGTGCTAGATTTACTGAATTGTGTTTGTTCATATAATAATAAACAGTCATCTCATTCCTACTACATAGAAATCTAGTTTATCTGGAATTATTTGGACTTTTTAAATAAACTGACGTTTCTTACTCCATGTGTGTGTTATTTTTTGGTCTGGTTTAGTTTGGTTTAACCCACACCATAATTAATTTTTTTTTTATCATCCTCTCCTTTGATTGTTTTACTTACAAATAAACTCTTCTTTTTCCTCTCCACAAAGTGAGAACTACTGTAATTGGCCCATTCCAGGTAACCTATCTGAATTCCATATGGCTTTCCAATTACTCATTTTATTTACAGAAAACACAACACAGTTATACTGTATTTACACAGGCTTTCTTCAATCTCGAAGTCTACAAATTCTAAATTTGAACATAACAGCCAAAAGAATTTAATTAAACTTCCTGATATGAGAATATAAACTAAAAAGGAACTTATATCAGTATAATATATTTTTCCCACTAAGTAGAATAAAAATTTCAGCAAAATAGGGCACCTTATAATAAGTATTTCCATATGAAGTCTATGAGAATAAAACAATCTGGATCAAAAATCTGTTGGTACAGAAAAGAAATAGAAAAACATCCAGGATCAAAGGGATGATTTTAAAAACATTTTTGTTTCTAAAAGTTCTTTGACATAAATTTTTAGCCATTTAAGTCAGAATTACAACTTCCATTTCATTTAGGGAACTTGTAGATGATGGCGAATGTTTCTGGAATTATTGTCCTTGTGTTCAGGATGTAAGCTTTGTCTGTGTCAGTTGGTTTCCTCGTAGCATCTATGTTAGCATCTATTTCTGTATGATCATCTTTATACCTTTCTTAAAGCCTTCTGTCCACTCATTTTTTAAAAGACATTTATTTCTCAGTTATTTGACCAAGGACATAAGTTTTTCTCTTTAAATTAATGGGACACCTATCCTAAATTTAGCTCTGCCTGTCAACCGATGTACTTAGAAAGTTCTGAAATATAAGGTCCAGGAAGTGGTTGCTATGTAGGACTATATAAAGTTGCAAGGATATATCTGTTTCTAGTCCATTTAAGTACCAAACATGACACCAGTCACACCATAAAACTCATGACAGAGGGATTAGGGGGCCAGCTTGCAGTGTAAAACAAATACAAGAATAATAGCCTGTTTACTCCCTAAGCACATCAGCAGTGAACTTCTGCCACAGCTGTGTTAGGCCTCACAGTCTCCATTTGGTCATTCATAACACATTTGTCATATTGCAAGCTGTGAATTAACCTGAATATTCTCTAGTGATTGATACCAATCCCTTTTCTTCCTGACAGCAGACTCTCAAACCAGAAACAAACTCATCCTCCGTGCACTCCTTCATTACTGAAATCAACTAATGAGAAAGATGTGTAACTAAATGCTTCTATGAGAAGTTCTGGGTTGCCCAGGGAAGCTGTGGAGTCTCCATCCTTGGAGATATTCAAATTTTGACGGAACGTGATGTGGTGGTGCTAACCCCAGGCCTGGACTACGTTGCAATATCAGGGCCAGACAACATTGTACGAGTGTAACAGGCTGGGACAATTTGGCATTCTCTGATCCTGCCTACCAATGAAGTGAGGTGAGACATGAGACAACCTGGTACCTTCCCATTGTGGGACAAGCACAGTGAGTTAGGATGATTAGGTGCTCCTTAACCACACCTGGAACTCCTGTTGCCTGGGAAACGTACCTGAAGATCCTCCTGCCTGGACCATAGTACACTCTAAGAGGTGCCGAGATTACCTGACAAGAATTATGGACACAATGAAGAAGTACTGACCAAAGTCAATCATCTTGCAAACCTACAAATAGTGGTCCCAAGTGAGGCCCTTTGAGCTCTCTGGGATCACAGCAGACTGTGACTGTGTATCTCCCCCTGAGTTGGAATGCCTCTTAGGGCAGATTTTTGCAATGTTTAAGGTAGATTTTGCAATGTGACTCAGATAATTTGCTGGTAGAAGTCAATGAAGGAGAAGAGTGAGTAATTCACTATAATTCAATTTTGTGAGTTTTCAAATATCATTGGGTACCAAAATTTACTGTAATCTGCAGAGAAAGTGTGTTGGGTCTGTGTGGCAGGGCTTTGGTAGCAGGGGCAGGGGCTGCATGGGTGGGTGGCCCCTGTAAGAAGCTGCTTGAAGCTCCCCCAGCTTCAAGTCAACCCCACCTCGGTCTGAGGCTGGGCCATTTAGGAACAACAGATGCACCTCTGCTATAACGTATTTAAGAAGGGGACAGGACAAAGAAATGGTCATTGGGACCTGCAACAGAGGGAGGAGGGAGATGTGAGGAAAATACCTATGCAGGTAGCTGGAGTCAGTGAGGAAGGAGGGAGAGGAGGTGGCCAGAGCAGAGATTACCCTGCAGCCAGCAGGGAGAGGGTAGGCTGTGCCCCTGCAGCCCACAGAGGATTGCAGTGCAGCAGCCTGTGAAGGACCATGGAGCAGCAGAGAGGGCCCTGCAGCCTGTGGAGGACCCCATGTCAGGGGAGGTGCCTGCTCCTGAAGAAGACTGTAACTCTGTGGAAAGCCTGATCCTGAGGGACTGCATCGCGTGGGAAGGACGTCGGGGGAGTTCGTGAGGGACTGTTCCCCATGGGAGGGACCCTGCATTGGAGCAGAGGAAGCGTGTGAGGAGCCCTCCCTTCCTGGGGAGGAAGGAGCCGGAGAGGTATTTTCTCCTCATCCCACCAGAGAGTTAGGATTGAGTGAGTGGCTGCACAGTTCTTTGTTGTTGGCTGGGCCTAAATCACGACAGAACGAAACATCTTATTCATAGGTTAACCTCTATACCTGTGTGTGTATGCAATTTAATTCAGGAAATTTTGTTGAATCTTTAACTAAGTTGCTGTCTTGATTATAACAGATTGTTGATTACCAACTGATTAAGTATTGTTAAAAATCATATAACCTAATCTTACAATTTATTATAATAGTGTTAATATATGCTGCTACCTCAAAGTTACATAGGACCCATAATCACATGTTGAATCACTACCACTGAAATCCCTGTAAGACACTCCCTTAGACATAAACAATTGAACAAGTCTGGGACTAGCAGTGGATCCAGATGCATCTAGACCTCTCTGAGAAGTTCAGAAAGCAAGGGGGTCCATTCTGAACCTTGTGACTCAATGGGAGGGCCTCCCATATCCTTTTTCCCTAATTCCTGTTTAAATCACTCCAGCCCAATTTGATTTCCCATGATCTCTGTGTAAGAAATTTCCCTGATCCCTGTGTATGTCATTCCAAATCACTACTATGACGCAATTTTCCTTTGTATATCCCCTTCATGTAGTAATAGGGTGAACCTTGCTATCAAACTCTGTAAAATCACATTTTCCTACAAATTCATATTAAAATCACTATTCCTAATATCTTTGATGGTGATTCTTTAAGCCACCCCTAAGACCTTAATCACTCTCCTTTGTGACACATGGCCCTGAGCAACCTGCTGTAGTTGACCCTGCTTTGAGCGGGGGAGTTGAACTAGATGATTTCTTGAGGTACCTTTCAACTTCAGCAGTCCTGTGATTCACTGACTCAGTGGGCTGATCTCTGAAAACCCACCTTCCATGAGTTATACTGATTTTTCAAGTGAGAGACCAAAAGAGATAATTGCTGACACCATTGCCATTAAATGAGAGGGAACACAGCTTATCAGAAAGCTCAGCTTCTCAATCAGCAAAAGGAAGATTACCAGTGTGTTCACAAGGAGCCATATTTTGTGTTTGAGGTCAAGAATATTATATCATACTATTTTGGGGTCCTGAAAACCATAGAATCTAGCCATGTTTCTAAGTCTTTATTTTTTTATAGACCCTGATTGGTGATGTTCTGTTATATATTACCTGATCTTAAACTGTTAGTATATAGGACTAGAACTTCTTTTAATGACAAATCTGAATGAATTATGGAAAATCAGTAGTCCTATTGTATTATAGAGTCATAGTTGTACTATAATTTCCTTTTTAGGTCAAGTAGAAACCACAAAAGATTCAATAACTTAGATATCTGGGACATCTGTCTTTGTTGTGTAAGAAAGTCATACCTCAGGGAGGAAAAAAGAATTAAAAATAATATATTTGATTAATTTTATTTTTTTAATTTCCTCTTAGGTACATTTATGCATCCTGCCCCTATGACGGGCTTATAAATTCACCCAAATTAGATATAGATATACATACTTACAATAACACACTACACAAAAGAGCTAGGGAAATCATTAATGTTTCATGTTGACAGGCTAAAAAAAAGCAGAAAAACCTAATTTAGATTGAAGCAAAACTTTCATATATAAGCTTTTTAAATTATCAAATAGAAAAATTAATCCTAAAAGTGTCACAGCTGGTCTGGTCTATTTGAAATGAAATGCTGGGGTTTTTTCTCATTTTCAGGCTACCTATTTTTGTAATATTTTTCTTTTTTTAGACATATGCCAAAGAAGAAAAAACCCCTTATACTTATTTTCAAAGAGTAAGCAGAAATGTTTTAATGTTTCTAGAAGTCTAAATATCAAATCAAAGCTTGATATTTCACTTTTTTGTGAGATTTAACCAACTTCTTGTAGACAAAGACAAGAAAATGAATTCAGTCTTGTTCTGTGAATAGTACTGGTCCCTCTCACTGTATGTATTTTGGTGAATTCACTACTCATCAGCAGAACATATCAACTTATTTTCTACACCAGTTTTTTGCTAAAACCATGCAGCCAAATTACAAATAAGTTTGATGTTACATTATTCCTGTTGAAATGGTTAACACAACATAGTTTTTTAACAACTTATTACCCAAAGAAAATAGACATAAATGAAACACTGTACAACTAGAAATCCTGTTCATTATAATGGATTTCCTATTCAGAGATATTTTAATCATAGAAAGAGAAGTTATCTCTGAAGAACCTTTCCATTTTCAGGAATTACATTTTGATTAACAGAGTTAAAAATATGCTTGCCAAATACAAAGCAGTTTTCAATCTCAGGGCTTGTATCTTTTCTTACTTGATAAAACATAAGTAATAATCTTATTTATATAACATTAAGTGAAAATAAGCTCACAGGGCAGCCTGTTGCATTCTGCATGATTCAGCTCTGATTCCACGGGTGTCTCTTCCCCTTCCAGCATTATTTATGCAGTCTGTTTAGTTTGCTTTACAGGCATGGCAGCATTCATAGGGTAGACCTATTGAACCAAACCGTAATAGATGTAATACATCAATACATTTGAGCTGAACAGCTTTAATTAGGCCTTCCCGGTCATTTCATCAATTCAGTGGGGTACCATTGGGATTTGGATAACACCATGCCTTCTGTAGTGCATGAGAATTACAGCACTCTTGCCCTGCTCTGCCAGTCACATCACAAGGTTAGACAATCAACATTAATTCATACAGTAAAGTGTCTGCATTCCAGGACATAAATCCACACCTAAAGTAATATCTTTGAGACCCTAAAATCTTTCCAACCTTAATATCACTTTGAAATTCAAGCTATCATGAAATTTCCAGCTGCAACATTCTGTTGTTGCTCAGCAGCAGATTAAAGGTGTGCTTTACTTGAAGATTTATACTTGTCAGATGTAACAAATGTATTTGTTGCATTTTTCTGGCAGATAGGATCTGCTAGAACTTGCACACATTACAAACTCCAAAGAATGCTCATCTGCTGCTGCAGTAGTTCTCTTCGTTTATACTTCGTTTGAGAACTATTTGTCAAACACATTATATAGGATTTCAACAATCCTAAAGCAAGTAATCTATTCACATGCATTAGCTTCTATCAGGATCAAATTCTTCATGTTTAAAAACAATTTGACTATCTGCAGTAAATTATGTTTCTTAGCTTGTTTGTTTGTTTGTCTACTAAATGGCAGAGAAATAAATATCACAATTCTTCATCGTAATAAAAGTAATTTCATTACAATAATAAACATTTATATAAAATAAACAGGTGACCTTGCTACGGCATCTTTTAAACTTTTGACTTTTTCTTTTTAGTGGCCAGCACAAACCCCATATTTTTTGTGTGTACTTTCCATGGAACTGAACCGTCAAATTCTAAGATGGTTTTCCAGCACATCAAGGGACAAAGATATAGAGACGAGTAGAAAAGTATAAATGTTTGTAAATACAGACAGTCATTTGCTTAGCTGCATTTGGAAATGATGGACGATACAGAGTAGGTCCATAATTCTCTTGGGAACACCTACACAGCAATCAGAGACATGAATATGAAATAGGGTCAAACATGGCTCAGTTACCTTTCCTTTAACTAGTTCAGGGACCCTCAGCGATGAAACTGTCTTGCCACTGGCTTAAACCCAGGCTTCAAAATACACTGTGCATTAAATTCTATGTTGCAATGGCTGTGTTCTATCTGTCCCAAAGGCAAAGATAACTCTACTATCCCCTACAGAGTCTGAAATGTATCCTTCAATTGCAATTGATGTATAATAGTATCATAGTTAATTTATTCTGATATAAAAAATCTGAACTATTGGGCAGACAACAAATTAATAACAGATAATAAATTCAGTTATGTTATCGTATTTCCTTCTCTCACATAGAAAGAGTGTAAGCTGTGCAAGTGTTCTTAATTAAAATAAATAAAATCAAAAGGACAGAGAATCTGAGTTAATTATCTCAACACTATTCATACTATGCAATCATAACTGGATACTATTCCACTTCACCATGAGGATTGCAAAATTCACTAACTAGAAAGTGATGTATATTAGATGAAGCAGAATGTATATCCTGGTCACACAGCCTCCTAATCTATTCAGAATACTTAGGTTTGTTTGTTTAGGCACAAAGATGTCCTGGATTAAGCTAGGACAGAAACCATTTTCTTTTTAGCAATTTTACTTTTCAGTTAAGTCCCTTCTAAGACACTGCACTCTCTGAAATTAACAGCATGTTTTTCAGACCGTGTCTGCTTCTAGGAGTGATAATGCTCAATGTTTATAGTTATTGCTGGAGTAACAGTACAAATGGTATGCAGAAAGGTTCTTGCTTATACTTATTCCTATGGAAACCAAGGTTGCTGCTTGGTTCTGCTAAATTTCTTAGGCGCTGGAAAAGAAAGAGAGGAAAAGGGATTAGACCTGCGCCACTTCTGTAGTGAGGAGTGGGTCGGACAGGTGACCCAAACCTGACCAAATGGAGTATTCTATCCCATACATGTCATATTCGGTATAAAGTTGAGGGGTCATGAGGGTCAAGCTCTCTTCTTCTATGGCCAGTGTCTCAGGAGGACTCTGTCGATTTCTTCTGCCTTTGATCCTGATCCATGCATTCCTGAATCCAGTTCCCACCCGCTGTTGAGCCCACTCTAGGACTTTCACAGGGCCTGCCCTGCAGTGTCTGGGTGATGTTATCATCATCAGGGGAGCTCAATAGTGGTTTTGTATATATTTGTACATATTTAATTATTTTTCTATTACTTTCATTATACCTTTTTATTAATGTGTTTCAGTTTGTGCCTATTCCTGTCACTGGGTGCCACTGAAAAGAGCCTACTCCATCTTTCAACCCTCTCTTTAGTTATATACAACGATAAAATCCCCCTAAGCCTTCTCTAATCTGGGCTGAACAGTCTCTCAGCCTTTCCACATAGGAGAGATACTCCAGTCCCTTCATTATTTTCATGGCCCTTCGTTGGACCCTCTCCAGTACGTCCATGTCTCTCTTGTACCAGGTAGCCCAGAACTGGACACAGTACTCCAGGTGTAGACTCACCAGTGTTAAGTAGAGTGGAACAATGATTTCTCTCCACCTGCTGGCAACACTCCTAATGCACCCCAGGATACCATTGGCCTTACTTGTGTCAAGGGGACATTGCTGTCTCATGTTCAATTTGAAGTCCACCAGAACCACCAGTGCCTTTTTTGCAGAGCAACTTTCCAGCCGGGTAACCCCTAGTATATATTAGTGTATTGGGGTTGTTCCTCCCCAGGTGCAGAACTTTGCACTTTTTGTTGAACTTCATGAGATTCCTGTCAGCCAATTTCTCCAGCCTATCAAGGGCCCTCTGGATGGCCATACAAACCTCTGGTGTATCAGCCACTTCTCCAAGTTTGGTGTACTACGGTAGAGCCAGGGAAATCATGAACAAAATACTGAGTACACTCTGACCCATCATCTAGCTCATTAATTAAGATACTAAACATGACATGAGCCAGTACTGATCCCTAGGGTACAGCAACAGTTGTTTGCCTCCAACTAGACTTTGTTCCCCTGATCACCACCTCTGGGTCCAGCCATTCAGCCAGTTTTCAATCCACCTCATTGTTTGCTCATCCAGGCCATACTTCCTTGGCTTCTCTATGAGTATCTTTTAGTAGACAGTGTTGAAAGCCTTACTGGAGTCTATGTAGACAGTAGCCACTGCTCTCTCAGTTATCAAGCCTGTCATTTCTTCATAGGAAGATTGTTAAGTTGATCAATCATGACTTCCCCTTGGTGAATCCAACGCTGCCTACAAATGATCATTTTCTTGTCCTTAATGTGCCTGGAAGTGGTTTCCAGGGTTAGCTGCTCTATCATCTTCCCTTGGATCAAGGTGAAGTTGACTCACCTGTAGTTCCCTGGGTCCTGCTTCTTGTTCTTTTTGAAAATAGAAGTGACATTTGCTCTCCTCCTGTCCTCAGACTTTTCTCCTAGTTGACATTATCAATCAAAGATTTTTGAGAATGGATACACCCCGTCAGGGCCCATGAAATTATGTATGTCCAGTTTGCTAAGATATACTCTAACCTGATCCTCTTCCACCAAGGATAATTCTTCTTTCTTCTAGCCTTTCCCCCTGGTCTCTGGGACCTGAGATTCCTGAAGGATAGCGTGGCCATAAAAGGCAGAGGCAAAGAAGGCATTCAGCATCCCAGCTTTTTCCATATCCTGTGTAACCAAATCACCCATCTCATTGGCCAATGAGCCCAAATTTTCTCTAGTCTTCTTTTTGTCTCCTATATACTTTCATTGTTATCTTTGACAGCCCTAGCCAGATTCAGTTCCAGTGGGGCTTTAGCTTTCCTGATTGCATTTCTGTATGGCCAGATAGTATGTCTGTGTTCCTCCCAGGTTACCTGTACCTGCTTACACCTTATTTATTCTTCCTTTTTTGTGTATGAGTGTGGTAAGGGTTCCTTGTTCATCTATCTAGGCCTCCTGGCATTTTTGCCTGACTTTCTGCTCTTTGGAATGGAGCACTGTTCAGCTTGGAGGAGGTGATGTTTGAATATTAATCAACTTCCTTAGACATCTCTTCCTTCCAGGGTATTAATGACCATAGTGTCTCATGTCGGATCATACAGAAGAGTGTCCTACCTCATCTACAGTTATCAAGAGCATTAGTCACTCTTCAAGGTTACACTGGATTTACATGGCAAGGCTTTGGTAGTGGGGGAGCTGCAGGGTTGGGGTGGGCGGGGTGTCTGGGAGAAGCTGCCAGAAGCTTCCCCCATTTTCAATAGAGGCAGTTCCAGCCAGCTCCAAGACAGACCTGCCTCTGGCCAAGGCTGAGCACATCAATGATGTGTGATTACATATTTAAGAAGGGGGGGAAATTTCTGTGCTGTGAAGTTGAGTCTGGAAAGAAGGGAGGGGTAGGGGAAAGGTGGTTTTAATGTTTGTTTTTATTTCTCATTATCCTACTCGGATTCAAATTGGCATAACTTAAATTAATTTTCCCAAGTCAAATCTGTTTTACTCATGACGGTAATTGATGAGTGATCTGTCTGTCCTTGTATCAACCCATGGCACTTTTGTCATATTTTCTCTCCTGTCCTGTTGAGGGGGAGTGATAGACCAACTTGGTGGACACCCAGAAACTAGCCAAGATCGATCCACCACAAAGGTAAAGATATAGATGGTTTGCAGTCTGCTAGAATTATCTCATACTGTATGATATAACTCTTACATTAGCTCCAGAAATTATGATGCATGCTCTGCCACATGGCTATGAACTCAGTCTGTATCATGCAACAGGGTAACCCAGCCTTCACTTCTGTATAGATGCTGCAGGAATCAGTTTCTTCAACTTCTTGGGGACACCGTGAAGGAAGTTGGCCTGAAATTTCAGGCAAGCTATATTGGGTGAACAGCCAGTCCATCCTTTTGAACATAGTACAGATATAACCTATTTAAATGGTTTCAGAGATCATATTCTTGCTCAGCTTCTTTCCATACTGAATGTTCTAATCTGATACTTCTTTTCTCTACAGAAGTAGAAAGGATTAATCTGTAATTGCCTCGATGGAGACACTTACATTTTAATAACTACAACCTTAACAGGATTTGAAAAATCTGCTGTCTTTCAACTATGATATTGACATTCATACGTAAGTCCTCCTATTCTTTGCTTGCCATTTTTAAAAATTTATAGGTATATTATTTTATTCTCAGCATAGGTCTCCCATATTTTTCCACTTAATGAAATAGAAAGATACTAATATTTTGTTACTGCAGTTCTTGATAGTCGGTAATTTAAAGTAAAGGTCAAAAATATAAAACTGTGTATGTTATAGTAGTTCATGACAGGAACTCATACACGTTCAAACTCTTATTAAAATCAGAGTTAATTTATTACTGTGGTGGGTTGACCCTGTCTGGATGCCAGGTAGCCACGAAGGCCGTTCTGTCACTCCCCTCCTTAAATGGACAGGGGAGAGAAAATAGAACAAAAGGTTTGTTGGTTGAGATAAGAACAGGCAGAGATCACTCACCAAGTACCGTCACGGGCAAAATGGACTTGACTTGGGTTAATTAACGAGAATAATGAGAAATAAAATGAGATCTTAAAACACCTTCCCCCCCAACCCTCCCTTCTTCCCTGGCTCAACTTTACCTCAAAATCTCTCTTCCTCCTCCAAGCAGTGCAGGACAGGGAATGGGGATTACAGTCTGTTCATCACATGTTGTCTCTTCTGCTCCTTCCTTCTCAGGGGGAGGGTTCCTCACATGCTTCCCCTGGTCCAGTGTGGGGTCTCTCCCACGGGAGACTACTCCACAAACTCCTCTGATGTGAGTCTTTCCATGGGCTGCAGTTCTTCATGAACTGCTCCAGTGTGGCTCCCTTCCACAGGGTGCAGTCCTTCAGGACCAGTTTGCTCCAATGTGTGTTCCCTGAAGGGTCACAAGCCCTGCCAGCAAACCTGCTCCAGCGTGGGCTCTCTCCATGAGGTCACAGGTCCTGCCAGGAGCCTGCTCTGGCACAAGCTTCCCACAGGTTCACAGCCTCTTTCAGACATGCACCTGCTCTGGCATGGGGTCCTCCGCAGCCTGCAGGTGGAGATCTGCTACACTGTTAACCTCCACGGGCTGCAGGGGCACAGCCTGCCTCACCATGGTCTTCACCATGGGCTGCAGGGGAATCTCTGCTCTGGCGCCTGGAGCACCTCCTGCCCCTCCTTCTTCACTGACCTTGGTTTCTGCAGAGCTATTGCTTTAACGTATTCTCACTCCTCTCTTTGTGTGTTNGGCTGCAGGGGAATCTCTGCTCTGGCACCTGGAGCACCTCCTGCCCCTCCTTCTTCACTGACCTTGGTTTCTGCAGAGCTGTTCCTTTAACGTATTCTCACTCCTCTCTTTGTGTGTTGTTTTGCCGTAGTTTTTTAGCCCCGCTTAAATACATTATCCCAGAAGGGCTGCCACCATCTCTGACGGGCTCGGCCTTAGCCAGAGGCAAGCCTGTCTTGGAGCTGGCTGGAACTGCCTCTATTGAAAATGGGGGAAGCTTCTAGCACCTTCTCACAGAAGTAACTCCTGTAGCCCTCCCACTGCCAAGACCTTGCCACACAAACACGATATAATTACACTGTGTATAATTCTTGTCTCAGTTAAAACAAATAGGGAAGAAAATTCAACAGAATTTGGCAATATCTTTACATTTCACTAGATGATATTTTATTTTATTATGCCTTGAGACAACTGGTGAGTTGCCTTAAAAAAACATTAAAAACCCCCACTAAACTATAACCCCAAACCAACAACTTCAATGTACAGAACGTCTTTTTTCTTTTTCTTTTTGTAATTTATCAGCAGAAACTAATATCAGATGTCACCAAAAATATACATACACAACTGATTTCACAGTATCTGAGTAGTTCATATATTTCAGTCTCAGTAATCCATATGTTTTACATTTTTCTTTTTCATAGCATAGCTGTTTATACTTTGAATACCTCAGAATTGCAATTCTCTATAGCTTTAATACTGTGAGTACATTTGCTTTGATATCTCTAGAGTCCAAAATGTATTCACCTATGACTCCAGCAATTCGGCACTGCTGACATAGTAATTTCAGGAGCTTTTCACCATTGTATAGGTTGAACTGGAAGGGCAGAAGAGCTTGTTGTGGAGTATGAAGTGGGGTCTTTCACCAGCTGACAAATCCCCTGATAAGAGACAGTCCCAGGCTCAGAGTGAGTGGCAGCTCCTGCAGCTTTTGAACCTGAACAGCTGCCCATTGCAGCTGAGCTGAAAAGGGTCCTCTAATTATTGCAACATTAACAATCAACTGGTTCTGGCCAGAAGGGACCACAACTGAAAAGTCTCTTTTTAAGGTACTTAAAATCTTTCATAGACCATATGCAGGCTGCAGTTTGCCCTTTGTGACATAAAACAGTCTAGTAGCTATGAAATTAGTAGTATTACTGCTAAGTAATTAAATTATGCTAGAGAAATACAGTAAAAAGTTTATTAAGGCTGTGCGTTATGAAGCAAAGGGCACTTTTATATAAGAAAACATTGAAATACTGGAGGCAGTTTAGCCTAATTCTTGCAGTTTAATGTTGGCTTAAATGCTATTTTGAACCAGGATGCTAACGATTATTTAGAGGTGTTTAACACTTTGCAGTCTTCAGAGAGAGAGTGGGGGAAGGAAAACAAAACCTAACACGCACCCCTGTACAATCTGGAATAGTGTCATGATAAGGATGAAAATGGTAAGACAAAGATATGCAGAGCTTTACAAGGTAACATGGAACACCTGCCTGAGAACTTGAATATTTGTCCTTCTGTCCATTCCAAACTGAGATTTTTTCCCTGAAAAAAGATCTTCACATATAATATTTATAAGGTAAATGTTGAGTTAGTATCGATCACAAAAACTTAAAAATAGTAATTAGGCTATTTAATTTAAATAATAATGGTTCCTGATGTCTCTGATAGTTGTAATAGAGTTTAATATCATGAACCAAAGTTAAAACATGTCCACTAAGTTTGTACAGTGTTCCACTGAAAAAATTAACAAAGTTAACAAATTCTCTCTCTCTCATATTACAAAACACGTTGCAACAGATCACTGAAAATAGTGTATTTTGTAAAGTGTTTTTGTTTTTCAATAAAGAAATTTATTGTCACGGTTTAACATGACTTCTTGTGAGATAGTACCCGGGGAGACTGTGGAGTTTTCAGGATTTGGCTGAACACATCCACAGCTGATGTGATCTATTGTCAGCAATATTTCCACTTAAAGGGAGGTGGGCCTGCATAACTTCCAGAGATCCCTATATTCATTGTCATTAATTACACAACAGAAGAAAGAAAAATGTTTGGGAAATACAAGCAACATATAATAAGACAATAATCACTCAAATCTTTGCAAAATAGAAAACCAAATGTGAACAGTACTTAATTCACCATAAGAAACTTTAGAAAGTTGTTTCATTTACAAGTAGATTTTAGACTTGATATGTTTAGAAAATAGTACTACTTAAAGCGTGCCCTCACTTTTCAGGAACTTATAAACAGAACAAAAGACAGTCTTTTTCAAAACAGAGAAACTTCATATAAAAAAAGATTCATTAAAGTTAACAGAAATACCTTGTGATTTACATTAACTTGATGTATCAAACTTGTAAAATACTCCAGTGGTTTGTATGTCACACTCAGGGTTATGTTCTTGTTTCATTTTGCTATTCTTCATCCTGATTTTTTTTTCCAGATCATCCCTACCGTTTTAGAAAACAGTTAGTATCCTACATATCAGTTTTCACATTTACAAAAGAAATACAGTAATATTTTTTCACTCTAGCTGTTGTCAGGATTAATTAGTGTAGCTTCCAGGTCTAAAAAGACTTTGTTATTTTAAGTCAGCATTGAGTAAAATATCCTAGCTGTCCCAATAATTTCAGTTGGATTTTTGCCTGAATATGTAATACAATAATAGTTCATTATCATCAAACAAGATCTGCTACATTTTGATTGTCCTATTAATGGGAGGCTGGATTTTCTTTTTTGTTTTATTTGATGTATTTGTGTGTCTTTTTAAATGGCAAAAAAATTAATAAATGAAAACTGAGAAACTGTCAAAATCTCTTTACACAATGTTAATGGCATCCAGAGCTGGTACTGTGAAATAACCAGAAATATGGTCAATATAACTTTCCTTATGCATATGCTGCATAAAATACAGTTTTTCAAGATCTTGTTCCAGTTTAAGTGGAATAGCATACATTTGGCTTGATATCAGCTAAACTTCAGGTTAATCACACTTTAAGCTATCACAGAATGATGGTATGGAGAAGTTGAACTGAGGCTTTGCATTTAATGGATGAAATTCCGTTTGCTACAAACTGATAGCGGGTTTGGCAGCTGAATGATGCATTTCCGGAAATAGGAAGATGTCCTAGAAGTAACTCATGGCTGTTTCCAAAGATTTATTAAAACTAAGTTGACACTTGCATCGCTGATAGAGGTAATTTCAGAGCTCTTGAAATTCTACTGACCCTAAGATAATGAAACTACCACATTGCGCACATTTGTATTCTGCAGCATGTAGCATGGGCTCGTGGCTCAGAATGTGAAACGCTATCATTATGTTCTGAAGGAATTCACACTAGTAACTGAGGGTAAATGCATGGACTTGAAGATATTTCAAGAAAAGGTGGATACAATACTCAGAACCAAATGAGAGCTCTGTGCATGAACAACAATAACAGGTTATTTGGACAGTTAAGAAAACTTACGGTTCTGTAGGATGAGTGCAGCTTTGTAACTAAGCCAGTTATTTTTAAAGGATTGGGTTTTTTATCCTGTATCACAGCAAGAATTTATACTATGCCCTAAAACAAATCAAATCCAATGCATATGAAAAGTACCATGAAATGTGCTTAGAAAAGTCTTGCTGAGGCAGAGATATGTGCATATTTATGGCACAGACAGCCACTGGCTGTACAAATGAAAGCTTTGCTTATAATCCAAATAAAGGTTTTAACAGTATTTTCAGATAAGAAGGATGTGTGTTAAACTCTGATCAAAAGTATCAAATCTTCAGGCTCATTCAAAATGCGGATTGTCCATGTGAAATTGGATGATTTCTTTATACTTAAACGCAGCAGAAATATTAATGAAAATCAAGAGGAATCACTCAAACATTTCACTGCCTTCATCAAATTTGTCAAAAAAAAACCCCAACCAAACCCTGCCTCCTCCTCATGATTTAATAATCACATGCACTTGTAAGGTGTTTGAAACCTCACAGAGATTAGAGAAACAGAGCTAATATAGTAAATGGCCCTGAGGAGACTGATCACAACTGGATAAACTAATACTCAGAAAAAAAAAAAATTAAAACTCAATGACTTGAATCTGGAGTTAGCACAGAGGACAGGAACCTTTCGTTTACAAATTATGCCTTTGATTCAGCTGTGGATCATGTCAGGAAGGAGAAAAGTAATTTTGTCTTCCTCAAAGACTGATAATTGAGGCAAGGCAATGGGGAGAGTAATATTTTGAGGAAATTAATCTTGCATCTGTACTTACCATGCAAGATTTTAAGTCTCAAAGGTTAGTGTCTTTCTGGGACATTGTTTCAACTGATTATACTTTATGGAACTAGTCACGTAGGTTTTGGATTACCCCAAACCTTATTAGATGGCTTTGGTGCTGAAGATTTTTACTGAAACAACTTCTTTCCAGTAAAGTTCTTTTACTATGCTTGCAGAAAAGAGCCACTTGGCTGGCAAGTTTTTCCTAACTTTATTAAGGATTAAAATAATGAGACTTTTGTGTTTAAAACATCCAAAGAGCTTGTATTCGGGTCTGTGCTACGTCTGGAAGCTTTCTTTTAGAAGAACAAAGGACAAGATGTCCATCTCCATGATACCTTCGTGGCTGCAGCTCTTGCATAGGGTGGATGTTTTGTCTTTGGTCTATGTTCCTCAACCCACAGAGTGTTACAGCACCCCTGTTCTTCAGAATAATATACAATTTATTAAGCAAATGAGGAATATGATGGCGCATCCATTCTTCCACAACTCTGTAGTCATGTCTTTTCTTTTTGAAGCCATGCCATGAATCTGAATTCTCTGAATCTAAGAATTGATTCCTAAACTTAGGTACAGAAGCCCACATGTATATAGTGTTCACACATTCTTAGCTGAATGTGGTGTCCTAGGATAATTTTACTTTTTTTCAGTGTTCTGAATCTATAATAATATTATAGTTGCTTTCTTTGCATTGTATTTTTAGCACAGGCTTTGCACAGTCCTTCTCTATGGTAGATAATCACCAGGAAATTTTTAATTCCCTTTCTACTCCTTTAAAATCTATAAAGTACACCACAATGTTTTCCCCACTTCTTTAAAAAAATTTATGAATAATAGGAAAGTGAACAATTTTCACTGAAATCGGGTTCATTTCAGTGTAGCCTAAGCTGATTATGTAGCAGTTTAATAATCCTCAAAAAATGTCTGTGAGAATGCCTATAATGGCAGATACCCTAATCTAATTTTAAAAATTCATGCCAGTTAAATCACACAGCTTGAAGTGGTTTAAAAACAGGTTCAGCTAAATAGATGTAACCCCTTTTAGGGCACCTTTATGTCAGACCCATCAGTTAATTCAGTCTAGCTAGAAAATATGCTAATCTTCCACAGTTTGCAAGACATCTGCCTGCAAATACCAGGCTGGAAGATATGACTTAGCTCAGTAGAATAACACTAGATACTGATTAAAAGCTAGAACAATAGCTACGTTCAACTTACATACAAAATATATTGTTTTTTTTCTTACAGGATTTCAAACAGCAGCAACTACTCTTGTGTGAAAAATATAGTTGTGACAGTGAAAACAGACCCCAATTTAAAGATGTGTTTTCTTAAATGGCTATAGCATTGAAGAAATCTATTGTGCCTCCTACTTCTGCTAAAGGAACAATTGTCTTACCACTTTCCAAGCCTCATTTAGGTACCATGGTTGAGTATCAATTAGCATCACATTAAAAAAAATTTAAAAATCATCTTTTCAAGGTGCTATAGTTTGGGCTTGGATTTTTTTCAGTAGAATAATTCAGGATAGAAGGGAACTCTAACAGCCAAATGGTCCAAATCCCAGCTCAAAACAATGTCCAACTTAGATTGAGATGGTAATACATTATTGCCCTACTTGATGATTTGGAGCTGCCTAACTTCATTTGACCATTTGTTTAGCATGTATTTTGTCATAAAACATCACAAAACCAAGCCAGACTGACTAACAAACTGGAAATAGGATTTATTTTTTTACAAAATGGTAAAAAAATCAACTAAGTTTTACTCTAATTGAAACTACTTTGAGACTTCAAACATTAACAATCCACAGGTTGCTTGGGAGTTAATCCTATAGAATCAACTTAAGAATTCTTATGGCTGATGACCTAAAATGCACAATCGCTCACCTAATAAAGGGATGTCTCTCAAGGAGTTTCCAAGGGGAGAGAGTCCCTACCCAAGGTAAGAATCCCTGACTGCAGAACCATTGCTCTGAGGACAACCAACTAAAAATGGTTCTCCATTGTTGCTTTGTTTATACCCTAGGTGAATCTGATGTGTGGTCAAATACGGTCATGTAGCCCCCTCATTAGCTGAGGACCCCAACTTTCTCAATTTTCCACTGAAATGTATGAGCTGATGAGCATTATGTGGGAGTGACAAGAGCTGTGATGGGAAGTATTCGTGGGCTTTTGTTGGGTCTTTGTCAGGAGAGGTGCACCTGCCACACATTTATTTATGACGATTGTCACTGGTGCTTACTCTGGGAAAATTATAAAATTTCAAATAGCAAACTTCTAAGACAAGAACTACTGAGATACTTTGAAGTATTTACTCCAGTTTTTTTTATTTTCCTCCATATAAGTAAACAAGTATAATATGATCTACTCACAACATCCTCTGCCTTTATTTCACACTACATTATTATATTTTTTAACAAATATATTGTATTCAAAAAAAGAGAAAAGTCCAAACCAATTTCTACTTCACTTTCCAACAAATGATGATCTGTTCAGGAAAGCAGAATTATCTGCTAAAAATACATTAATTTTCATATAAACTCAATATGTTTACTGAAATTCAATTTAAATTTATCACACAATCACAGAACGTTAGGTGTTGGAAGGGACCTCTGGAGATCATCTAGTCCAACCCTCTCCTAAAGCAGGTGCCCCTACAGCAGGTTGTTCAGGAACACATCCAGGCAGGTTTTGAATATCTTCAGGGAAGGAGACTCCACAGCCTCTCTGGGCAGCCTTTTCCAGTGCTCTGTCACCCTCACAGTAAAGAAGTTCTTCCTCAGGTACAGATGGAACCACCTGTGCTCCAGTTTGTGCCCATTGTCCCGTCGCTGGGCACCACCAAAAAGAGTCTTGTGCCATCCTCTTGACATGCACCCGTAAGATATTTATAAGTATTGATGAGATCCCCTCTCGGTCTTCTCTTCTCAAGGCTAAACAGATCCAGGTCTCTCAGCCTTTCCTCATAAGAGAGATGCTCCTGTCACCTCAATCATTTTTGTAGACCTCCACTGGAGTCTCTCCAGTAGTTCCCTGTCTCTCTTGAACTGGGGAGCCCAGAACTGGACGCAGCATTCCAGATGTAGCCTCAGCAGGGCAGAGTAGAGGAGGAGGATGACCTCCTTCAACCTGTTGGCCGTGCTCCTCTTAATGCACCTCAGGATACCATTGGCCTTCCTGGACTTCCCAGGGATGGAGGTGATGTTGACTGGCCTGTAGTTTCCTGGGTCCTCCTTTCTTGCCCTTTTTGAAGATTGGAGTGACATTGGTTTTCCTCCAGTTCTCAAACACCTCTCCTGTTCTCCGTGACCTTTCAAAGATGATGGAGAGTGGCTTGGCAATAACATATGCCAGCTCCCTCAGTTCTCGTGGATCGATCATATCAGGGCACATGGATTTGTGGGTGTCTAGTTTGCCCAAATGATCTCTAACCCAATCCTCCTCTACCAAGGGAAAGTCTTCATTTCTTCAGGCTTTCTCTCTTACCTCCAGGGGCTGAGAATCCTCAGGGCCACCCTTAGCAGTGAACATGGAAACAAAGAAGGCATTCAATAATTCCACCTTCTCTGTATCTTCCATCACGAGGACACCTGCCTAATTCAGCAGGGGGGGTCACATTTTCCCCAGTCTTCCTTTTGCTACTGACATACCTGATGAAGCCCTTTCTGTGGTCCCCAACCTCCCTTGCCAGATTTAATTTCAAGTGGGCCTTAGCCTTCCTTGTTGCATCCCTGCACACTCTGACAACATTCCTATATTCCTGCCAAGTGGCCAGTTCCTTTTTCCACATTCTGCAAACTTCTTTCTTCCCTTTGCTATTAAAGCTATGAATGCTTTAAAATTATTGCCTTAGAAAATATTCATGGCTTGCTTCCATATATACCCTCAGGAAAGCTTACCTAGACTAAAACTCACAGCTTTTGACAAACAGGTTTCACCTTACTCACAGCATCCTTTAGAAAGCACTCAGGTCATCAATGCCAGATGATTTATGAGTGTAGATCTATATAATGCACAACAGTATTATGATAAACATCAACTGATAATGCCAGTCACACTCTAAGAGCCCATAAAAACAGTCTTATAATTGAGTTAATGTGTATACTTAAATGTAGTTGCTATAATCAAAATATTAATCTCAGAGGGAATAATTTAGCTTTGAGTTTCCTGGAAAGCTACAGCTCATGTCTTCATACTAAAATGCCATACTTAAATTGAGTTTCCTTGCTTGCTTGGGGTGGTTTTTGCAGGCATAGGTTTTGTCCTTATGAAAGAACCTAGAAAAAAAGAAGCTGTACTTAGAGAATATACCAATAATAGCATATTTTATCAATGGATGATTTTTCAGCTACTTCTTTACTGGGGAAGTGTTTGTTTACTTTTTTAATAGAGAACTTGAGTTCGTTTCTACTAGTGAATGGGCAAAGCTTCACTGGAATAGAATTAAGAGAAAATCACAAATTTCATCAGTTAAACATCAGATAATCTGTATGAAAATAAAAAACAGATAAAAATCACAAATTAAAAAAAATGTTTTTGAATAGACTTGGGCCAGAATTTCTGATTCCTTAGCATGTCTATGAAAGCAAATGAGAAAGGATTTTTTTTTACACTCACTTTGCACTTGTTTATCTGGTTATCAAAGCAGCAATACTCCTCCTGTAAATTTATCATGAACTGTTAGCCCCAAAACAAGTTGTTTGAGACAGACACAAACAAATGCACCTCTTTCTTGAAGTCTAAGTCACTATGGAAATATTGCTAAACCCATCTATATATAATTCAGTGTTTCATATGTTACTATACATGTTGAAATGTCTGAAACACACTGGCAAAGACCTAATTTTGTCATCTTCTGAATGAGCAGAAATATTCTTGAGAGAACAAAAAAAGCATAACTTATTTATGAGGAATTAGAAGAGAAAAGACATTGGTCATACGCTCGTTAAGAAATTGGTCCTTTCTGTCATAAAATAACTTTCCTCCTGTTACTGTATTTCATTGTTATTAAGGTCATTGTTTGCTTGAATAAGGGGAAATAAGCTGTGAGAAACAGTTTATATAATGCAAATGACAGAAGTTCGGCAGAGACACGCATGTTAATAAACAAAATACAATACTGACTACATAAGCTGCTTGCTGAAAAGTTTTCTGAATTCATGACCATCATGTAGATAAAGGTAAGGGAGACTGGGTATACTAGAAAACTCCCAAAATGTACGCAGATGATAATGCCTAATTTTTACAATTATTTTTTTTTTTCAGCTCACTGAAAAGTGGTTTGCACAGCAATGTAGGATATATTTCCTTGGTTTAGCAGAGAGAAAAACAGCTCAAGGGTAGCTAACAGCCCATTGTAAGGGCAGAACCAAGGTCCAGGCTGACCAGTATACTTCTCTACTAATTATATATCAGTACAATTGTCACAGTTTAAAGCTAGGCTGGCTATTAAACAGACACCAGGTGCTCTTTGTTAACACCTTCTCTCCTCGAAAGGGGGGAAAAGAGAAAAGGGAAAGAGACTTATGGGTTGGAAAAGTTAAAACAGCTTTAACCTAACTACAATAATAAGGTATTATAATAATAAAAAGAATAATAATGAAACATATGCAAATTATACAAAACTGATATCGAGTTCCCCCCTCTCCAATGACAAACACGTCACCAAGACACTGCAGAACACGCCCCAAGAAAGTCCCAGACTGTACTCAGCAGCAGGCAGCAACTGGATACAGGAATGCTCAGATCAGGATTGGAGGCAGAACATCTGGGCAGAGCCAACCTCAGACACTTGAGCAAGGAGCTGGGCAGAGCCAAAAAACAGTATCCCACTACATTCCCAGGATCTCACTGACAGCCCCATGCTGGGCTTAAATAGGCTCCTGGGCCACAGGTGTGTGTGGAAGCACCAGGTGAGGCTGCTTAGGGTGGTTAAAGCCCATCAGTGCCCTCAGGCCCCTGCCTGTAAAAGGAGAGGGAGTGACCCTTGTTATTCCTTAGCTTTATACTGAGCATGATGTGTATGGGATGGAATACTGAATTTGGTCAAACCAGGACAACAACTTGCAAACCTAGTTATCACTAATTCTTCTTTCAGTAAATTTTTCCCCACCTTAGGCATACAATCAAAAAAGCAAACCTACAGCACTTTAACCAACAAAATGCTTAACTTCACACTAACATTAAGTATATGCGTAAGATTTTCAAAGGTTGAGATCAAAGTCTTTGCCTAGTGATATGAATACGCTATACTAGTAGAGAAACTAAGGTATTCTGTAGTAAATCATCTTTTCAAGTTCCAAAGTAAATATTCAATGAGAAATAGTGGTACTAAAACCCCCACAAAACAACTCAACATTTTCTTTCTCCAGATTCTGAATGACAATTTAATTTAATTTTGTATTCTGCCTGTGTAAATCAGTGGCATAAAAATGCTGTAATCTTGCAGTCCTGTAGATCTCATAGCTCCATTGCTTTATATCTTCTGCAGTCTAAACAGTCTAAACATAAACGGCGGGTAAGACACTATCTTCTGATTTGATACACTTACATTCATTTTACATTAACATTTAAATTTACATTTATATTAACACACAGATA